>VZTJ01004775.1:1128070-1312563 GCA_013397795.1 Orthonyx spaldingii
AAAAAAAAAAAAAAACTTTATCACAGCAGCTTCTTTACCAGCATGCAGGAGTTGACTTCAATTACATTCAGTTCTGTAGTGAGCTTACAGAGACATTCACCAGTTACAGAATACTCTGCTCCTCCCAAATGCATCCTGAAATCTCAGATTTGTCTAGCAAGCACAAGCTAAATCTGTCAAGCTTGGTTCAGTGATGATTAAGAGAGGAAATGATTACTGTCAAGTGTCTTAAGAATTTCATGTGAAAGGCTGAGAGGAATTATTTTAGGATGGCCCCATTGATCATTTAAGGCTTGAACCTTATTACACCGAAAAGTCTATCAGAAAATGACTTAGCAAATAACACTCCATTTAGTGATTTCATTGTATTTCAAATCCACCTAAGGTTGTGCAAGTATAAAAACTTTCTTTCAGAAAATAGATCTGTTTATTATGGGTGAGTGAATGTTTCCATCAGGATGACTTTCTAACACAGAATTCCGTTTCCCTCACTTCAGTCTGTAACAACCCAAAATGGCAAGTTTAGTTTTATCAAACTTAACAGAAAAGCTTTTGCATGAACGAAACCGTAACATAAACCAGTATTTTTCAAGCACTGTGTTTACTTTCAATAGTGGTTCCCATTTTTACCTCTGGTTTCCATTCCCTAAGGAAATACTTGCACGTGACACAATGTCAGTGTCCCACCTGACATCAGCAGGGACATGGCTGTTTTTGCCACAAAGCACATTAACCAAATACTCTGGTCTCTCTGGGAGAAGGGACACAAGGGCCCTACAGGACACATGAACTGCACTGGACAGGAAAAAACAGTTCGTGTTAAACTGGCTCCAGATTATTTGGGATCAGCTCAATAATCAATATGAAATAATTTGATTCAGAAAATATCAGAATGTTGCATATGAATTCAGTTTTGAAGATTTCATGGATTTACATTTAAAAAAAAAAATAATCTTACCAGCAGCAATGAAAACAAATGTCAGCTGGAGGAAACTCCTTTGGAACAGAAACTCTTAATTTCCCTCAGCTTTTCACGTCAGCCATAAAATGTGTTTTAATGAGAACACTAATGTTTAAAGTCTTCTGTGAGAATACTAAATAGATATTGCTCACTCACAGATATGCAGTTTTTCCCCACGACCTATCTTCCCTAGCCAATATGCCTTGGGCCTGCTTCACTAGAATATCCCTGGTAGGTACAAGAAGGTAGTTCAGTCTCCATATGCCAGACAAGCATCAGTCTCACTGCTGAGATTTCCAATGCAAGCAAAGCAAATGCTAAGCAAACTGTGCCAACCACAACAGCATCTTCTGTGGTTTTGTCACTTGCCCAGTAAAAAGCAAATTGAAAATATTTATCATTACATATGGGAGAGTACATGCTCAAAAGTGAGTACTGCTCAAGTAACAATGAGATTACAGCAGCAGAAGAAGCATTTAGTGGATTTAGTATTGCACAGACTAGGCCTACAAACTTAAAGCGGTGCCACTGCAGAAGGATGGTGCCACTGTTTGTAGCTGGACTCTTAAAGCTGAGGGTGCTGCATCCCAGCATGTGTCCCTCCCTCAGCCTTAGCACAAAAGTCTCAGGGGCACTGACATTTCCCTCCACCTGCAGTGTCGGCCAAAGAAAGAGGCATGCCTTCAGCTAGGCTCTACTGTGAGGGACCAAAGACACTCTGGGTCTGTTGAAGAACTCCCATTGGCAGGAGGACACTATCCCATGGCTGATACCATCTGTCACAGGTCCAGATGGACTGGTGAGGAGGAGGAGGAGGACTGTCTCCATATGTTTAGCCCAAAATACTACAACATTCTAAACTTCTTTTTTTAATGCCTCTCTTTTTTTCCCCGTGCAAAAACTTGCCAACATTGATATCTCTCGAGGATCTCTCTGCTCATATCTCTTCAAATTCTGTGACATGGAACAAATTCAAACCCTCCACAGGTAGGATTCCCCAACCATTTATCTGCACTGGGCCTTACATTGCATGAAAACAGAGATGTGATGAGCTAACTATTTGCTTGGATATTTGCTGTAGAGGGCAGGGAATGTAGTTAATTCCCTACCTGCAAGAGGCGTCAAGAGAAAAATAGTGTCATCTTATAATCCCCAAGCTGATGTGAGAAAAAGAACCATAAGCTCTTTTATATTTTTCTCTCATGGGTATCTAAAAACTCTCTCATCTGTGACCTTCATCTCTAAACTTGCAGCACTAATAAAAGGAAGAGGGGTAAAAATTAAAAAAAAAATTAAAATTCAGCACCTGTCTTCTATTTGGGACTGAGCCCCAGTTACCACAATGCCAAAAAGTCTAGTTCATCTATTAATTCGGAAGCCACCCAGCTGCACCAGCCACAGCTTTAGTGCACAGGGCAAAACTTTCTGAGACCAATAAAGGGAGGTTTGGAATGGGACTGTTCCCCCTCAGCTGTTCATATGGTCTCATGTGGCCTCCAGGGAAATCCTTACTAACAAAACTCTCCCCTGCTCCCCACCACCTTTACAGGTTTCTTGAGGAAGAGTATTCATAGATGCAAAGAACCCAGTGGCACTACCAGGGTTCACCAAGGCTGCTGGCAAAACTTCATCCCTTGTTTTGACCTGGAAACTGTGTACATGGAATGTAAGTCCAGCAGCTCCTGGGGGACAAGAGGGGCTATGGAAGCATTCAGCACAGCCAGTAAAGTGCTGCCACAGTGAGAGAACTTTAAAGAAAGTACATGAAAGCAGAAACAAAAGCAAACAAGGGTGACATTTTCCAGTGGAAGCACTAAAATGAGAAGCAGTAATGGGAGACAGATGAGGACAGCAGCACCCAATTCAGCACCAGATTACACTTCCTTCTCAAAGTAGGTGGGCTGCTGCAATCAGGAGGAGAGAGAGCTCTTCAGAAAGCAGAGAGGTCAGGACTGGAGTCAGCACTAAGCACCAGACAAAAGAGACACCTGATTAGCTGGTTCCCAGCACAAAGGGAGCTAGAAAAAAAATCATGCCATTGTAGAAATACTTTCTACAAGAAATTTCTACAGAGCAGTTGAAGCTACTCTGTGAATATTAGCATCTTGGCATTAGTTTATTTAATAATGTATTATCTTCCACTCCCCCATTAAGGGCCACTATCCCTGATTTTGAGAAAGTGAAAGAGGGAACTGAATTCCCACAAGTCAAGAGATGGCAAGAAAGAATATTTCTTTTTCCTAATTACTATACTGTGCCTAAGGCAAAGCTGGAGAAAATATTTTGATAACACAGATCAGTGCAAATATTCTACTAATCTCTTTCAGTTTTGCAATTCTATAATGTGAATACTGAACAATAATAAACCTTCCCCTCATTTTGTTTACTTTTGCTACAATGCCATTTTAATGCACCCAGGCACGGGGTTCCCATCTCCACTGTGTGGAGCTCAAGGAAGACTGATCTCATATCTAAGAAAGCTTATTTGATACAAGACTAATTTACTTACATTTTCTGTTTAGCTCAGTACTGTCTTACTGCATAAGAATGATCTATACCAGATCTTAAGTAGAGCAATAGAGCTCACATTGATCAAACACTAACAGGCAGAAAACAAAATCTGCCTTAGTCACTCTGGCGAGAATTCGCCTAAACCTTTCTGTTTAAGTGGACTTTCCCTGCACTTTAGAGGTTTAAGTCCCAACAACCTTTCCCAACGTTTATGGAGCGCTGAGGTACAACTGTAACAGGAGCAGTCTCAGAACATGGTCAACTTCCATTTCTGGAGTCACCCCCTTTGAAGGAGGGGGTTGAGAAGATGGCTCTGCTCTTGTTATTACCCAGACCGTGTTTACCAGAACATAGAAATGATTGGTCTGCATATGTGGCACTGTTTCTCCTCTACAGCAGTCTTATTTTCCTTGCACTGAGCAAACACTGTGAAAAAAAATAAATAAATAAATAAAACATAGAAATCAGTCAGCCATTCTTTTCCTAATACATCAAGAAAACTTGTCTGTGTGTTTTACTGGCAGCTGAAGGGAAGAAGAAGGGAATAAGAAAAAATGGCTGACATAGTCAAAAAACTCAAAAAAATTCCTGGAAGCAAGAACACATATATATTCCTCAGTGCAGGACTGGTTGGATGTTTGGACACGTAATCAACTTATATGCTATATATGTTTTTCTAGATGTACTTACATATATTTACATATACTTATCCATATACTGTGCATAGATGTATAAGAAAGCATATGTATTTATATACTCATGCATAGAGGTGCACTGGTAACTACTAAACACATATATGTGGGTTTATACACATTTGTATACAGTACCTGCATGCACTCTATTATACATGCATACATGTGTACTCATCTTTTCACTCGTGATTTTTAGGCTATGCTGTTTTGATTTAACCCTTGCCAGCAACAAAGCACCATATGGCATGGGGCGGAGAATCATAAATAAAATAAAACGTAAAAACCTGTAGGCTGAGATAAGAACAGTTTAATACTACTACTACTACTAAAAATGAAGAAAAAGGAGACAACAAAGGAGAGAGGAATAAAACCCAAGACACACAAGTGATGCATCACACAATTGCTCACCATCCACTAACTGATGCCCAATCCATCTTTATCTAGGACAGTAAAAGCAGCATTAGAAGAATGCACATCATCTGCATGCACATACCCACATTCTGTTCATTTGTAGCTGTGTGACCAGCAAACTGCTTGGCATTCTAGTAGCTGCTATCCTTCTCTTCCCCTGAAAGTAGCTCACAAAGCAAACACATATCTTTTTACTGCAACACTGCTGATTTGGACTGAGGCAGAGTTAATTTTCTTCATAGTGGCTGGTATGGGGCCGTATTTTGGATTTGTGCTGAACACAGGCTTGATAATAGAGATGTTTTTGTTATTGCTGAGCAGGGCTTACACAGAGCCAAGGGCGTTTCTGCTTTTCGTGCTACCACACTGGTGAGGAAGCTGGGGGTGCATAGACACAGCCAGGACAGGTGACCCAAACTGACCAAAAGGATATTGCAGACCATGTGACATCATGCTCAGTATGGAAAGTGCGGGGAAAGGAGGAGGGGAGGGATGTTCAGAGTGAAGGCGTTTGTCTTCCTAAGTTACCATTACGTGTGATGGAGCCCTGCTCTCCTGGAGATGGCTGAACACCTGCCTGCCATGGGAAGCAGTGAAGCAATTCCTCATTTTGCTTTGCTTGCATGCATGGCTTTTGCTTTTCCTATTAAATTGTCTTTATCTCAACCCACAAGTGTTCTCAGTTTTGCCCTTGTGATTCTCTCCCCCACCCTGCTGGTGGCTGTGCAGTGCTTGGCTGCTGGCTGGGGTTAAACCATGACAAACACCACACAAGGATAGAGTTATCATTTTCTAGAGAAAAGACTGGTGGAGGTGAGATTACACCAGAGTCCTTTTGACTGAAAATTCAGCCTTTCCACACCGTCCAGTATATTCAGAAATAAGATATCAGTTCAGCAGGTGTAACTAACTTTGCTGTAAATGACATTGGTCTGTGTTCTGAAGGGGACTTTCCAGAACCTAAGCATGCTACTTCATACATTTCTTTTTCTTTCACATTGAAATGGTCAAATCTGAAAGAAGCACAGACAAGGGAGGAAGCAAAGAAAATGACAACAGGGGCTTTTAAGTGGAGTATTTCTAATGTAAGCTATACTGGATTGGGAACATTATTGCCTATAGTCCTGTTCCAAGTCCAACTAACTCAATGTCAGCTCTGATTATTTTACTATTGCAAATAGGCAATTAAGAAAAACACAACAACCACATAAAAAAGCCCCATGTGCAGAATACTAAGAGGAAAATGCTGAAAAGTACATTGCTAGAGAATATATGTTCAGCCCATGAAAAGTACATTGTTAGAGAATATATGTTCAGCCCATGATGCTTCCCAGCATCACCGTGTCCTGCCATTCCCAAGCAGTCATTGTTCTGCTTGGCTCGGGTCCTTCACATATAAGGCACTCAAAAGGAGAGGATTAGTGGTGATGGTTATGACATACTAAAAGTGCTGCTGTTTTCTATACTTCACTTTATTTTTTTTTCCCCCCCTCTTTCTTTCCCTAGGGTAATACACTTTGAAAGAGCTGCATTTTTCAGCTACTCCATACTTTTCTTTTTGCTTTGGGAGCAACATAAATAGTAAACAAAACAGGCAAGTTATTTCTCTAACTCCTCAGTCACTGTCAATGAGGTCTGTAAGGTTTTGTAACACAACTTCTTTGCCCTTCAAAGCGCAAGAATCTCATACTGTTCTGGCACCCACAAGCCTGACACCTCTCACTTCAAACCCATCATCTGCATGCAGGTCTATCAACAGGTATTAGTAAGGGTAAGAATTATTTCCCAAGAGCTTCTAAAAGGAAGGATGGGTTGCAGACATCTGTCCCAGATCTCATTAGTCCCTCACAAAGCCACAGAAGCCAGAGAAGCCAGAAGTTGTCACCTTTTGTTTCTGCAGTGTGCTACAAATTTGTTTTGTCCTACATAGGCTAACATGCCTCTTAAAGGCAGATCATCAGCCTCTTGTCATTTTCTTCCTTGCTTATGTAGAAGGGTTAGACCCTGAAAGTTAAACCCTAAAATTATCTTGAAGCAAGGAAACAAACCCCTTCATGTTAATCAGATCCTGCCAACTTGACTTGCATGTTCCTGTAAGATGTGTAAGATGCATAGTCACTGCCTTTTAAAACCAAGTTTCCTTTTGCCAGACTGAACATAAAATCTATGCCACTAAAGGAACATTACTCTTGCATTATTACTACTATTACTACAATTGCTAACGATTATTATATGTTGAAGACACTGGTGTGGACAGGGAAGTGAGGAGGTAGCAAGTGTCAGGTAGCAAACTGCAAGTGATGGTTTCCACTGACATGGAGAAATATAAGAATCATACTGTACCATCAATTACCAAAAACTTAGGACTGCAGGCTTATTTCCATGTCCTAGGATCCCTTGCATCAAAAAAAATTAAGGGCAAGAAGAGGAAATGTGCAAACAGGTGTATTTTTCTTTGCAGTGTCTTCTAATTTTATGGAAGAAATGTTATTAATAAAGCTTTCTGGGTGCCACAGAGAGACAGGCTGAAGCAGTACACTGGGGAACGTGACACTGCCCAGAAACTTTCAGTTCTGCCTTGACTGAACTACAACCACAGAGTAACTTCCAGATACTACAAAGTAGTCATGACACCTAAGGTGTTTTTTTTGAAAAGAATAATAAGATAGCTAAAATTCAGTTTACTTATCACTTTGACATGCATATAATAATATATACTCAGACACACTATTTCAGTTCGGGCCATTGCTAGATTATAGATTTAGGATCAAAGACAGTAAGCAACTCTCACACAATGGGAAGCGTATCTAAACCTTCCAAACAGTGACTATGAAAAGAGCATGCATGCCTTGGTGCATAACCTTGAATATGAAATGTTTCTGTAAAGCAGTTCTGAAGAAGGGTAATTGTGATTCTTCAGTGCCAAAGTAGGAAACTATCAAGAAAGTACAGACAAAATGCACTGGCTATATGTATAGTATTAATGAAGCCATTTCATAATACTGTGGCCTGTTATCTTGCCTATGTTTTAAAAAATATGTTAAAAAACATCAAAGAACACAAAAAACTTTAATCTTATACTGTACTGCGTGAGCTATCCAACGAATTCCATCTATGTCGCACAAAGGCAGGTTACAAGCTGATCCAAATCTACATGCTACAGGAATCTCCATCTGAGAGAGGAGACCTGCTTTAGTTTAGGAGATAAAAGCATAATGACATAGCCAAATCACAACTATTCAGGTTGGAAGTTATGTGCAATGTTTCCTAATGATCCAATGAAAAAAATGGAGTCTTTAAATCATTATAGGGTGCACTAGTGGTTAAAAAAAAGTTTTATCTTGCTACAAAAGTCCATCATAACACCAAGATGGCAATTGTTTGTTTAAAAGTTTCAGCTTATAAAATTTATGAAGTACACAATATTTTTTCTCTGTCAGATATAAATACATGAAGAACCTAAGTGTTTATATCACAAGAAGATGACAAAGTATTTTGCAATCCATGAGAATAAAAGAGGACGTTGATCAGCTACCAGGAATAAATATGTTTTGTTTTTAATTTCACAGACTTGGGTCACTTGCTCCAATTTCTTAAAAGAGCTGAATGAGGAGATTTATGATCCACTGGGGTTTATTTTTAATCTTGGAATAACAGAAAGATAACAGAAGAATAAAAGAATGATAATGTTGTGTGAATGTTTTAAATAGCCAAACAGGACAAGATGTATAACTGTAAAAGAGTTTAGCCTGGAGGAAATATCAACCCTGGGGGATATAGCACAACAGCTTCTATCTGAAGTGCTTAATAAAAACATTAAAGGGGAGGAATACAATACTTAATGTCATTAGACCTTCCTGTGTAAAAGGAGCTTCTGTCAAATAAACCGGATATAATTTGGATGACAATGGTGAAAGCACAGATGAAACATTTTTTAAGATATTTGGCTGAACACCAGAAGACAGCTCTGCTCAAAGAAACAGCATACAAGAACAAAACAGGATGTAATATTAGATAGATAGATAGATAGATAGATAGATAGATAGATAGATAGATAGATAGATCGATCATCAGTCCTCAGCTGATGAGTCTCACAAAGTATTTGTCAGTGGGGTAGCATTACTGATAAGGGGTATTTCTAATGCACCATAAGAATCTATGTTTGATGCAATAGTATTAAATATTTTATCGTTTACCTAAAAGTAAATATAAAAAGCACTGAAGCTGATACTTGAAGGTAACACCAAGTCTGGCAGACCACTGAACCTTAATGACATATCACTCATACAGAGTTATTCATAGGGCAGGGAAGTCCAGGCCCTTTCATTACAAGCAGCTTTTAAAACATTTGAATACTCAAATATATAAACTTACAAACATGAAAGACAGGCCATGAACTACAGAACCAGAAAGGGGAAGCTGCAAGGGAGCTGCACCTTTGAAAACAATTCAGAAAACACCAGAGGAGAAAATGTGAGCTTCCAGTAAAACGCTATGGGCAAAATGGCGGTACAGTCTCAGAACAAATGAATAGAATAAGCAATATGCAGCATTGATACCATGTGCACTGTAACCCTAGGTATAATTCTAATGTCTACATTTTCTTTCAAAAGGACTCTAAATAATTGCAAAGAATATATCAAGCAGCTTCAACATGATTTGAAAACTAGAATAGATGCCTTAGAGTAAAAGACAAGGAGCTCCATTGGTTTCGTTTTTCAAAAGACAAATAAAGAAAAGACTTGATTACAGTAGATAAAGCAAAACCACCAGATTTCTGAATCATCTTTGTTCCACTAGGAAATGGCATCAAAAGAATCCACCTTTAGGGGGCATTGTCAGACAAATTCCAGACGGGTTAAAGGCCCAAGTGTTTTTGTAGTAGGTGGTAGTTAACCAACACAACAACTTAAAACGAGGTCCAAATTATTAGATTTAACGTAGGGAACATAGGAGAAAGTGAGGCTTGATATTTGTTGTTTATGAACACTCTGAATCCATGTATCAGTGGGGATAATTACATAATCACCTCAAGGCTGAGCTAGGGGTATGGAGGGTGTTCTGGGCTTTAAAATTTTCTGACATTTTGAAAAGCTTACAAGCCACAAATTACTTAATTAGGAAGAGGAATATGACTGCGGACTCAATCTGAGTAGTTGTGATTTGTATTCTTCTGAGTTAAGCAATGCATCAGGTGTTATGTTTCCTGGATTTTATTCCTGATCATGCTACTTGTCTGTTGAGTAACTTTGGCCAGTTTTTCACATGATTTCTTAGTTGAGAAAGTCTTTATTTAACTAAGTAATGCTAATACATGTAGTTCTCCAAATAATAATTCTTTTCAATTTAGTTGCTTTTTATTTTTATATATGTTTGCTGTTAAGTCTCCAGTACCCAAAATGCAAAGAAACAAGGTGCAAAGACAAGTCTTACATGTCCTTCAGACATCTTTAGCAGCAGCAAACAGAACACAGAAAAATGACAGTCACAGTCCCACAGAGAACAGCTCTTGGTAGAAATGTTTCCAAGTTAATACACTGAAGGGAACAATTGCAGTCCTGGCAGGAGGAGATGGACAAGGTGACCTGACAGATGTTTACTATTTCTCATATCTATTATTCTCTGGAGTTTGCTCTAGGGTAAGCACTTTTCATCCCTTCTTTACACAGCACCAGTCCACCTTTCTGAGGAAGTAAAAAACACTCCTTGGGTTTTAAGTTTCCTGTAAAAGACCACTCCAGATGGATTCAGTGCTCAGAAAAGGAGTCTGGTTGGGCAGCAATAAACCTTCTTAACAGTTACTTCCACAGCCACAGGGGAAAAAAGTAGAAATTATCACTGTCCAACCATTAGTCATGGATGGAAAACTCCCCAAATCCAAGTTAAGGCTTGAGAGTTGTCTGCTGTTACCACAGCCCATAGTGATCTGGGGAGATTTTCCTAGTGGAAATGTCCCTCCAAACCTTTACAGAATTCCCAATTCCATACATGGAAAGATCATCTTTACTGAAAGACAAATTCTTTTACAATGCAGCTCAACAAGCAGAGCTGTGAAACTGCTTCTAATATACTCATTTCCAATCAATTGTTTTGGGGGCCTTAATAATTAAAAATGGTGAAAGAAGTCAAGCTGTTCTGCACTTCCCTGTATGTCCTCATGCATATCAAGTTTTTCCCTTAAACTCCAGTTGCAAAACCAAAAAGGATACCAACATTTAATTGCCTTCCTCTGCTGGTTGCATAGGCAAATCCAGCCTCCAGGAGAAATGTGGAAACAGCTGGAATCAAGTTTTTAAGAACCATCTGCGGTTTTCACAGAGACCAAAATTCCTAAAAAGGGATAGAAGTGCTTTAGAAAATGCACTCAATGTCAAAGCTGTCCTTTGAATTATTAATGCATAACTTTACGTGAAGCTCACAATAAGATGAAAGTTATTAACCTAATAAGTTACATGCATAATTAATTTTTCCTATGATATATGATTTGTGAAGTTCTAACAAAATGTGTCACAGAGGTTGTAAACATGAAAACTAGCCTGAAGCCAGAAGAGCTAAGCATATGCTAATTAGAGAATGTATGAGAAATACACAGTAAGAAAAAAACTGAGAAGAGAGAGGATGTGACAGCACTGTGTATCTATGTGGTGTACTAGTGTCAGTTATGAGTAACAGGAACCAGGCTCAGACAAGGAGAGAGAAGCAAGCACACCAAACTAAAGGAGAATGGAGGCATTCAGTGTTCTCATGATCTTAGATGAGGCTACTTTAGGACAAATCAGCCCTGGAATATAAACCAGGGAAATGGAGGAAAGTGCTCAGCTGACAGCTTACCTTGTTAGCTGAACACTGAAGCTGCAGAGGAAGAACCCATTCTTAAATATGAAAGCACCATATTTTTTTTAAGCTTTGCTTTGTAACCAATTTTAATATTGCAATTGACTGTTGAACCATTATCTGGACAGAATAAATAAAGTGGGCATCCCCAGTAAGAGCTTCTACTTGAGAGAGATAACAAACTCCACAGCCTTGTCCTTTAGAAGTGGCAAGTCATCACAAGGATCCTGGTTTATTAAACTCTTGAGAAAGCTTTCCCCTTCGCTATATGTGGTTTTCTTTACAGTTCTTTACATCTTTGAGAAGGGTGATATGGTAGTCCCCCTCCTTTGGGAGGCTACAACCAGCATTCCATTTAGTCAGTCACCATGAGGGGTTATATAGGGCAGCTACAGAAATACACACATGGACACATCATGAGCACTAGGAGAACAGATTTCACTTTAGCATCTCACTAGTCTTCTCAAGAAAAACTATGGTTTTGAAGACAGCCACAAAACAAGTAATAGAGCGTGAACTGATCTTCTTAGTTAATTATCTGTTTGTTGGGAAGGTGTCCTAGCATCACTGAAGTTGAAACATAGACTTGAAACCCATGTAAGAGGTGTGAGAGAACTGGCCCCTACATAACCAGAATAACCACCTCCTCTACGCATCCAGATAGTAACTATATTGAGCTCATATTAGCTAAAAACCTCCAAGTACCAAACCTCTAGAGATCTGCTGCACTTTTAACTCTGCACTTAACAATAGGAGGGAAACCCTTTGCTTCCCCATTTTGCTGCCCATGTGGTAATCTTGCCAGAGATTGGGAAAAATTTTGTCGTCAGAGCCTGGTCCAGATTGTTTCAGTAGTTTGGCCAATCCAGCAGCAAACATGAAAACAACCACTCTGCCCTTCTAGAATTTCATATCAATATTTTAGTCACCTTGAATTCCACAACCAGATCTTTTCTCTGACATAAGTTCAGAAAGCATCAGTGTATTTATCTTCACATCAGTTCAGGGCTTGAAACCCACTGGAACACTCCACAAACCAAACCGGAAAAGGAACACTGGAAGGCAGCCGAGAAGCAGGATCAGAATGGTATGGACTTGACCAGCCTTCTGAAAAATCACTGGCTTCATTCCCTGTTGCTGCTGCTGCTGCCTCATGTTGGCAAGTGCATGCAAAAGCAGATTGTCCGCCTACCTCCTACCCCAATCAGGGGAACATCTTGCCTCTGGCTGGTATCTCACTGCATTCAGCTGTAGTAAAAAGGGGGAAATATCAAGGACAACCAATCCAGCCAGGATGTTCTGCCAAGGTTGCAGTTCCTAGCTGAGGAAATAGTCCTCTCAATTTTTCTCAGCTAGAAAGAGAGAGAGAATGTACACACACCCCCACCCCCATTATCCTAAAGCCCGCAGGTGCCAGCAATCCAAATAAACGTAGAGCAATTAACAGAATTAACACAGCTTTAAATAGCTTGGCACACCAGATGCGGACTCCTAGCAGGGTTCTATAAAATGTAAAGTTATTACAGATAAAACCATTAATCATCTGTTCAGAGACTTGTTCTAGATGCAAAACCCATTTCACTTAAAATGGCTAATAATCAGAAAGAAAGGCACAGATTTAACAGGAATGATTATGCCATTCTCAAGCCCCATTTCCAAATGCCATTTTTCATCTCTGCCACCGTTCCCAAACCTCTGTGTTCCCTCTGCTTGCTAATGCTGATACAGTAAGAAAGCTTTGCAGGCATCACTCCCAGTCACCTCTCAGGATGCTAGAAATGAGACACCACCGCTCAGCCTCTTCCATTGTGGACAGAGGAGGTTAGTGACTTGTACATTACACATTGCTGCTTTCCTGGATGCAGTTGTTACTGTTCCATTGTGTGCCATCAGCCCCATGCAGCTCACAGATACTTGATGCTCACCCTGATGAATTAAGTATTCAAGTACTAAGATCTGTGCTTAGAAAACACGAGCATGTGAGTTTTCCCCCTTTTGGCAATGTGAAGTCACCAGGAGCCACCATATGCAATATAACAATCCTCCTGATATTCCCCTACGACCCATTTAAATAACTCCCATTTACTACATCTATGTCTAGATAGCTACAGGAAGCAGGGTGAGGGCCTGATCCTAACTCATCTTTGAGCTCTGATTACCATTTCTAACACTTCCACTTACAGAACTGTAGCTCAAAGAGTATTAAACTTTGTAAGTAGCAATTCAGAGCTAAAATTGCATCTTTCACATATCTATATTAATCGCATTGACTTGCTTAGGAATCTAGATACATACACTGTTAATTCCAACTAAATGAATTCTGCCTGTGCAGTTGGAAGCAAGGAGGGAGATAAAACAATCCCAAAGCACAAATATTCAGTGCAACAGACAACATCAACAGAAGTAGACCAAAGCCAGAGAGTAGCAATGACAAAGAATTAGAACAGAGAGTGTGTCAGAGACTACACAAAACCTGCTTGTATTATATCAAGCCCACTGCCTTTTCCATGCAGTTCAAGTAAAGAATGCTGCCCATTAGCTGCCTGTCCACTCCTGGGCTCCTCACACTTGACAGTTGGCTCACTGCTGTAGAGGTGGACCTGAGAGGAGGTGATCAGCCCACTCAGTTAACACTCAAACGTCATCGTCCTTTCCTGTCTCCCTTGCTGGCACAGCTGAGCTGCCTGGATTTTTGTGGTGGGTAACAGCAGTGTTCCCCATTGCCCACAACACATATGCACATTTCATGGCGATACTCCAACTTTCAGGGTCAGTCTGATGTTCCAAAAGAGGTGGCACTTGTCAAGTAGCTGAAAGTGCCTGCTTTATACACATGTATAAAACAGAACAGTCTAGCAACTTCTCTCATATCATTTTATTAATATTAGTATATGGCAGGTCCTGACTCTCCAAAACTACTCTCATCTGTGCTTCTGTCTAATGATAGATCCTTAGCAATCTCTTTACTGCAACATAAGAAGCAACAAATGAAAATATATCTCCTATTTCTTTTCAGTATTCATCCAAACCAAGAGTTTACTCATCTCAGTGAACTACCAAAGCCAAGTAAAGTGAAAGAAGCTCATTTACTTTCAGTTTAAGATGAGCACACCAGACTTTGGACAGCTGAGGTTAAGACCACAGCATCCATTAGGGTGGGCCCACATTTGGCTAACAATATATGAAAAAAACAGCCAGAAATCGTCGCCAGAGTAATTGCCAAAGTAACCACCAGAGTATCACCACTGCTCTGCTTATGACTTTGGACTCAGCTATGCTTGTCTGTCAATACATCCTGTCTTAGTTTGCTCAGTCTTGAACAGATAGGGATTAGACAACATCATATTTTTGTAAGGACTATTGTTTTAATATTTTATAGTTACCAATTAACTTTATTATATGTACCAAACACAGGCTATATTGCTCCAATCCCTATTACATTTTCAAATTTGTTGATATAAATATAGTTCTACACTTGTAAATACTCATTTTCTGAACCACAGCACATGGCACATTCCTTGCAGCCACAGAAACTCAGCAGGAGTTAGGTTCATTATGCAGGAAAGAAAAGCCTGATCCTGATGATCCTACTGCAAAGCAAGCACAGATGGCCACAACACCAGGACTGAGAGTCACATGCAGACAGCTCAGCTGGGATTCAGTGGAATGTTCTCTTACTGTTGTGACATATCAGCCCACTGGCTACACTTCCCAGTGGTGACACCGACCTCTACTGATAGTTTCCTCCCTAGGTACCTGTTCCAGTAGCTGTTGAAGAGAGTTGAACTGGGTTAGACCCCACTTTATTTTAGCTTCATAGATTCTCTTTAGCTTATAAGTATGGTGGCAGTACGTAGTTCAAACAACCCTGCAAAAAGAAACCTCCTACACCTTATGAATAGAAAGATCCAGTTTCTATGTTTGCTCAACACACCTTGCTTTAGAAGGTATGCTCAATTTACATACATACTCTATTATTCAGAATCTGGCTATAAATTACTTTTGTAAATTTTGTAGTAGTGCAGTAAGTTTAGGAGTTCAATGCCACTGAATGGCTGATGTGTGAATCATACTTTAAATTAATCCCCAAGAAGGTGTGTGTGCTCAGGCTGACCTAGAATGTCTACAAGATGCCGTCTGCTGACTGATAAGAGCTCCAGAGAACAAAATACTACATTGTAATAAATGTGATCTTAACAAGAATCTATATTTTTTAATTTGTGGATAAAGCTATGAAAAAGAAAAAAAAAAAAAACACCAACAGGTTTTTACTTCTGTGTTCATTATGGTTGTAGGATTCTACAGCCTTTGCTATATGAATTGCATTAAAGAAAGAATTTTACGAGTCTAGAGTTTTTTTCAGTACACAGTTGATAAAATAACATCTCCTCCATCTCCTATCCCAAAGCTAAAAACTCAGTTCCTGTCTTTAGATTTCCCCTGCTTTACTAATTGAAAAAGAATTCTAGCACTTCATTTTCATACTCCATTCAGTAAAGATTAATTTCATGAGGCAATTTAAAATTGTTTTCCTGTTTAACAGGAATACTTTTCATGGACGTATGACGTCATGAGTAAACTTTCTAGAGACATGTCATGAGTACATCACTCTTCCACTTTTATATGTGTCCAGAAACATTTGATGAAAGAGATGGATCAATAACTGAGGTTAGTTGACGTTATTTTGCAACAAGCACTCATCCAATATCATCATCCAAGAGCCAGAAATACTCTTATGGATGCATATAAGCCAAGGTGACCAAGTTCTTTCCTGTGCCATGCATGAAGGAAGGCAATACTACTATGAGAAACCTCACTTTGGTAGAGTAGGCAAGGGCTAAGCTATGTAAGGAACAGAGGCTTTGAATAACCCCTAGCTAAAGCAAAGCTGGCAGCACACTGGACAAGACTATGGACTGTAGTTCCTGTGGGCCAAGCCATTAATCCTTACTAAAAATGTAAGAACACGAGAAAGTGAAATATTAACCTCTGAAATATCCAGAGCAACATATACTTCAATAAAGAGTCTCTCCAAATCCAGTTCAATTTTAAGCTTTAACTGAATAGGTAACTGGAATCTCATTTTCCATTCTGGTCACACACGGAAGAAATCTCCCAAGATACACTGCTCTTATGGTGCAATTCCTAATATCTTGAACTCAAATCCAAGAGAAACCGTGCAAAGCATAGATATGCCCATCAGATCCTGCTCACTTTCAAAAATGAGCTGCAACACCAACTTTTTGTCAGGACTGATCTTCATTTGAACATTCCCCAGCCTCAACTTGGATTGCTTGGAAGAAGGGTCTGTTCTGGACTCCTCCTTCATTTCCTTACCTGAGTTGACTCTTAAGAACAAGTAGGCAGGCATTTTATACCCATTCAGCTGCCAAGTTAAGAGACACTTTTGATGTAACAACTTCTAGTATTCCCCAGTAAGAACCTCAATGAGTTGTGACTCTGTACAGAAGACATGGGCTATCCCTGCCAGGTGGAAGAGGAACAAAAGGAGAGATGGGTAGGATTTCCTTCTTATCTATTGTTCTACCAAAGTCAGGCTCTATGATGTTGACTAAGACACATCATACCTGTGCCTCAGTTGCATTTGAAGGAAAAGGATAATGACATTTACTCCCTTTGGTACTGTATTTTAACTGATGGTTTGAAAGAAGACAAAATCTCTGTGGTCACTTTGATAAAATTACCTACTGGGCTCTGTCTGAAGGGAACTATCAGCTAACATTATTAAAGAGTATCAAAAAGGAAAAATCTTAAAGACTACAGGGATGGTGAGGTTTGTTCCTCAATGCCTTGACTCCTTCAGATGAATTAACAGTCAGAAGTTGACATTGTGTGACTGTACCCCTGTGCATGCTTACCTCTGACCTTTTATCTCCCATGACTTACAGATACTGCCTAGAAATCTGTATCCTCCCTCTTCCTTTTTTCCTGGCTCACAGTATGAGCATAGACTTTCTGTGTTGGAAAGACTGACAAACACATTCTTCTTTTCTCCCATCCTTGCTAAATGATTCCCTAAAAATGCTACTAGAAAAACCAGCTGAATCAAGTGCCTTCTCCAGAGAGGCTGAAATTCATCACTCAGCTAAATGTTAACATTGACACCATGAACCACAGAGGACTTAAATTATGCCTGGTTTGACAGAAATAGGATTATACATTTTCTCCTATTTCACTCTAGTAGTTAGTCGCGTGAAAAAAGGCTAGCACATCCAATCTTTTATGGTTATAGGATGGTGTGCATATGTAAACCTATAGGCAAGAAAACAAGGGTAGCACAATGTCACTCCTTCTGGCAGCACGGCAGAGGTCTGGCAGGGCAACATAAGTTTTGTAGCTAGATTAAAAAATTTGGTTTTAATAATAATTATTTGATGTTTAATATTAATTATGTAATTAAACTAATTAATTAAATTTTAATAATAATTTTAAAATAATCCTTCTCAAAATGTTACTTCTTTTTCAGTGCTGTCAAAGTCCAGAAACAGGTGTTTCAGCTTTCAGCTGCTCAGTTCAGAATGCCTCTTGCTCATCTTGGCTTCATGTCATTTCCCATACTCATACATGAAAGCAAAAGCTATTCTTCACTGTGTACCACAAGGTCTTTCAGGATTTTTGCCCAAGCATCCAATATGTGTTGGCAGCAAGACAATAATCTGGGAAATGTTCAGTTGACCAACCATATATCCCTTCTGACTCTGAGCTAATACAGAAATATCAAATGCAAACCAGCCCAGGATCTAAGAGTATAAGCTTTACCCAATGAGAAAACACCATCATATTTCCCTCCCCATCTATTGGTCTACTCAGAATTCTCTCAGCATCATGCCTCCTATCATATTGCTCTCAATTTCCAAATGCCGCCGTTCCCATCTCCAAATTAAATCTTGCCAGAAGTAAGTGGGATTTTCTTCTTATTAGCTTAAGAATGTCAGCAGCAGCTACTCAAAATGCTGGCCTGTGTCTCCATTGTTTTACATTGTTACAACAGTGGTACTCAAAAACTGGATGAAGGCCTTGTGTTGGATAATCTGCAAATGCACAGAGAAAGTGACTGACATTCTTGACAATCAAGACACACAGTGTACAGCTGCAACAGGAGACTGATCTGCCACAGCAGCAGCAATGCAATTGGAAGTTTAAGAGTGAGAGGCAACCAAAAACTTTACGGACCTCTGGATATGGAATCTTAGGAATCAGGGTCACAATCATCACCCAGTCTATTTGGAATGCTCTGTCAGAGAATAGTAATGAGAGACCAAGATTAAGAACAAGTAATATTTTCAGGCATGGAATCATATTCAATCTTTGGCCATATTTTGTCTGTTTCTACATAATGCCACTAGCCTCTTCCTTTCTTTTTCAAATGTTACATTTATTCGATAATACAGATAGGAAGCAGACCCAAGCACACTAGGACAACTGGAGCAGCAGTATTGGATTAACATGTATGGGCAATTAGTGCCACTGATGTGGTACCTTCCTCCACTGTACCTCAGTGCAATCCCCCCACTGTTGATTCATGACTCTCCTCTTATGCATTCCTGTGCCTCTGTTAAATCACTGCTGTGGAAGGAGATCTTGGGCACCCAAAAGCTTTTGGGCTTAGGGAGGGAGGGGTTCTTACAACTACAACTTTCTCTGTCTGCCTGTTTTCCTGTTTTACTCTGCCTCCAGTTTTAGGCTGCCTTTCATCTGCACCTTTAGCCTCCTCCCAAGTGTGACATTCCAGTCAGAAAAACTCATCCCCAAACAGAAACCACATAATCACGACACATCAAACAGTCCTGAAAAAGACCTGGCTTGCAGATAGCATCTGAGATACACATACAGCAACTGGGTACACTCATGAACCATTTTGAAATCTGGCTTCTAAAAGTTAAATTGCAGACAGAAGTGATCTAAGCTTTCACAGCTTTCTCCCATCACAGCCAGATGGTGCCTGACCCCTGTAATAATTTCTGCCATATTCCACCCATATGCAAGCCTCACTGCTCCCATCAAGCTGTTAATACCAATCAACATTTTTCAGAATTGAGATTTTAATAAAGTATTGATAGAAAAATGTGAAGATTTCATAAATTCTCTCATGAATACCCATTCTCTAGGGATCACCTTAGGCTCTTCTAAAGCACCTCCATCTGTACTATTTAAGCCCTGCTCCAAGTAAATCAAATCTGAATGGCTGGCTACCTAATCCCAGGAAATATTCTGATTCTCTCCGTTCCCTAGCAATTGGATATTGAAATACCATTTTCTCCTCTTTGCCCACACAGCTAAATTTCCCACCCTGCCGCTTTCCATCTTTGATTACTGAAAACTCCTCCCTGAAGCCCTTCATTACATGCAAAACACAGCTGTTTCTTGTTACCTTTCTTGTCCTCTTTCTGGCCATACAAGTGTCATTAAACCCATTAATGGATCCTTTTGCCTTTCCACCTTCAGTCAGTGCTTCTCCCTGTTTAACAATCACTATCTGTTAAAGAACTGTCACACCTTCCCTGACGCCCATTAAAATTATTTCTGTTCAATTGTCTCAAGATGTGTTCCTGTATCTCCTCCTAGCCCATCTCTACATCTGGTTTCATCCATCATAGGATATACACCAGCTTCCCTCCAAATTTCCTCTTAGAAAACTTTTGTTAAAAACCCAAGCTGCTCCAGTACTGACAAATGAGAGACTGAGCATCCTTTTTGGCCACAGAGGAAGAAACATAAGCTTAAAACACAAGTTATAGGGACTGATTTATGGAATATGCAGACAAGCTATGCAGGAAGCCAAGTAAAGTTCTCCACAGCTGGTTCTGGAACCAGACACATTATAAGCATACAAGTACTGCACTAACCCAGTTCTGCCTCCTCCAGGATCAAAGCTGGCTGAAAGCATTACTGGACCACTACTTTAAGTGGGTTGCTTTTGAGCAGACTATAGCTCTAAAGCAGCCATCAAGTCAAGACATCTGCTCATACACATCTCCTGTCATTGCCTAGTCAAGTGAAGATTACAAAGCACATTTGATTATCTGTTTTCTTCCTCTCATTCTTAAGTGGTTGCCTGGGTTTTTCTTCCCACAGAGCATTATGAGCCTGGGATGACTATGCTGGCAGCTCTTAACACATTGTGCAAGCTGATAGAATACAAATGATTATATAAATAATAAAGCTGCTGAAGATTTTCTTGTCACTGCTTTCTTTGCTCCATTGGCTTGACTTAGAGCACACATAAAAATGGCCTCTGCTAAGTGTTATGTTCATAGGATCCATAAATAAAATTAAGATCCTGATTTAAAGAGACACTAAGAAGCTGTATCTCCTCCTGATTTCAATCAAACTGGGATGCTCAGTGCCTAGGAAAATCAGGCCCAAGGCTCTATAGATGTAAGCAGAAGGATTTGATCTCTGTATGACAGTTTATATTCAAACAGCAAAGTTTCATTTCCCATGCAAGATGATCACACGCCCTTCTCTAGCATATGTATATCCCTTTAATCCAGAGGTCAGGCAGGAGAGCAACTTCAGACTCTGACAACCCTTCCTCATATCAGATGCCTGGCACATAACATACAAACTCTGACACCACGAGTCGAGCATCAGTAGGATGATGACTTGTCAAGGCAGTAACAGCCACAGAACAATATCTAGCTCAGCATTGCTGCTTCCATGACTCCTATATGAAACCTCAGCTCCCCCTTCCCTCTAATATTAAATGTTCATACCAAGAGGAAATTGTGAAAACCCTCTGGGTTGCAAATAAAATTATATCCACCCAGCCACACCCTATGATAAACAACATTACTGCAGATCACAACCTTAACGAGAAAACTCTTACAAGAAACTTTTATTCCAGGCTAGATAGGAAGCTGGCTGACAGAAGATCTTGTTTTTTCAGTAAGGTTTTTATAACACATTGTGGAGTCATCAATATCTGTATCCCCATCAATCACAGTGATAATCACAAATTATATTAGAAGAGAGAGGAAAGAAGACAAAAGATGACTGCAAAACAGCACCAAAACTAAACTACCAAATTTGGGATTTGGACTGAACTCATCCTTTTCTTAACTGTTTTGTTTTGGGGTTTTTTCCCAAGGATCACTATTCTGGTTCCTACTGCTAGCCAGGCAGTCCAATCTCTATTACCCATGCGTGAATTTTCTCAAAGTTGTGGATTAACTATGTGACAAGTGCAGCCAGCGAGAGTAAGACAATGTGGTTTTCAGAACCAGCGGGCTCTTCCTGACCAATGCAGCCACTCAAGTACACAGACTTAGCAACACAGTGTAAGGACTGTGTGATCTCAGTTGCTTGTCTCAAATACTGTTAAGGCCACAGAACGACTCTTCCATGAGATGAGCACAGAATGGAGTGACAGGACAGCGCTAACTCCAGGCAGAGGTGAGATCTGGTCAGCATATCCTGGATAATGCATACAGACAAAACTTCCCACTGTGGCATACTTGGTAAAGAAGCAACTTCTCCTACACATATCACTGGTCAAACAAAGATCACCCCAAGTTATGGGACAGATGGCATCTATGACCACTGAGGGACTCCCCCTACTTCCCAATCCCTTCCCCAGATATGCCTCCATGGATACCGGGAACTTGCACTGTAAATTAAGCCACCATGACCAAGAACGTGAGATACGATAGAGGTGATTCTACTGTCCAAGTGTTATCTCAAGCCTAGGGGGAGGTAAACAAAGCTATGAGAGGAGAATGTATAACTCATAATGGACATAAAGAATGCAGAATTTATGGGCCACAAGGAAAGCAACTGTGCTGAATCAGCTTGGACTGGGTAAAAGCTAATTCCGTCAGGGGGACATTGTGACCACTGACTCACAACCCACTGACTCAAGAAACCCACCAACTAAGAAAAAGAGGTAAGCATGGGACTAAATAGCATTAGGAGCAAGGGAATCATTCAACCAATAGAATAAAAGGCGTGTGTAACCAATGAGCATTAATTCCTTTGTTTGCAAATATATAAAAATAGTGAAAAGTTTTGAGTGACCTCAGGGTCCCCACCACTGAGAAGCCCAGGGTGAAGAAGGACCAGCGGGAGGCCACTGGATGCACAGGTGGTGACTATCTTCTGCTTAATCTTTCTCTTTTCTCTCTTTTCTACTTCTTTCTATCTCCCTACCTCACATTTTCTTGTTCAATAAAATCCATACTATTGACTTCAGCATACGGTTTCATGTGCACTCTAATTCAGAGAGAGGCATCTCTCAATTGTCATAACACATGGTACACTTCATGTCCACATGCCACGTGATTGCCACACCTCCATTACACCCTCATGCTGCATTCTCCTTGCAAAATTTACACTTTTTATGCTATCTTCAACTTTCATTTTTCTGTTTTATTCTATTTCTGTATCTTCCTGGAAAATGTAGATCTAACTGTAGTCCCAGGTGAAATCCAGAACCTTAAAAAGTATCCTAAATAAGCTTCTGATTATGATTTTTTCATCTCAAAATGCTACTTAGTAATCAAAGGCCATTTGTCTTTTTATAACGGTTATTGCCTCAGTGCCTAGAAGACAGCAACACTTTCTTCTGAAGGGCTAACAGCCTAGGGAAAACATCTCTCCTACTACCATGAGCATTTTTTCTGTAATCCAAGCACTAGAAGTATGAATCTGCCCTTAAGCTCAGGAGTTTTCCAGCCTTCTATCCAGCTGAAGTATATCCTTACAGAGCTGTTGCAGTTATCAGTGTAAAATTAAGCATCACAGAAATAACTGATTGTGTAAGGCAGGAAAGAGTGATGACTTCAACAAATCAAAAGCACAGAAACAATGAATTTGAAATAGTTACCTCTTTGAGGCAGCCCATGAAGTTATTGCTCACTGGAGACCCAGGTAAATCAGCAGTACTGGGGCTCCCTCCCACATAAAAGAAGTCATCTGAGCCCAGCATGGTGTAGTCCTCCTGCGTGTAGCCCGTGGTGGTAAGGATGCCATCCACAGAGATTGTCACCTGTTTGAGGGACACAATGGACAGAGAAAATCCAAGCAATGATCTTACAATCCTGAACAGAACAACTTACCTTCCCTATAATTTTATGCCAGTTTTATTCAGGATTTTGTTGAGATTTTTGATGCATTTTTTTTTTAGTTCAGTCGAGCTCTATTTTCTGGTCTGATTTTCTCACAGAGAAATGCTTCAGCATCTGCTTCTCCACTTTCTGGTGCATCAGCACTCTCAGGCCTACCCAGCAGCCTACCCACCCAGATGCTTTCCATCTATTCAGGCCAGAAAATATAACTGTCCTTGAAAGACATTTCTCATATTAGCTGATTTTATGATTAATTAGAATTTATTTTAATGATTACAGTTAGTTATGGTTGTTAGTAAAAAAAAAAAAAAAACAAACACTAATGAAGACAAGGTTGGTATTTTTTATTTTTTAAGTTTCTTTTGCTCATGGCACACTTACAATCATGCATTCAGGGATGGGGGGAGAGGGAACTCACTTTCAATACATTATGGATGTGCATGCCATGTACCTGGAGAAACACACACCCACCACCCACTACAAAGAAACAAACAAAAAAAAAGAAAAAAAAAAAAGGAATAAAAAAAAAGAAAAAAATGTGCAAACTAACCCATAACTAAAATATAATCAGAAAATAAATCAAAATAAAATCAAATAAATCAACCACACACCAACAAATGTGATAGAAGTGGATATGAGAAAGAAAGAAGATACAAAGCGTGCACACACTGCACTTTGACATGTCATGCCAATATATTTGAGGCTCAGAAAGGTGACAGGAAAAAAGCAAAAAAGAGAGAGAAGGAGAAGAAAAAGGGAGAGAAAATCATTTCACACTCGCATGCAATCAAAAATAAAAATACCAAACAAAGTTCATAATAACAAAAAAACTCAAAACCAAACAGAAATGTCCCCAAAATATTTAACCACAAGCACACGGAGGGTGAAGGGTGACAAAAGGAGAACGTGGGAAAGGAGGAAGTGAATTTTATGTGTTTTGCTTAGATATTATTAGTGGTTTCAAGGGAAGATGGAGGAAAATAGATCGAGGCCAGGAGGAGACGGGTGAGTCACCAGACGTGGACATGCCATGCAGAGTGTGTACTGAAACAAACAACCGGCTGAGCTCCTGTTGGCCACGCAGGCACAGGTCAGAGAGAGAGAGAGAAAGTGAGAGAGAGAGCAAGAGGGAGAAGGAGGAGAGAAAGCAGAGGGAGGGAAGTGGGGGAAAATCAGGAGAAAGAGGACAACTCTGGCCAGTTTGCCTGTAATAGCCATTGCCACAACAAAAGGGTGAGAGAAAAAGAGAGCCTTCACCACCATGGACTAGAGGCCCTGCAATGGTTCTGATCTAGAAACCTTCAGAGTTAAAAAAACAAACCAAAAGCCAAGAAAAAAAGCCAAATTAAAACAAAAGCAAAAAAAAAGAAATCTAAACTCAAAAACATGGGAAAAAACTCCCAACAATTTATCACTGGAAGAGAAAAGAGGAACTAAAGACAGAGGTGAAGAAAACAATGAAAGAAATGTCCAAACCCCATTTCCAGAAGAGCTGTGTTAGTTGCTTTTGATGCTCATTTTTCTATTCAAAAAGAAGAGAGGGGGGAGGGAAAAAAAAAGGAAGGGTAAAAAAAAGTGTTTTCAATGAAATTAGAATAAAATTAAAGGAAGCAGTAAGCATAAAGGAGGGGGGGGAAAAGAGCAGGTAGGGGGAGGAAAAGGCAGGTAACACACGGCAAACCCAAAAGAAGAGACAATAAGAATGATATCTACCAGACAATGTAGTTTGTTTACCATAGCGTGTCCAATGCCTGAGTGCTTTGCGGAAAAGGGGGAAGAAAGGAAATTAAAAAATCGTGAACAGAACGATTGTTAATTAAAATAACTAAAAGCAAAGATGAGTCGTTAGGGTGTTAGTACATTAGTTGGTTAGTAAAAATGACACATTGCATGAATGGTCTAGTGTTAGTTTTTCAAAAAAAGGTGTGGGGCACCTGAGACACACAAAGTGAGAAAGAGGACAATATGACCAGAACTCTATGGGGAACCATGCCAGCTAGACTGTAAATAAAGAGGGGGCTGCCTACTCTTCCCACCCTGGTATTAGTCATTAACTTCAACCCTCATACACATTATCCAGACCTGAAGCAAAGTTAAAACAGTGCAATACTTACTCTTCAAATGCTCATCAAGGTGCTTCCCTCAAACAAGAACCTTACTCTCAGACATATATACACAGAGTACACAGTTTGCCCCTTCAGCACAAACCCAACAATGACTCCCTCCTTCCACCCACCACCACCCATCAACACGTCTGCTCCTCTTACAAGTTTCACTACCCTCAGGTGTTGCAGAGTATCACAAGCAGGCCAGTATTTCCTTTGGCTGGAGGATACAGATGAAGATGAGTCCAAGACTCTGTGTCTTTCTTCCAAGTTTCCCAGTCTGCAGGTTTCTTTACAGCAGCTGAGTTTGTGACTTTCAGGAGGAGCACAAAACAGTGCCTGTGTATGGCTGTTTGCCTGTAGCTCACTTCTGTCATCCAAGATATAGGAACTGAACCTCTCCTACTGTAGGGAGAAATGTGTCAAGGAATTGCATAGAAACAATTGTGTTGCTTGTGCCCACGTTGAAAACAGAAGATTGTCAAGATTTAGCATTCCTCCTGTTGCACTGCATCTCTATAACAGAGGAGCTAGGAGAATTTACCACTCAGTTTGGTTTAGTAGAACTTTTTTAACGTGTCCCAAGGCATGCAGATGCCAAGTGTTAGAACCTTCCCATTGCTTCTTGTTTGCTTTTCAGCAGTTGAGGAACTAAAGATCTTTATAGTAGATTTTGCATTGTGACTAGATTCAGTGTTAATAGGGAAGGGCAGCCTGTGGGGGCTCCAAGTCCATATTCCAGTGTGACTGAAGCTGGCAAGAGCCATGCTAAATTACACAAGCAAGATCTACGCTGCCTCATGTAAAAATCATCTGCTTGCAGGCTTCAGAGTTGGGCATTGACTAGGGAAGTAAGTTTGTGAAGACATTGTGGCATTGAGCATAAAGTCCCAAGGTTATTTGCCAGTGGGAATGAAATAATAATAATGCTCTGTACTTGAGTGTAATGAGCACAAACTCCTGAGTTCTTCGCCAAGGAAGTCTTACTCACAGCAAATTGTCATGTTAGTAAATTTATTTTTACAAATAAGGGAGTTGAAATACGGGACAGAGAGAACAGCATGCTAAAAACAAGACAGAGTGTCAGCATCGGACCTGAAGACAGACACAGGAAGTCTGACCTTCAGTCTCCTCTGCTCCTCCTCCCACCAGACCACACTGCCCCAAACATGCTCTGAAAGCCCCAGTAAAATGCATCCATGATCCTATTTCTAAGTAAAGGTTTCTCACAAGGCAGAAAGAGGGCTTAGTTTTAACTGAAATAATAAGATAAATAAACAAGGAGATTTGCTTTGACATTAGCCATCACTACTCAAGAGAATCTGTGGATTCACTTGGTTTGTCTCTAAGGAGATTAACTGCTGTGATAGTCATTTGATCTAAAAAAAAGCAGCCCTTAGTACTCTCCCAGCTTAGCCACAAAACATTTAACAATTCCAGAAAGTACTGGGCAAAAGTCCAACTATTTAAAGTTCTACTCTAATTCTAGAAACAGCCAAAAAATTATGCAAATCCTCCTTCCCTTTCTCTTAGCCCCCAGAAAAGCAGAGGAAAAGATTAGATGGCATCCTGAAGCTGCTGATAGTCCATTTAGCTGGAATTGCTTAGATTTAGATAATATTCTTGGAATTTCTAAATTACTGCTTTTAAAGTTCATTTTGAAGAGAAATATATTTATCTCGAGTGCAATATTTTCAACCAGCTACAAGGAGACTACTGATTTTCTCATAAAGCTTCAACATTCAGAGGCAATATATCTTGTTGGGTTTTTTTGTTTGGTTTTGGAATGGGTTTTTTTGAGGAAACATGAGCACAGCTGGAAACAAGACTTTCAAGTGAACTATATTATGCTGCAACATTACAGGTGAATTTATGTCAGGAAAGACATAGAGCCAATAATCTTTTACATACAAAATTATTTTGGTTATACAAAATTATATTGGATGACAACTTTTAGGACTACAATGATTGCTTTGCCTCAAGGCCTCATCAATTCCAACATCTGAGCAGCTTTAAGTTCTGGGTCAATGTCTTAATTTTGAGACAGATCACAAGCTAAAATGCAAGTATCCAGGGAAAAGATGACTAAAAAAAAAGTCTAGCCTTATTGATATTTATTGCTTGAACTGTATTCTGTTATTTTTAACTATAGAATTGGACCCCAAATCACCTCTGCTAATTAAATGTAATTTGATTTGAAGACTGCCCTTTCTTTGGAAAGAGAACAACCAATTCATTAAAACATCCTCTCTCTTGCCCAGTCAAGTTGGACCCTTTAAGAATTCAGTATCACTTAAAAACATTCACAGTGAATAGATCAGAAGGATTAAAAATTTAGAGTGCTGCTTAATTGGCAAGGGACTATCTGCTTTCTAATAATCACCAAAGTACTGCCCTGGTTTCATTAAATATGAAAAGGCATTGACAGATTTCCATTTTCTTGGTCCTCTTCTGTGGACCAGTTAAAAAATCACTAGCTAAAATATTAAGAAAAGAATGTGACAGCTTCCCATCCACAATTTTGTTTGTGACCCTTCACCTTCTGCTTCTTCAAGATCCAAACCAATCCCGGCATGAAGCAAGGATTCATTTTGCTTCCAGCACATTTGCCCACTGACATTGATTTCCAATGAAAAATAAAAAGTATGGATAACTAAAATGGCCAATAAGCTTTACTGAGATATTCAAGGACCAGCTGTTATCAAACTACCTAAAAATAAAGTTTACAAAAAAACCAACCAACAAACAAAAAAACCCACTACCCACATCAAATAAAGCCGTATATTCTGACCTTTCCAGACTGACAAATCTAGACCAGTTGGTGCATCTTTCTCTACTGTATTGATGGGAAAGCTTGAACAAAATAGGATCATTAAGACCCATACACTGCATAAGAAATTAAATTTGCATCTGCATATAAACTATTGAAAACAAACCAATTTTTTGCATAGGTAAGAATTCTGTAGTCTCATGAAAGTTTGATGACAGATTTTTCATTAGACCAGGACATCCTAAGCAAGTAGAAATACAGGGATTTACATGACAAAGACAAAAATCTTCAGCTCCAAATCCAAATATCGAAAAGAAAGACATGAAAAATTATCCACTAGACATCTATTAGTAGAGACTGTTTCTGATCCCTAGCACTGATTATACTATACTCACAGACACATTTGATCTTAGCTACTGTAAAATGTTACCACAAATTACATTGTATAAACTTATATAAAGCTATTAAAGATTGCACTAATATTGACATTAATGAGAAAGTAAACAGGTCACATTGGATTCTAAATGTGAATTATGAATCAGAAATTGACTTTTAAATCTTAGTTTACAAATTATTTCTGCTCCTCTACCAATCAGCAAGACATCAAATAGCTCCTATTCACCGTGTAAACCTCATTTATCATGCAGCGGATGGGCCTTAGTGACTTGATATATTTACCAGCTTTCAGAGCAAAGTTATTTAATTTTATCTTATCTATTTATGTCTGAATTTATATTTCACGAGAAAGGCTTCAGGATTTTAAGAGTAGCCTACTACCAAATACGTCACCTGATACAGTTGTCTGCTAGGAAAAGCAGCATGTAGATGTGCAAAACTACAGTGGTAAAATCAGAAAAACTTTTCCAAAGTGGAATTGTAGGGTGGTGGATTGATCTGAGTTTGCTTGGGGTTTTTTGATCCTTCCACTTTTCCAGTCCTCACAGTCAACAGAAGAGTCTCAAGGCAGAGACAAGAAATAAAGTAGAATCTCATTACAGAAAGAAGGGGAAAAAATCAAAAAGAAGAAAAGAAGAACAAAGAATCAAGAGGACTCAGACTCCAGCCAATTAATTCCAAAGCTATAAAGTTAAAATAATTATACACATATCCACCAGCCTGCACACCTGCACACTCATATGCACACACAAAAGAAAAAGAAAAGAAAAACAAAAGACTTTCAGAATTAGAATTGTGACATCATGGCAATGGTTAAACCAATTAACACAACTGAAAGAAAAAGGAGAGAGGTGTAGAGCGTTGGCTGTTGGAAATAGGCTCTGTTCCCACAGTAATTAAATGCAACAAGAATATTACTGATAAGATTGAATCATAATTACGGAAACAATAAAATTTAAAAGGGAGAACAGAAAAAGAAAAAAGGAAAAGAAAGATGAAAGTAAAGTTATGTCACAAGATTTTATTATTAAATCAAACTGGGAAAAAATAGAAAATTAATAAAGTGGAAATGAAGATATTGCAGGAGGGATAAATTCCCATCAACTCATGTTTTTTCACTGTCCTTTAGGCAACAAGATCCAGAAGAGGTGGAGAAACTCTAGCAATACCACTGAGCTTCCCCATTTCTCTCTCCCGTCTGCCTGTCCCAGTAAACAAAACAAAATTCTCCCCAGCATTTTCTCCCCTACACCATTACCTGCCGCAGGTTGCGTGTCACCTTAACGTCGTGCCACGCGTTGTCATTGAACTTGCCATTGACCGGCTCCACAATGGCCTCGAAGGCCCCAGACCCCAGGTTAATGACCAAGGAGACTGCACCGTCTTTCAGGGCCAGGTTGACGTAGTCAGCTGACTTGCCAGTGTGCAGAATGAGCCCGTTGCGTTGCCACGTCTTGAAGGAGAGAGTGATCTCATCGCTGCTGCTCTGGATGGGGTTTTGCGACAGGTCATAGCAAAGGTATTCAGAACCACGGAAAGTGGCCATGTTCTCATCTCGCGCTGGAAAGGAAGGGAAACAAAAGAACTATTCAGTAGTCAGCCAAGAAGAGATTTAAGGCTGTCATGAAATTTAAGCATCTCACAGCACTGTTAACTATAGAGCTAAATATCAAGGCTAACCACTGTAGGGTTCCTTTTGTAATATGGCTACCAAGAGAATTAACTGCAGAGTCCTCAGTAGCGATAAATTTCAGTGCTGTGTTTTTAGTTTCACTGCAGCACTGTCACCATAGGGACCATTCAACAGTATGCAGTGGTGTCTAGGAAAAGTGTATTTAAGGACTGTTATAAACATTTCATATCCTTTTTAGGAGAAGGATGAAAAGCTCTGCTATTCACAACACAACCACCACATATGTGTCAATTAAAAAAACCCCAACATTTCTCAAAGGTCAGTATTTAGATTCAGCACTACTGCTATCTGAACTTACCTTAACCTATCCAATAGGAAATTTAAGAGAGACAACAGAATATAATCCTAACAGAGCTGCCCCTTTCTTTCAACTGAGAGACCAAGCAAACGAGAGCCACATGAAGTGTCCTACAGATTCCTTCTCTGAGAGCATGAGGGAAATCCACATAAAACATTTTGTCCACAAATATCAGTAATGTTGCTGGCAAACACATCTGAGAACTTTGCCTGATAACCTTATCCAGGAAATCTGTACTAGATAAGCACATCTTTTTCAAACAGTAAAAATAAACATGGGGCAATTATTCACAGGACATGACATTTAATATTTCCTCATGAAGAAAAGAAATCTCTTATGCACAACAGTGAAAGCCACTGCACTAATTTCTTAGCAACTGGAAGCAACATTTGAATACTATGAAAATCTTTTATGTGAGCTAGAGGTCTGCTTCCCAGTACCTGGGGTTCCAGTCACTCAAAGTCAGTTCTGCTGCTGTATTGTGCTTATGTGATTTGAGCCAGCTGCATACACTGATTTTATCCAGTGGAAGAAATACAGGATGGTGATAGGAAAGCTTGCAGGAGGGCTGGCTAGTGCCATCTGGGGGAAAATGGAGTGTGTAGAGATCCCACCCTCCCACTCCATATTGCATCACCTTTCTGACTCCCAGCTGTGAGGGCTCAGCAGTAGATAGTACAAGCAGTCAAGCTATCATTGCTTACAAATCACTGCATAAGGCAAATGCTGGTGCTATTTCCATTGACATTAATAGTACTTTTCGGCTTCATTTTGTCTCATTTAGTAATCCTAATAAAGATCAGCCAGAATTTATTAATACAAGACTGAAGGGAAAATACTTGTTGTCATAGCCATTCTTGGAAAATAACTACATGGTAGAATCTGTGTCCTCACAGCAGAAAATAATGGTGACAAAACGGCACAGTACTGCAACTTGTACATATAACATTCTCAAGTGAAGGTGTGCTTTAAGAGAAGACTCTTGCAGAAGCAATGTGTGTTTGTACTTCAGCAAGCAAACCATGTGCCCACATACTCCTGCAAGCAAACAGCTACCCAAGTTCATCCATGCAGAAGTACACATTGGGAGCCAACTGGCCCAAAAGCAGCTTTTCAGACAAAGACCTGTGGTCCCAGTGGACAAGCTGAGCACAAGTCAGCAGTGCCTGCCCTTTCAGCAAAGGCCAGCTGCATCCTTGGCGGTATTAGCAAGAATGCAGCCAGCAGGCCAGGGGAAGTGATTCTTCCCCTAATGGACACTTGTGAGATCACATCAGGAGTGCTCTGTCCAATATTGAGCTCCCTCATAGAAAAATGACTTCAACATACTGGAGTGAGTCCAGAAAAGAGCTACCATCCTACTCAGGGTACTGGGGTAGGTGACGTGTGTAAACAGGCTGAGGGAACTGGGTTCATTCTGCCTCAAAGAGCGTGATCTCTTTAATGACTTCATGGAAGAATGTAGACAAGACAGGGCCAAATTCTTCTCAGAGTTCTGCAGAAGGATGAGAGGCAACAGATAAAGCTGAATACAAAAAAATCTCATTCTATATTAAAAAAGTGTTTCATCTTGAGGATGGTCAAATACTAGGAAGGGCCCAGAGAGACCAAAACGTCCATCGAAATACTAAAAATTTGATTAGGCATAGTCCTGAGCTGCCTGCACTAACTGGACATTCTCTGAGCTAATGTGTGGATTACACAGCCTCTGGAGGCCCCTTCCAAATTATTTTGTTCTTTGATCTTATTCTAAACACATTTAACTACCACCACCAAGTGTTTATGCTTGTGTCAGTGTTAAACCAGCCTAAGCACAGAGGGCTGCTATTGACTGCAGTTCTGGAAGTCAGAGCTCAGCACTTAACAACCCTCTCCCCACACTGATAATTTCCTTGCCTAGTCACTCCTGATCCATCCGAAGAGAATGCCTTACAAGCAAGTTAGACACATGCTCCATGTACCTGTGGGTAATTCCCATCAAATAGCCAGTGTCTGAGGGCAGGAGTCAAACACAATCATTGTGAGTGAGCCTCTTCCCTGCAGCTGAAGATGTGCAAAGCACTGAATATACATTTGTGAAGGGGGACACAGCAGGCTGATTGTTCACTCAGTACCAGACATACTAATGGGGCTCATTTACAAGTTCTCAACCACTTAGATGAAATCTCACTGGTCAACTCAGTACAAAGGAGAAGGCAAAGAGTAGATTCGAGATCTAAACAGTAATTTAAGGCAACCACTGCAGACTTATCAAAATAGAGCAGAGCAAATTCAAAGACATTACTCCTATTTGTTCCACTAGTTTTAATATAGGGTGCTGTCAATCCACCTCTGCACTCAACTGTGTCATCTGCTGCTGACCCTTGTCACAGATGGGATTCCATACTTTATCCATCTTGGTATCCTGTCTGGTTTGGGAGAATGTCAGCCATTTCTGTTTCATGTGTTGTTATGGGTTTTTTTTCTTCCTCCTGTGGCTGCTTGGGACAGACATTCAAATTTGCAGATCACCACACACTAAAATCTCTCTGGGGTTCACTGTGAAATCAAAATTCATGCCTGTCCATGGCATGTCTCATACGGACAACTCCCAAGGTCAACACACTCTCTAAGACTGTATTCTCCGAATGCTGATTCCTCAACAGTTTACCAGCGGCCATGTGGTTTAGCAGTCTCATGAAAGGCTTCAGCAGTCAGAGCCTAATATGTGCACTAAAGAGCTTGACTGTGTATTCCCCCAAGCTACAGCACAGGAGCTTCTGTCAGGCAATATGAAAGGCTTCTTACCACAAGCATGGCCTCTCCATACTGCCCCAGCTGTTAGGATGCTCTGACATACACCATATCTGTGACCTAAAAGCACCTGAAAATTACCAGAAAGCATGGAAGGGAAAAGGGATATAGGTTCTTTCCCCAATGAATGAGGAGAAAAAGCCCTGAGTAGGCTGCAGGTCTCACAGTATTTCTTTATTCTTTCAGACACAGTCTGGTGACACCTGGAAGACCATAGAGTGGTGAACCACTTGTTTTTTATTAGCTCATGATCCTTGTGCTCTACAGTTTTGAAGGTTCCACAAATTGCTCAGTGATATTTATATCGTCTATATTCCTTAAATAGTGGCAGTGTGCCAAGGAGCTTCTGCACAAAACCACAGCTAACCTTAAAATCCAACTTGAAGCCAACAGGGATCCTCGGTTTATGTTACATGAAGCAATAGATCAAAACCTAATTTTTCTGGGATGTGAAATCCTGTATACAGTCAGTGATATTTAATTGAGTTGATGATCTAGTTATTCAAGGGTGGCAATGCAACTGCATAAAATAACATTTACTTAAAACATATTTGGGATATGATTGAAACCTATGGATTTTTATATGATTTGTAAGATTTAATTTTTAACTCAGTTAATATTAAATAGATTTACAAAACTCAGACTCTGAAAGCAGGTTAGCACACGTATAAGCAATCAAATCTTCCATTCCTCTTGTTAGTATTAATCTAAAGCCATTATTTGCTTCCTAATTCATTCACATAACTAAATTTTCCGCAGTAGCTGGGTTTTTCAAAGATTCAAGACTAGTACAAAATTCCACGTTTGGACTTAAACCTTAACATTCAAGACACACAGAAATGACCTGAATAGAAGCAAAACTCAGAATCTTCAAACTGACTAACACAGACATTTTCCTTGAATGAATGGAGCACCCATCACCTTAGGTGGGAAAATGTTACCCTTTTCTGACCAATCCCTAGCAGACACACCCAGCACATTAAGCAGTTACCATCACCACCACACTGCGAAGCCAGTTTTGCAAGTCTCAGACTTATACCTGTTTAAAACCCAAACCAGTGATCAGCACATATCACAGGCTGCGTGCAGGAACAGAAACAAAAGCACAGCAAACAAGTACCTAAGCCAAGTTCCTGGATCTTCTAATCCCTGAAGAAACCCCATAGCTTGCTGATTCTCAGGTCCCCTGGAGAGGTAAAGATCCCAGAATCTTTCCATACAGTACGTAGCTATACTGGCTGTTCAGGAAAGCCAGATGGCAATTGTAGCTTCAGTTTTTATGTGCAACACTTTTGCTGTTCCTGTCAAAGCTCTTTCTACAAAGGAGAATATTCAGAATTCCCAGCATCACTAAGAGGTAGAAAACTTCGGCATTTTGATTTATGTATGAGAAAACCAATGCACAGACATTTTAATGGCTTTACTCAGAGCCACCAAGAAAATCAATAACAGAGAAAGCATTTGAGTTCAGGAGCTCCTGTCTCTCCATTCTGGGCTCATTCCAGAGGTTCTCATACATTTGTGGAGGGAAACCTACCTCCCATTTTTCTCTAGTCCTGTCAGGAAGTCACCCCAGCTAAGGTGTGGAGCAAGCAGCCTCCAAAGTTTTGGATGATGCCTGAAAATAAATACTTCATGACTGCAAAGCTAAAACCAGCAAATCCTAGAAGCACTCATTTTGCTCAGGGACGTGCAAATATTCAACAATTTCAATCAAGTTTAATATTCAACAACAGCAGCATCTCATGTAACAGGAATTTTGGCCTCATACACAATTAATAAATATTTAGAAAAATATCAAATGGGCAGTGACTTTCCTGAAGTATCCTGAAGAAAACCTCAAGTAGTTCTCCTAAAATCCAAGTTCAGCTGCTCACCCCTCTGACCTTCACTGCATTACAGGTGTTCTATGAGGCAGCCCCTATCTTACGGGGGTTTGGTTTACAGTCAACATTAGAGCATGTCTTTCGCTAGGGAAAAGAGCAAACTCTCTGCATGGCTTCAAAATTAATAACCACTCCATTGTTCAGCGAGATTTACCTTACCTGAGTGGTTTGCTTTGCTTTGCAGAGAAGAGCTGGTGCTGTCTTATAATCTAGGAATGGTCTAACACTATCATGCATTAGGCTTCTGCCAAAGAAGTGTTCATTAGCAATGGAGGCAGCAGAACAGCCAGGTACTCCCCTGACGTGCCAAACAGCAGTCAACAAGGAAAACCATACTTACAGGAACCTTCTCTCCCTACATCTAACCATCCCTACTCTCTCTAACTTTGGACAACCCTACAGTTATGCAACTTGTCTTAAGAAGCTGCTTCCAAAGTTAGCCAGTAACCACAGAATTTTTATCCAAATAGAGGACTAGCGCTGACCATGGCAGAAGGAAAACAGAAAACCAAAAAAATCAACTTCTCCACAAATCCAGAACATGTACAGAAACGTATCAATGTACTCAAAAGATATTGTGGATAATTAAGCTAATGCATTGAAAGATAAAACATTGTTATAAGATACATCTATGCAGAAAGTCTAATTGCACAGAGGAAAAAAAGAAAGCCAGAAGTTGGCACTTCCTGCTGCTTGAATGATGGGCCCTCCTCATCTGAGGACATGCTCATAGAATCAGTAGAGTTCACAGAGCTGTGAACTCACTGTGGCCTTCCATTTACTACACTGGGGCATCAGCTGTGCTTTCAGTAGCACGACATTTAACACAAGGAAACTATCTAAGTTCTTTCTGATGGCATGACTGGCTAACATCACAATCCTAGCAAGTACAATTGAACTGGGTGCTTCTGGGAAGAAATGTTGTGCCAATCTTCCTGTACTGCTGAAATTAAAGCTATTCCTGCTTGGTTACTATACAGCTCGATATGGACCTGACTACACATCCTTATGCCAGCACATATATCTTTGCCTCCTTTTTACATCAATTCTTACACCATAAAAACAGGCCTTAAGTTTTAAAATTCTAACTGAGCTGTAAGAAATTGTTTTAACTAAATCATAACAAAGTCTGGAAAGAATTCTACCTATGAACCACATGAACTAAGAAGAAAATAGTCTTAGAATCTGTTCTAGACAATGAGCTGCAAAAAATCAAGACATGATGGGGCAGAACTCCAGGCTGGACAAATTCCCATCAACTCTACTAGGAGTTTCTGGGCAGAAGGGTCCTGGGAGTCACCTACAATAGCTCTCATCCTCAAAGATACAGAACAACTAACAAATTATGTGTCAGGTCACTTTTTGATATTCCCTCAGAGGTTAGGGGAGGAGAAACTCTTTGTCAAATGCAACAGAAAGTCAGCCAACATTTCTGAAGGACAAAGTGAACAATTTTCTTCACCTTTCAAAAAAGTTGTCCAGTGACTGAATGCTAAAACTTTAACAAAAGCCCTCAGAAGTGGTCAAAGCAGCTTGCCCAGATTCATGTCATTAAAAAAAACCCTCCAGGTTTAGTAGTTTAGTAAACAATCAGGCTTTTATTTTAAAGACATGGTGACAGAATCCAGTTGTAGCTAAACGGCAGATTGCTGCATCCTCCATTAATCATTTTGCTGCATTCCTCCTTTCTAGCCTTTGAACAGGAAAAAATAATACATCCAAATAATTGGTTTTTTCTAGTCTAACCATTCTTCACACCACCTGATCCAATGAATAACAACACTCATCAGACTCTCTCATAATGTCCCATGCTTTCACCCTCACACATATACTTTTGTGGTTTTAATAGTCAAAAATAAATACTGATTTTAAAAGTCTTACAGATCTTATTTAATTATTTAAATACATTAGAAATAGTGTACAACACATTCTTCAGTGCACAAAGCATCTTCCAAGCACCACTAACAGTGATAGTCATATGTGGAAGCTGTGAGAGCCATATCATAGCCTGCATTTATATTCCACGAACTGTAAAGTAAGAACATATAAGTCATAGTAATGTCGTAATGAGATGACTGAACTGATTGCATTGATTAAACCTTAAAAAAAGAATGACTTCTAACCTCAAGGAAATTACAGGAATAATTTTTCAGAAGAAAAAGAATTTTTACTGTTGGAAAAAAAATTGCCCGTAGAATCATACAATGATGTTATAGTGGAGCAAATTAAGTGCTGAGCTGGAGTCCTACAGTAAAAAGAGTAGTTTCTTAAATGCTTACTAACTTTAAACCATTCTGGGTAATGTTACATTTTTCAGAAATAGTGTTATTTATTGTTTCCTCAGGCTCCTCATGCTCACTTACTACATCTACATAACTTGTAACTTGGAAGCAAAGAGGAATCAGCATAACATCAGAAACAGTGGGGGGGAGAATCAATGCAAGACAACAATTCCCATCATGTTTAAGAGATGCAAAGAGCAATGTCAGCCCAGGAGTCCACAGCAAAGGTGAGATGCACTCAACAGCCAGTGCTCTTTCAATGACAAACTCAAATTTTGCACAGTGTGGCAGTTCTAATCTTATGCAAAAAGCTCTTTCACCTCCCTAGTAAGAGCAAAGGAAGCAGTAATGTTCCACCAGAGAACATCAAGTGCCTAGCATGAATCAAGCCCTCTCCTCCCTTATCCGCTACTTTACCCATTACCTTTTGGGTCTAAATCAGAATGCTTATTAAAAGGTCCTCAAATTTAAGCCCAGAAGAGATCAGGGAGACTTGGCAATACAACGAATGTTCAGGTTTGGGTTTTTTTTGTCAAACCTCACTAATCTATTATTTCCCTGTGCAGCTAAGCTCTTAATGAAAACAAGTGGAAGAACTGCTTTATCTGAAGATACTGCACGAGAGCTCTGGAGCTGCAGGTTCCACCTCTGTTTTTGTCTGCCTGTGTCCTTGGATGATGCTCTTTAGGCTGGCTCCAGCACAGAGAAGGTTCTGACCCGTGGGACTGCAAACCGTGCCTAAGAGGTCCAGAACCAGCCCTGCAAAGTGACTTATTTCACCTGATGCATCTGGACCACTGCACAAGAAAGACTGAGAGCAAACGGAAGGAAGAGAGATGACAGTGCCTTAATCTTTAGCCCAAAGAAAGGAAAAATTTTCCCTAGGCTCCTGATCCTCAAAATAGTTTACATATACTAAATGTATAAAGCGGTTTCCATATATCACTGTCACATAACAGTGGCAGAGCTAGTAGGCTGTTAGAAGCACAACTGCCTTATATTTCTGAAGTATGAGTATGCGCCTATTAAATATATAGTTAAAGATCTTATCATCTAAATAAATAAATATTCACACAAATGAAAAGCTATTTTGCTTGTCAATGCTGGGAATCTCCTCTTCACTCAACAGTATATTGCAGTCATTTAACAAAATCTCTTCTGAGAGAAAAAAAACATAAATCAGTTATATCACACAAAATCTCCTAGTTAGTCCATGTATTGAGCATAGACAGAGATTACTGAAATCTAATTTTGCCAGTTATATGACCCACAGGTTTCCTAATCACTCTCTAAACCATGGATTGTCTTTTTCTGAGGAGAAGCAAAAAACAGAAGTATCTGAAGAATTTCCTGCAATACTGCACACAAAACAGCTGAAAAATACAGTCATAAAAACTTTTTTGCTAAAATGTTTTGATGACAAAAGTATTAATACTACAATAATGAAAATGAATAAATGACATATGTCTACAAAAGATTATAGCATATGTCTGATAACAACATTTTTTAAATTGCTCATTAAAATTGATCTAAATGACAAAGTAGAGGTGTGGAAGTCAGAACCCCAGCATTTTATCGTCAACTCTGTCACTGATTCACTGTGCAACCTGAGGCACTTAATTAACCTCAACTGCCTCCATCTGTACTATAAAGATAACAGAAATATAGGTTAAGTCCTTGAGACCTATGGGAAAAGAACACTCTATGAGTTTAAAAAACTCTGAAAACCAAAAAATGTTCCACATCTGTGAGGAGAAGCCCTGTACCAATCCAGTGTATATGCAGTGTACAAAGTGTCCTGAGCATCCTCTTCTCCACCTATTTTCCATTGTCTGCTAAATAGAAGCAACTGTACTGGTATCAGTGTGTGATGTTGCATTCTCTGTCAAAGAAACAATAAACTGCAGGTATTGGTCTGACCATGGCACTATGTACTCAGAGCTGTGCTTGTTCTTTATGTTCCGATCAGGTGACCAGAGAGACTAAAAAACCAATTCTTTGACAATGTCTTCCTTAACCCAAAATTAAATTCAAAAATTTTGGTTTACACATTCCTAAAAATATATTTCTTAAAAAAACCCTAGAGCTCCATTTTTAAATGAAAGCATGAAACATGTTTATTTTGAAATGAATGATGCTGAATAAATCAATTTTAAAAATAATTTGCCTGAAAGAATTTTATATAGTCATATAAATTCACAATTTGTTCTGGTTGAACAAAGTATACTTTTTCTTTTCATATCTCTGAACAATTTTGCTACTCTCATTCCCAGTTCTAGAAGGTAGAGAAAAGCAAGATACTGCTACACATTTTGTCAAGAGATATGATGATTTTCTGAGCATAAAACCTTCTCTAGATTCCTCAATGCTAAGCATTGGTAAGGACAATCCCCACTGCTGCTGTATTTACTTTTTCTTACATTTTTATTTCGCTTGACAATTTTTATATTTTTTTTATTTTCCTGGTGGGTCACTCTCAAATGTAAGGATGCCAATTACTGAACACATCACCCAGCAGAAATGTTCCCTTACAGGCTGAACGTTCAGCAAAGTGCAAACTGCCAAAAGAGAACATCACAGCACCATGACCGTAAAGCTGAAGGTCTAACATATTCACCAGCCCTGCTCTCATAGAAGCATCTCTGCTGCCGGGTTGCTACCTGGCCCATCCACCCCTCTGTGTAGAGTACATGTGACAGCATAAGCAGGGTAAGAGTGGGCAAGCATACAGCTAAGCTCTTAATTCACCAGCTTTTCATCTATGTATTCTTGACCAAAAGTGCTGTTTCTTTATACAGACCATTAAAAACAAAAAAACATAAAAAACAAACTGAAGTAACTTGCAGGCCAACAAGCAACACTACATTCACTCCCTAAGAGAGATTTACTATTCTTCAGCAGCAATCTGTATCCCAATTGCAATTCCCAATTTCACACTACTCTTACTCTTCAAGCCTATTAAAAATCAGAAGTCAAACACCAAATATTAATCTTTATTCTAAGCATTTAGACCCGTTTATTACTGGCTGCAGATTTGAGAGCACTAACATTCAGCTATTAAAACAGGGTGCACCTGGCATTTTTGTTCCTTATCACACTGAAGACAAGGTCTCTCTAAAATTTTCTAACCTTAGTAAAAAGTCATAGCATTAGAGAGAAGAACATTAGGTAGCTATCACAGTCTTCCCTACATGTGTGGTATGATTAGTCGTGCTTCGCAGAAAAACATGAAGGCTGTCAGAGGGAGTCTTCCAAGACTGACACAGGAACGAACAAAATTATTTACACCAACACTGAGAGAAAGTTTAAAAGTGCATTCAGAACAAAAGCACGTGTAAGGAGCCCAAGAGGAGGAGAAATTCCTGCTTCTGTTGAACAGCACTATTTTAGAGAACTGCTGGAAGCTCACAGTGAAAGGGACAGAAGGGAGAGAGGCAGCACTGCCAGAGGTGAGTGTGTGCTGCTGCGTGCCCGTGGGTCTGTGCTGGCAGCAGCCTTCCAGCAAGCGTCGCGCTTGCTGCTGAGCAGGGAGCCCCTTGGGCATCCTTCCAGCGGGAAGTGGGAGTAGAAAAATAGTTACCGCTAATCACTGTAATAACACAATAATGATCCACAAAATTATCCTTTTCAATACCAGCGAGCAGTATTGAAAGCCATGCCCATGGGAAGGGGGAGATGCGAGGAAGGTGAAAAGCAAAAGTGAAGTGGAAGAGAGATGAGAGCGGGGCAGAGCAACGCGAGTGGTATCACAGAGACTGCAGTAATGTCAGCTCCCCACGGCTCCTGCGTTACTGGAGAGTGTGGAACCCTAGTACTGCCAGCATATCAAAATACACTGCCAAACAGTACTGCTGCCCTTCATTTATGCTCGTTGTGAGATATCATTAAGACCATTTATGGAAGTAGCAGTATCCAAATCCAATTTGAGGCAGAACAATTCTTCTCAAACAAAGCCACAGGCAAGAGACTGTTACAAGCTGGCAGAGCAGCTTTGACCAGTAATTATTTAGGGGCAAAAATGTGTGCATTTGTATGCAACGAGAAACATGCTAGGTTTGTGTTACGTATATACAGCAGCAAGTTCCGTGTGTGTTTGTCAGGGCAGTGGACACGTATACGCAGTATAGGAAGGACAGTTGCCTACACAGCATATATCTGTGGAAAGGCAGACAAAGCGCAGCTGAACAAACACAATAGACAGACATAAAGAGGAGGTGTGCCCTCTGTCACAGCATGAAAGAAAGCGACCTTAGTGTGAAGAGATTTACAAGAGCAACAAACACGCAAAACCAGGTTGGAGTGGATGCACTTGCATACACGCAAAATGTGGGATAATTAACATCCTTATACAACTTACAGTACACATCTCAGGGCAGGAATGAAATGCACCTTCCCCATATAACTTCAGCACACACACACACACATGAGGATTTACACACACATGTATGTACGCAGAAAAAATGAACGTGTGTCTTGCCCAGGTATAAATAGTGGAGTGAATGCACACAATCTCAGGGCATAAGCATAAATGTCCATGGTGCATGAGGATGTAGGTGTGGTGGAAGCGTACGGAACTCTGGCACTGTGCATGGGGTGAGAGGAAGGGTGTGCCAGTGCTTCTGGCGCATGCTCCAACTTCACCCTGGGCTTTTTTCATTCCTGATTTAGTTTTTTTTCTGCAGCAGAGCAGACTCCATGTCTACAGGGAAGGTGCTTAATGAGTCAAATCCAATCTCTCAAATACCTTATCAGTTGTGGACAGGCCTGTTTCTGACAGCTGACCTTTCTCACTGCACACCACTGAAAAACCTATGCACCACAAACAATTAACACAATGCTGAAAACACAAAGCTGAAGGAAGGGAAGACTCTAGATCACTATAGACAGCACTACATCAGAAGGAAGAGAGTGATGCACATAAAAATGACAGTAAGCATCTATATAAGGATTTCATTCCACGTTATTTTGCCACGCACACACTTTATTACCGTCTTTACAGCTTGGCTGTAGCAAAGTTATGTGCAAAAACAAGGGTCATGTAAAACAAGAATGAAAATTGTAGAGAACAGGGAATATTTTTGTGATGTACATAATGATATTAAGCCCATGCACAAATAAATCTATCTCTGAATAAATGTATCCAAAACTGATACAAAGAGCAAAGTTCTTTCCTTACTAGAAAACAAAAGCATACAGAGCAGAGGAGGTGAAGAAAAGTATCAGCCTGCCCACCTATACCTCTGCTGTTGTGGGACTAGTTCCTAAGAAAACACATATTAATACATTCACTAAAAAACCTAAACTGAATATTGCCTGAGTTAGAAACATCTGAAATAATAAAACTGTCAAATAGTCCCTTCTAATAATGACAAGGAGGCTCTTCCCATGTGAAACTCCAGTTCCAGATAAGCAGGAGGTTGCTTCTTTTGGGAGGCACAAACACCTAAACAGAAAGTGGACTGTCTAGCCAGTTGTTCAAGGGATTTGTTGCTCAGGAAAGGGACAGACAAAATCTGTATGTTTTCAGCTCTGCTGCCAGCTCAGCATGAGACTTGGGCAAACCATACACATTGCATTTTCTGAAATCTCTCTTCACTATCAGAATTTTCTGCAATAGGTACCAACATGCTTGGAGATCAAGACTAATGTATCTCAGAGTTCAGGAGCAGATCCTAGGCACACAGAACTCACATCCTCGTCTGAAAAAGTAGACATCTATCTTTTGTGCAATAGTCTCCCTGCATGTGCAAAAGACCACAGCCTACCATTATCACATTTTGATTTTTTATTATTATTGAATTGCAATAGCGTAGCCTCCAAAAGAAACATGTTCTTCCATCTTAACAACATGTTCGAAATAGAAGCTAGATGACACTGAGGGAAGTTCACAGAAAAAAAAGTTTGCCAGAAGCTCCACAGAAGTCATCTGGATGCAGCATCTAATTCATCTAGACACATGTGGAAAACTAAGCATGCTTTTGAAGATTTTGCATGCAATCCAGATAAGACTGACACAGGAGTGGGTTAAAAGGTACAGCAAGTCATCTAAGGTCAGAGAGTGGGGGAAGCTCAACAGCAGTACGATAAATGTGTCAGTTTAGCATCTCTGGCTGATAGTGATGCTGATGAACAAAAAAGGTATTCAGTCAAAAGTATTCCAGTTAATGGTTGGAAGTATAGAAGATCTCTTCACACCTCAACAAATCAAAAATTATTTTAAGAATATGTATTTCCTTATAGTAGAGGTTTTTTGTATTCAAGTGAAAAAATTATATGTCATGATTGTAATTCTTTCTTAGCTGTTCCCATGTGGTCTTTTCATATATACATATTATATCCATTTATTTCAATGCAATAAAAATTGATGCTTAGTATGTACTGTAATTATCTTTAAATACTTATCAGCTCATCTGTTTTCATAAATTTCTGAAATTATCTATGCTACTTGGAATTACAGATAACAGCTATACTATCAGCTCATTCAAAATTAGTAACTTCATATCATCAATGAAATGGCTTTCATATCTTGATGTGACAGCACCAAAAATGAGCCCAGCTGCTTTCATTAGTTCAAGCTACTGGGTAGCACAATCTTATTACAGCCTTGTACACATTATCAAGACTGTGTATCAACTAAAAACAAAAAACAAGAGCCAAACCAGTGCTTCTCTTCAGTACTATAAGCCAAATGCTGAACTCACTGACCTTGATAAAAATAAGGAGCAATTTTATGGCAATCAGTGAGGGCATACTGCTGGATGTAAGACAGCAGTCATGCTGCTATCTGTGCTCACATTTTTCCTAAGCCTGTTGCTAGAAGGTCAGAACTGATGTAATTCTTACTCTTACAAGCAAAGCCCAACTGGTATAAAAATTACTTTTCAAATCTCTGCAGGAGATGTGACACTGCCCTTGTGCTACAACTACCATTGCAAAACATGTGTTTCTTTTTCAGTTCAGAAAGGTGCTGCCATTACTTTCCTGGAGATGAGTTCACCCTGGAGGGTCTTGATTTCTGTGGTTTTGGGGTTTGGGACTTGTTTTCTTTTTAGTAGCAAAGACTCTCATTCTAATCTAAACACCAGGGTTGCTTGTATATTTTATAAATATTTCCCAATTCCCGTTTTACTGAAGTGTTGTCCCCCTTTTTCCCACACATTAACAACTCCATTAACCCACTAACACCATGTTCTTGCCATTTCGGAACTGAAGGCTGGTCACAGATTTTGGGAAGTTAGGATGGCAGTTTTAGTCATGATCCATAGAGCAAACCCTTGTGTATCCTTACGCGTGGCCAGCATGAAGGATTGTTGAAGCCCTTGCTTGTGTGAAAAATATCACCATGTTTAAAATACAAGACAATTCTGAAAGTGGACGCCAACAATTTGTAACCTTGAGAGCCCCTAGATTAATTATCTCTTGACAGTTCTCTGGTCAAATGCACTCAGTCAAACAAAAAATAAGTGTTGGTGGGTTTTTTTCCCCTATAACTTCTATGTCTGCCACTACTTTGTAGAATCACAGAGAAGCTGAAATCTTTTTTCATGCTGTCTCTAGCAACAGAATTTTGTCAAAACAAGTTCTACCCATATCTGCATAACACCATGATCTATTATGGGGCTGCTGAAAAAGGACTGTTGGCAAAATTTTGCCTTCACATTGTAATTTTAATAGCTTTTCTGTTAAAGCATATGTCAGAACAAGGTATAACTTATTTTCTCACAACTCTGTCAGCTCTGTGGAGCTAAAAAAATAACAGGGATGAAATCATAAATCATATTAATTTATATAGTTATCTATCTAGATGTACATATATATGCAGTTTTATCATTACACACAGATAACTTGACACAAGAAAAGTAAAGAAACTTAACTAAATGTTTTTTTCTCAATTTTACGCAATTTTTTCTTACTTGTCACTATACATCAATCCCACAAAGGGACTGAACAAAAGAAAACTATCACTTAACTAGTCTGGGAAGACAACGAAGGAAGAGAACTTATTGCACTTAGTACATACCAATACTGAAAGCTTTTTTACAGTTACCTGACAATTTGCAAAATTAAGCTTTATCATCTGCAGCCCACAGAGGATCACAATTGTTCCTGCTGTTGCCTATACAGTTTCTCAGAGCATCACTTTCCTTTGTCCTACAGATGAGCTACAAGATTTAGAACATCTGCGATCTGCTTGACTTGACCATACTTCAATGTATAAATCATAAGACATAGTTGTGCCCTCCTCACCTGGCAATATCTCCTTGAATGGCCTTCACAATGAATGCTAGTTTAAAAAAGTTCTCAAGCTGTAGAGATACCAGCAGACAAATGTTAGTGCTGCCTTCAATATTTCATAGCATCTAGTAAAACAAAATTGTTGGCCCCAAAGATTCTGTTTCTCTTTGGAGGTAAATTAATAACTCATTTTCATCTTCTCTTACAAGAACTGTAGCAACTTCATAAAGTTCCTTTACTTGTGGGTAGTTTATACATAGGTGCTAAAATTGCTGCATCTGGCAGAACTGAGGCTGTTCAGCCCCAAAAGACAGAAATGATCCTTGACAGGAACTGTAATTGCCCACCAGCTACAATTTCTGATAGTCATGCAAGCACCAGTCAGAACAGGCTGTGGTCAGCCCTGCTGATCCTTCAAGTGGTTACAGCCCTGCAGGCTTATACACCTCCAGACTCCACCTGTGCCTGTTTTTTCACCTCTATAAAATAGAGCTCTGTCTATTGGTTGTAACAATTACCCTTTTTAGAGCAGAACATACCTTGTATGTACAGCTCTGCATCAATAAGCACTGAGGACTAAAACACACTTGTAACGGGATCTTTCTTAGCTGCAAGGGGAGTTTTAAAGGGGCAGAAAGACATTACAGCAAAGGGAGACTTGGCTCCTGTGCATCAACTCCTGCAGGACTCCTGAGCAGTCCTGACTGAGAGGCTGGGTTCTTGTGTCTCTGTGCGCTAGGCAAGCATGTGGAATACATCACATCAACTACCCCATGGCAGCTGCCTACATGCATCACCTTACCCTTCAGTAAACACAGGGCAGCTCATGCCTCAATGTGAATACACTAGCTTAACTTGCTTTCCCTTAGAATTAAAAGTGTGCATGTGTGTTGTTTTTTAATAGGTAAATTCACAGTCTAGTTTGCTTCTGAGTGATTTGTTATTATGGTAATAATCTAAGCCAGCTATGTCCCTTCCAGCACTGCCCACCTGGTATTATTTTAAATTCTTTCAGCATTTGGGTATTTCATTGAACTCTTCTCAGACTCTTCTCAAGCTCCCTGAATAGTTCTAGAGACAGATGCACCATTTCCTGGGTTGAACTTCAAATGTCAATGGCTCCAGCGCTCCTTCACCTCCCTGGTTGCATCTTCTATGAATCGCTAACGCATAAACACAATCCGTAACCTGTAACATCTGAGTTTATCTGTTATTTTCCCACTGCTGCATCTGCCTGCCTGAGGTGTGAAGCTTCCATTGGGATCTACATACACCTCTGACAAAGGAATGTTTGTTTGCTAACTGCTTCATATTGATGTATTTACACTAAAGACTAGTACAGAGGGAGAGGGAATAAAAGATTAGGGACCAGTTCAAGCAGGTTATTTTTATAACACTTATAATATGCATGTGGTTACAAACAGACTTCATGGCTTTATTTCGCTGGGCAAAATTACAATGAGAAGTAATTTTTTTACCAACTGGCATCACATGATAGCAATCAGCCATAAAGGCAAATACATTGGAATTAACTCATACTTGATGTTCCTGCTTGCTTCTAAAAAATTAAAAATGCCCTTATGCAGTGGTGAATAAAAGCTCAGATTATAAAATCAACAAATGACCACAAGAAAATATGTCCAGTTAGTATTAGAGCATCAACCTCATTGCAGATTTTGCCAGCCAGTTTGTTAGATCTTACCAACAATCGTCTAGAGGTGTCTAACTTTGCCTTCTGTTGATCAGTGTTTCTGTGGCCCACTCAGTGCACTGGGTTGCTTACTTTGCAGCAGCCACATGGCTGTGTGGGAGCACATCACTGGATGGGCAAGTTATAAATGGCCCATACATGATAAACATGTATCGCAAAACAAGCAGCGTAACCCAGTCACTGATTGTCTTAGCAGAAGCCAGCAATGGAATGAGCTATGGATATGAAATTCCTCTCCAGAGCAACTTTTTGAACCAGACAAAGCTCTGACGTACACCCATTAGCCATCTGTATGGCATTTCAACCAAAGATGGCTCTCTTAGCTTCAGACTCATCTCCAGAGTTAAGTGTTTTATGCTTAGGCTGTTAATGACAGATAGGGAGCATGAAAAACAACAGGTGAAAGGGACAGAACCAGGTAGCGATGGAAGACATTTTAAAAGCCAGAACTGAGCTTGCCTTATCCTCCTCAACATAAAGCCAGAGGAAGGGCTCCCTGTAGAAGACAGTCTCTGGTGTTTCACATGTGAATACACGACTTCACGTGTGCAAGCACACATGCACCTCATCTCTGGAGCCTCATCTCTGTGGTGAGAGGGCAGTTCTCACTATACTGACATTCCTGTCGCACCGCATGTGGGCACGCAACATGGTCAGCACAGCAGGCACCCAGATATTGCAGGTTCTTACGTGCTCACAGGTAGTCGTGACAAATGCATGCCAAGCTGGTTTGCACCTGCACACATAGCATGTCTGCACATGCAGATTCATGCACAATGACACACACGTGCACTGCTTGCACAAGCGCTTTTGAACGTGCATGCGCACACGGTGGCCATAGATTTGCACAGGCTGGGCAGGGTTCCCTTCTCCCTCTCTCTCTTTTCTTCATTGAATGGGAAAAGACTGTCAGCAATTTCCTTCTGTCAGCAGCTGGGAGACACTTTTCTGCAGTTAGCTGCAATTTGTTTCAATTATGTGTATTAATCATAGCTTGCTCCTGATGGGATTCTTCATAAATGAAAAATTTTTAAAAATCAGAGCTTTTCTTTTTAACAAGCTGACTCCTCTCTCATGATAGCACTTAATGACTGCAGGTTTGTTGGGAGAGTGAGGGAAAAATAAAAAGAAAAAACAGGAAAAAAAACTCGAGACGCTTCCATGTTTGCTTATTTCATTAATAAGCACCATGGCTCAAGAAGCTGGCAGGGCATGCAATTGAAATGGGGGTCAGTTCACTGTTATTTCAACTGTGGGGAAAGAGAGATCTGAATAACCTTTGTTCATAAAAATCTCCTAGTTCAGAGCAGTAGATGGAATTATATCAATTAAAGATTTTTGGACTCCAACTTGCTTTCTTTGAAACATAAAGCAGAAATCAGTTTCCTACTGTTTTAATATCTTACAGCAGGGATTAATTTTAAAGACACTGGAAAAAATAGTGAAAAACTGGGAAACACATAGCGGCTTAAGAACTGCTCCCAAAGTCTACTGGAACATACCTGAAGTATTAGTGAGGATGAATGCTATTTTGCCACTCAAGTGCACATCAAGATGCGGCATCGCAAAGGTGCCTATTCCATGTCTGAGTCCTAAGAGGGCTTCTGAGGAACATGCTCTACATTTGCAGTGAAGCAGTAAATAAAATCAGGTACTTGGGATGTATGCTGATATTTTGGAAATACTCTTCTTAAATAAGCTCCTCTACAGAGGTATGAGGGTGTGCCAGGACATAAGCCAAAAGGATCTTTCCTTCTTTGTCATTATCTGCTTTTCGCTAGCACTTATCATCTTACCTGCTATTGTATTAAAGGTTGCTCCTGCCCTGATTTGTCACGAATCACAGCAAGAGGTGATGAGGTTGGAAAACTTAGAGGAGTCATTGCACAGATTTTGCTCAGAGGTGTAAATATTTCTGGGAAACTGCTAGGATTCAAGCAATGGACACTTACTCAACAGCCCTGGAATTTTAAATCAAAAAATATCCAAGTACCAAAAATGCAGATGATTTGAAAGACATGATCAATGTATTTTATCAAAGACTGGGTTAGAATAACAAGACTGTGCTATAATAACAAGGAAGTCTGTAAAGTTGGTACTGCTTAAAACTGTATTGCAATGATTCCTTACAAAATTTTCTTTCTAAAAATCTGCTTAGCTAGATTTGCTCACTCCATCACATTTAGGGAAAAGAATTATCCTGTTCTAGGTCCATATGGCACAATGTGTATAATACAGCACATAGAGAATTTAGGCCTACTCCTACCTTAAGATTTAATGGCATAGACACCAATTGGGTGTACAAAAAAATCCATCCAATATATCCCCTGTAATCATCATATCAACAATGACAAAATCATGAGTGAAGGTGTTATTACACTGGCAGAAAATACAACTTTACTAGCACGGTATTTTTCATAAGGGCTCAGGCACACTAACAAAAGCATTGATAAAGGATATATGTACTCAAACGAGCTTTTTGCATACCTAGGTTAATAAAGTCGTAGGTACAAGCAAGTCAAGTCTGTTGTTTTCCAGGCCACCAGCATCAGGGATTGATGTGACGTGATCCTGGACAATGTTAGCTGCAGTAAGTAGGGACTGGGCAGCTGCCAGAGCTCTGCCACATCATGTGATTAGGAACTCATACTGCACAGATGGTGTACATTTTGTGGGAGAAGATGATAGCTCCTCTACCCATCAAATGCATGTCTAGATCCTGATGATCAGTGAAGGTCACTCCCATGGATGCAGCTACATCCACATGACGATATGTCTATGAGGATTTCATGGTTCTTTTCAAGAAAATGTGGAGGAGATAGTCTGTACTGAAAAGAGCGTGCCTTTGCCTGCATGAACTGCATCCACAGACAGCCCTTTTACTGTATCAGAGCAGTGTTTAACTCCAAGTAATGAGTTTCACAGGTCTCGATTTCTTCCAGCTAAAAGGTAGGTACCTGAAAGTTTACTGTTCAGTTCAAAGCTTTATCTGCAGAGGGACAAGTCTTAAAATCCTGAGAGAGGATCACTTGCTATCATCAGTGCCCCTTGTTCTCATCTCAGATTTACACAAGCAGGACATTGAGAGAAACTAAATCCAGAGCAGTTAGTAAGTGAAACTAACCCTGACTAATTAAGATGTGAAAGAGTCACAACATTAGGAACTATTTAGAAACCTACACAATCCACAACCCAGATACAAACCACCCAACCTCTCGGCACTCTGTGGTCACCTGTGGTCACAAACTCTGGCATCACAAGAAGCAGTATATCCCTTCCACTAGCACTTTTCTCTACATTTCCATCAAAATCTTCCATTACATTGTGTTCTATTTGCCAAATTAAAACCCCACAAAAATATGTTGGTAGAGGGCTCACCCAGAAAACTTCATTCTTATTAGAGTTATACTGGCATGTGCACAAAGACAAAAGGGAGAAGAACTAGGAAGAACATGGGAAGTCTGAAAGGTGCAAAAAGCTTGGAGCTTCACAGAACTCTTGGGCTTCAGAAGCAGCACTTTTCAACACCAGGAACAATAAATCTAAGGTAAATAAAAGCCAGAGAACATGATACAGAAAGCAAGAAGGAAAAGCTGTAGGGAAAGGAGAAAAATAAGAAAGAAGGAAAACAAAGAAATAGTGGAAAGCAAAAGGGGCAAGCGGAGAAAACAGGCAGAAAAAGGAAAGAAGGAGAAAAAGATGAGGGCATGAGAGAAAGTGATAGACAGAAGGCGAGAGAAATCTCTGCTGGTACAGTAACAAATAAATTCCTGCAGCATGACAGGCGTCTGCTGAAGCATTTCATTTCCCCGCAGCATAATGGTGTGTTATTGCCCATTATCTGTTCTGTCAGTGCCAGAGTCGATATTAAATGAGGGGCAGCTGCATTTAGCTGCCATTTTTCAGCTGTCTCTGTGTTACCATGGAGACACACTTGTTTTCTGATGAACCTGGCTGCAAGCAGAGAGGTGCATGCGTACGAGGGGGAGGCAGGAGCGCCGCAGAGCAGTGGGAGCAAAGGACCAAGACAAACAGTGGAGGGACACGAGCAAGGGGAGGAGGGCAGGTCCCTCACACACAAGCACCACAGAGACAGCCATTTCAAACACCCTGTTAATATGCAGAGGAGCCGACAGCCAAGTGTATAGACTTTTCCTCTGACTTTCACGGATTCTAGCAATTGCTCCTTCATCCCTCTGCCCTTCTGCTTTCCCTACACCCTCTGTCCCATAACAATAGCAATCCTCCCCTTCCCTCTAGTATATCTGCAGCAACATCTCTAAGACTATTAGGAGTACTGATCAACTAAGCCTCTCAAAGACCATGTAGCAGGTTGATGAGCATTAGTATTACTAAAATACTAATCAGAAACATGAAGCTCAATGAGATTGGGTTTGTCCCTCTTTCAGAATCAGATTTATGCACCAAGCTGCTGCCATACAAGGGTGCTGAAATCTAGAAAACTTCACTCACCATTTTCCTGCTTCAAATATAAGGATGCTCCCTACAGGGAAGTGGATGGGAGACATCCACACAGCAAACTGGAATCAAATGAAAGAGATCTCATTTCCTTTTCTTAACTTCTTAACACAAAGCTTCTTTAGAGGAAAGATGCACTGGGGTCTCCCTGCACCATTTACTTAATGGTGTCAACTTCAAACCCTGCATCTAGCATACTCCAGATTTTATCTCTAACACTGTTGGATTTAGATCCACAATCAGCATACCTGCAGTGGTTGGGACAGCCCATCTCCTGTTCTCCAGTGGCATCTCAATCACCAGTATGCGAAACTTCTGCTTGAAGTGTTGGCCACACACAGCACCAGAACTAAGCGGTCCAGTTCCAACAGCATTTTCAGTTTGCTTACATTACTATAACCTATTTATCTCTGCTTGAGGGCCTTGTTTCTCTGAATTGCTTGTAAAGGGTTTTAGAAACATTGGAGAGACTGACATTGTGAAAGTCAAAATAGACTATATACCTACATTAACAAATGAAATGGAGCCAGGATGTGCTCCTAGACTTTGAAACATAGTGGTTTACAATTCTAAACTATTAGAACTGTCTCCGATATAATTTTCTCATTTAACTAGAAGTCTTCCAAATTATTCTGAGCACAACTTAGGGGTTAGGATATGCTCATGACCATTCCCAATGCCCAATTTTCATACAACCTTCTTGTTCTGCATGTTTATGAGCACAGATAGACCATCTTGCAATGGCCAGCCTTAGTGCCAGGAAACATTTCCAAACATGCTCAGCTGATTAGTAGAGACAACCAGGCAATCCAGCTTGGAGACAGCCAGGACAGTACTTTGTGCAGTCCCAAACTGCAAGGATAAAGGTCTTGCTGACATGTCCTAGCTCTGTCCACTCTCTCTGTCAAAGAGCTGACTTGCACAATTCTGCTTATCATGCAGCTTGGATGTGTGCACAGAACAATGGAGTCACAGCTTCTCTGTAAGCCACTGAATACTTGAGCCATAGGTCTGCTGAGATATATCCTCCTAAACAGATAAATAGGAAAACAAGACTAATAATCCCACTCAAGCTGACAAGGATAATGGGATGCCCAAGAAGAAAATCACAGCCTTAAGATAAGTACCAAGAGCACTTCTAGGGTCTCAAATTTTCCTAGCACTAAATGAAAATATTCTACTGCTACACTAAACTTGCAGAAAGCCTCAACTCTACATCAACCCTCACAATACCAAAAAGAATTGTTTGGTGTGTAATGTTTATGATTAAAGCTAAAGATGCTCAGAGGACATTTACTCCTCAAAGGTGAATCCATGATGCAGATATGTTGTCAGATACTGAGAGCATTCAGCATTTCACAAAGCAGCTTGCTCTTTAGGTGATATCTACATTTGCCTTGAATTATGATTTACAGCTTTCCAGTCCATCCCTGGATCCTATTTCTCAAATTACAAACCTTATACCTCCCTAAAACCTCTGTCCTGACCCTTTGCCCCGAACCTCCAGATTGCAAAGTAACAAAGCCAAACACCTTTGCGTGGAAGTTGCAAGGGGAAGATGCAAAGGTGCCCAGGCCCAATTCCTTTTTGCAGTGGAGTGTCCCATCTCTTGCAGTTTAATCTCAGTGCACATGAAGCTGAACTAAGATATAGTGATACAAAAGTAACACCAAGAAACACAGCAACACTGAATATTCTTAACTTTAAAGTAATTTGCAGCTTCTTTTTAGCTTAGAGCACCCTCTTTTCCATATCCCCTGCTTTCCCAATGCTTTTCTTTGAATGTTCTCATTTATTTGTTCATGCAGTCCATCATCACCTAACAAACTTCTCAACACTCAAACATTCAGGTAGGAAACTACAGTTTTAATAATTATAAAAATTGCAGTACCTTCAATGATCCAGTGCATTGTCTTCCAGTGACCTGCTGGTACAGACAATTTCAGTGCCTGACTGTGAAGTAGTCTTCTTCCTTTATTCAATATATTTGCTTTTTAGAAGCCATTTAAAAGTCACTGTTTCTCAAGACCTGCCTAGCTCTCCCTGCTCCATGCTAAGAGACAGTAAAAACAAAGGATCCAAGTGCTTCATTGTATTGATACATAAGTCCTCATCTTCTAGCTGGAATGTACCCATACCTTGTTATTTTCACATCAGAGCCTCTTACTCTGATATTTTTCCACTTTGGGCCTTCTGAAACGTGGCAAAACTTTGAAAAGTAGATTCTAAAGAAACTCCTCAAGTGACATTTAATTGGCACAATGATGTTGCTCTTTCCCACGACTGACATCTGCTACCTTTCTCAATGGCAGCCCAGAAGAGCTCTTCATGTAGTTTTTCTTCACTTGCTCACCACTGGTTTCTTTAAAATTTCTGATTGCCCCACACTGAAGAAAAAAGTTCTGCCTGAATTGCTTACATGCTATTCCTTCCTTTAGCTTCTATCCACTTTCATAACCTTTTGCTTTTGAATATGGAAGTATCTTAAGCACCACACTGAGTACCAGACTGACATTGGATTTGCAGGATCTTTTTTCTCTGGGGGATGCCTGCCTCAGTTCAGAGTGTCTGATCAAAGTCATCTTTGTAGTCCAAGGGAATTTTGCACACAGTAGTGGAAACAAACAGCTGATATAAAAGATTGAAAATATGACCGCTAATGAACTGTTTAATCTGATAGGTCAATGGCATTAGTTTTGGGTTCAATGAGTCAGGGAAGCTCAAGGGAAGAAAGAAATACGCTCTAATATTAAGATATTTTGTTTTAATGTAATCTCTGGTCAGCAAAGAGCATGACAAGAGCATTGACAGGGCAGTTTTTGAGACAAATGGGAAAGCAAGGGGGAAATTATCCTGCAGAGCTCTCACAAATAATTCTGTGGTCACTTCAAGGAGTTTCTAGAATTGTGCCAACTGCGATTAGAATTAGTTTATATAGCACAGATAAACTGATTCCAGAACCTGCCTGAACTCTCCCATTTGAGTTAAGGAATACATTCAGAAGAGCAAGGGAATTTGCAAGGAATTCCTCTGACCACATTCCCCACACACAACACCTCCATTGGGCTGAGAAACAAAACAAGACAATAAAGATGTAAAAGAAACCTAACAGTTAGATGCTACAGACAGATCATATTTATTCAGTAACAGTTTTTAATCAAAAGTATTGATTTCTAACTCAGGGATTTTTTGTGGTAAGCTTTCTGGCAGACAAAACTAGCACTTAAATTCCAGGGAAAGAAAGAAAGATATATCTATCTTTGGATGTCTTTGCATCTTTTCCCCCACTCTCTCTTTTCAAAGAACAATACCCATCAGTTTTCTTCCTACAGCCTACTGTCCCAATCCAGTCAGTGAAAAATAGGTGTGTCATGTTTGGCTCTATTTATTTGCATTCAGTAGCACAAGGAAACATAGCTGAGGACCAAATTCTCAGTGGCACAAAAGCTGTCACAAAGCCCTTTATCTCTGGCATTAGTGGGCTAGTGCTCCTGTGACAGTATTCTTAAATCTGATTCCTACTACATCACTCTTCCAACAGCAGGGCTGCTTTTCTGTTCATCAAAACAGGATCCAACTCTGAGTGTTTTAATACTCCAACAGAAGCTGGGACAGCTCAATTCATAAGAGTACAGGTCCAAGGGGCAGAAATGTGAGAAGGTCAGAGCCAAGTATCACAGACAGCTTTCTATGAAAATGTGGCCCCAGTTTTGTCTATTCAGGAACAGATTTCAAACCTCAGCATTCCTGGTGCTGAGCACTCCTCATGCAATTGCCTGTTTGTAGGTCAAGTCATTCAGCTGCAGAGCTGGGAAAGAAGGTTGAGTCCTCCAGATGCAACCTTTTGGCACTGATGCCTCTCCTTTCCTATTCTTTCCTACTCCGTAATGCCCCAGGAAGGGATACTATGTTTTACAGAGCACTTAAACACAATCATGAGGAAGTATAAGCAATGAAGTGTATTTCCATGTCACAACAGACTTTATTAGCATAATTCCTAATTGTGACTGTTTAGAAGCCCCATAAGAGCAAGAAGAATTATGTTTAACAGGCAGAGTGATAAAGAGACAAGATTAGTCAATTCTCCATCCCCCTCCTCTTTCCAATTGCCACAAAATCCTTTTTCTTTTGTCTACCAATGGGAAACAAGTACAAGGGAATGTATTCTACAGGAAAATAATGGCCATTTCTAGTGTGGCCAGGAATCTTCTACTTGTGACCATCCCAACCTTAAGTTTCCTTGAGCGGCACCTTATATACATTATGATTATATACATTGCTGGTGGCAGCATAAAACAAAGACAAAATTTGGAACCCCACTAGAAGTCCCCCTAAAAGAAAAGGCAAGATGCAACTAAGCAGAGGGATAGGGAAGTACTACAATACATTCCAGAACTGTACACTGTGAAAAGAACCCATCATTTAGATACAACTTTGCAATTTCCACCATGTTTAGTACAAACATGGAAGACAAAGCATTTAGTGCCTTATTGTGAAGCCCCACAGATCTGAAGCACACATCAGGCAACTCTGAGCCCTTGTGGTACAAAACTGGTCAGAGGATGATCTGGGGGGTGCTGCAGAGACTGGAGCACAAAGCATTTCTTCTGTTGTGGCAGGACAGGACAGGCTTGCAATGGCGACTTGCAAAAAGTACAGTTTTGTGGGGGCTGATGGACAGAGGAAGCTCCTTTTTGCAGAATCCAATTCAATCATTATAAAGATAGTGGCCCTCACAAAAGCAGCTCCTTTTGGGTATAGTGGCCTATCTTGGATATTACTGACTTACAAAACCATGCAGGAGACTCAGCGAAGGGAGTCTGTCTTGGTAAGAAAAGAATTTGTTACAAGGACAGTCAGGGTCCCGAGTACACCAATACACTGGGCTGGGGACTGCCCCCTCCCTCCCTGCTCTCTCCCCAGGCTGCACAGCTTCCTCTCTGGAGCCACTGGGACATGCCCTGGCTCACAAGGACCCTGCCCAGTCAGCCCAATGGCTTGCAGTCCCCAGCAAGCTGTCAGTCCCCATGGTGATCTGACACAGCAAAAAATCTTTAGATGCAACTGGTACCATCCACAGCAAATCAAGACCTGCTGTCCCAACAAACATGAAATGATGCAGCTATTGCAGCTAGCAGCTGTAAAATACCCTTCTGATACGCAAAAGTTACATTCACTATAGCCCAGGGATAGCTGAACCATTTTACCCCTCTCCTTCTGTCCTTTAACTCCTCTAAATCTTAAAAAAATATTTGTTTTCAAGCTGACTTGTCAATTAACTTCATCCTCTCCCACAACTGTCGGCAGTTGCAGATTCAGATCAGGTCCAGAACTGTCACCACAAGACAAAGAAAAGCACTTCTCTCCATTTAAACTGCATTTTACATAACCAGGATATTACAGCAGCCAAAGGCTCTGGGGTTTAATTCAAACTTAGACTCTCAGGTGTGATTCTGTTTTGCTGCAGCTATTTTAATTTCCATTAGAGAGAAAAGAGGAACAGAATCTAACATGGTTTCATATGCATTTGTTTTGATTTTTGTAGTTGGCAAAAGAGCTATATTAATAGCACAGCAGGGGTTTCACTGAAACCAAAGACCTGGAAAATAAAATATTCTCAGTATTCATTATTTCACTACTTGCAAATTCCAACAAGATGAGACTTCCACATGCTTATCATGAAAGAGAAAAAATAGGCATGGATTAAAATAGATTTAAAAACCCCACTATTTATTTACAGTACATAAAGCAAATATATTTGCAAATTATAAAAAGCATTACCCTTGGAGTCCTTGGAAATTCTGATGTATTGGAACAAAAAATAGGCATACCCAAATTAAATGCTCAAAGAAAAACTGGGCAAGACACTTTCAATCTGATATGCAACTGCTGAAGACAGACCAACCTGACACTGAGCAGAGCTCTGAAGGCCTGAGTCATGAATCTGAATCTCAGACATCTGAGTTTTCACAAGATGTCTGTCATGTCTCATCTTAAATCTGGCATGATCCTGACATACAGACATGGTTAAATCACTTGATCATCTTTTTCTTAAAATTAAGAGTCTGATATTGAGCCATTTAGAAGCATTGTGAGATAAATTGCCCGTAGCATTGCAAAGCAATAATACTGCACTTAGTTTTGCCTAGTATTAAACAAAAACTCTTCAGAAAGCACAGACACACACTTGTTGAGGTCTTAATTCCAGAAAGAAGAGCAAGTGTCATGCATAGCCAGAACAATCAGATTCTTCAATATCCCTCTCCCATTCCAGTCCTTACTCTGAGTAAATGAGCCTCATCTAAGTTAATTACCAAAAAAAAATTGAGTCCTTTAAACAACTATTCAAGAAAGTATCAAAGAAATACAGAGGAAAAAGTGTTCCTCAAAAAAAAAAGAAAGACACAAATGCCTAATAGTAAAGGGCTTCTCACATTCAGCATGACGAGTCCCTGTGGACCTTATAGACACAAATTTGGGGTGGAGGGTATGTAGGGCTTCACAGATGATGCCTCACACAATTACGCAGAGCTAAGCACTCTCTACAGATGCACGTGTGGTGGAAGGGGTCAAGTCTCCTGCTCTGAGCACTTCCCCATGGCTGACCCTTCACTCTGCTCCCGTAGCTGCAGCAAACATACCCACAGCTTTTGCAGGTCACCTAGTGCAAGAGAACAAGGGCCTCAATGGCCCTTCTAGGGGCTGAAATTTCTGTGTAGCTCCAGGAAAGGTCTTGTCGGGACAGTAAAAGATCGTGACTCCTCAAACAATCCCCCATGTGTGCTGAAGGGGTGGGAAGGAATCCCACCCCCGCAGTCAGTCTGCACGCCACATGTTAGTAACAACCAGCGCCCAAGCACCAAAGACAAAAGTTTTGGTAAAGGCTTGAGTCATTCAAAACTGATCTGACACCCCCCAACTCGTTTCACACAAGTCCAAATTTTATAGAGAACCTGCTATTTAAATGTCAAATGTGGCTTTAAGTCTAGGACTGTGGGCAGAAGCCTGTGTTTAGTCTGGCACAGGGAAAGGTACATCCTCTAGTGATGCCTTGTAGCTACAGTAAGTTTAGTTCCTGTTTGAACCAAACACAGGGATAACAATGGCTAATCCTGCTACACAACCATAAATCAGTAAATATGAAGCTCAGTAACAAGCACAGTTATGTTGCGGTCACCCAGCCGGTGGGGGAGCCACCGGCTGAGTCACCCGTGGCATTTGAGGCTGCAGCTCAACCTGCCTTTTCAGTGGGGATTGCAGATTGGGTAGATGACACCTCTTGGGACAGTGAGCCCTGAGAGGTAGGCAGGTTGAGGCAGTCTCCCGCCGTGGGCTGCTGTCCAGCTAGGTACCGTCCCCTCCCCTTTCTCCTCATAGACGGTTTAGATATTCATATAGTTGGTTTAATATTCATACAAAGCTGGAAGGTTCTAAAGTTCTGTTCTTCCCATTGGCTCATTTAAATATGTCCCTCCTACGTTTGCTGCTTATTGGATACTGTCATCTCCCTTCATGTACCTCATTTGTCCTGTCCCTTGTTCCTCCCCTTCCCCCCGCCCCTTAAAACCTGGTGCAACGGTTATTTCGGGGCTCGTTTTGTGGTTCCCGTCCTTGCTGCGCGTTCCCCTGCCCCCCCCAGGGCATGGAATAAACTCTTGGATTTACACCACGGGCGAGTCCTCCTTGATCTTTTTGCTGTCTCTGCGTCGCATTCTCATCATCAGCTGCTGCTAGCCCCAGCCTGGGCTTTGGAAATATCAACCAGCCTCGGAGCTGTCGCGCGAAGGCTAAAAGCATTGCCGTGCCGCTGCACACGCGCTTGTGCCACACGAGATCCGGGCACACGAGGACACTGTCGGCCATTGACCAGCCGGGCGGTCAAGCGGCCTGTGACACAGTTTTTCATAGGATTATGCTATCAGCTGGCTGAGAAATCATGGTCTCAGACTTCTCCATCAGAGAACTGGTTAGTGATACAAGGCCGTTTGACTTGTAACACAAGATAAACTATGCAGTAACACTGATGATATAGGAAACTAAAGGGGAAGAAATACACTCCCAAGCATCTCCTTATATAAGGTGTCTCTTCAGAAATATTCTGCTGAGTGTAAATAAAATAAGTATTTGGGGGGGAAATGTTTAAAAATTATTGAAGACCAACTCAAAATGAACATCTAATCAACAACAATGAAAACTGGTTTTGTACAATGGCTTCCTTTCACCTTTTGATAAAACACAGGTCTGCATTGTGGTAGGCTTTTTCATTTAACAATTAAAGATTCCACAATGAGAAGAGAAGCATTTTTTGACTTTTCAATTGTTTCTACAGAAAAACATACCTGGTTCTCTAACAGCAGGATAAATCCTGTGTATTTCTGATGAGCTGTTTACAAATCGAGGTTTATTTGCCAAAAGAGAGTAATCAATAATTTCAAATTAACATATGTCAATAACATTACAATTAATTTGCCAGCAGAAAAATGAAGACGAAAAATGTAATGAACAAAGCATTCAGTTTCCCCATTCCCTCTGCTCCAGATGGAGTGGTGTGGCTTGAAACTAATGGAGAGATCTCCAAGATCAAGAGGGAATGGTTACCTGATGGGGTTTGTGAGCCAGACCCTTCTCCCATAGTCCCTGCCCTTCACAGAGATTGCAGCTTTTGCCATGGACAAATAATTTCAGCTGTTAATTTAGTCTCTCCTTTTGTAAAATAGGCCTAATAGTACTCACTTATCTACTTCACTAGGATGCTTCAAGAATGAAAATTGATGTGTCCCTGCTGAAGTAATGTGATATAATTACCTTGTTAATGTGCCCTCTCTTGGATAGAATGAAAATTGCTTAGCTGCATGTCACAGTCCCACACTGCCAGTGACTTGGGCCCTGGCCAAGCTCAGGCAATTGGATGACATTCCCTCAAGTTGATTTCTCTTGTGCAGCTGAAGGGAAAGGAAAATGGCAGCCCTGAAGCCAAGGGCTGCAACAAGTACACTTTACTTGAGGAAGTGGACTCAAAGCACTAATTATGCAGAAGAGTGCTCCTTTACAGACCAGTGGGGGGAGGCAAGGACTACCTTTTCTGCCTACACTTGGGTTACAAAAAAAACCCCCAAACCTGTTGACATCTTCCATTACAGTGAACTAGATCCTTTCCTGATAGAAGCGGTGAAGCAGTCGTTCCCGCTTTTAAATCTATCTGCGACATGCAAGTCCCTGCCTGTGCTCTGACCACTTTTCCCCTGCTGTATGATTATTCCCAGCTAAGAGCCCCTTTTCCTTCAGCTGTTCTAACTTCTGAAAATGAGAATAATGCTAAGAAATTATGCAACACTAAGGGAGAAGGTCTAAAATGTTATTTCTTTCAGAGAAAAGTAGTCAGAAGTATCTTTATTACAGATGCACTCTGGCAACTGCAAGTCTGTCTCTGCTATCCAGAGATGTGCATAGCCCCATCCATTCCTACAGGCAGAAGCCAGTGAGGCTTGCAGACTGGATACGTCCTTATCCCTGCATCTCCATTTGCACTGCATGGCATTACCTCACTCCCAGCCAATCCGGCCGTCTCACGCCTCAACGCTCTCCTCTCACCCAGAGCACACCCGCTGCCGGGGCCCCTGATTGCCCTGGCAAACACGGGGGAGTCCAGAAAATTAGGTATGGATAGCAGTTGGCAATTGTGGGAATGCAAATAAAAACAGCACAACTTAATAAAGGGTAGGCAAGAGCCTGACATGAGTATCTTCTCCCTCCAAAATTTAAAGAAACAGAGAGCAGAGCAACACTTACACACTGAATAGCATAACGTTATGTCCAGATAAATAGGTTTTCCTGATTTTACAGCCCAGTTACAATAATCAGGAATAAGTTGACCCTCCTGTCTCAGGAGAAGCATTTCAGGGGAGCGATTCCAAACAACAACACAAAAAACAGTGTTTCAGACAGGCCTCCTAATTCACTGTACAAGTGTGTACAAAGCCAAGATTGCAAGAAACGAACCCCACTCCTTTGCTCTTGGAAACAGGGGCAAAATCCAGCCTCATACATGAGAATCCTTCCTAATTAACCCTGTTTCAGAGATAGCCAAGTATTATCACTTCATGAGTCTTAGAAGGTCTGCATTTCTTACAGATGTCATTTTACCCTAATAATTTTCTGCTGAAGTTACAGTGAATATTTCTATTGTACTCCTTTAAAAAATAAAGAAACCATTATAAAATTTCATAAAGTATTCAACACACAGCTATCCCTGAGCAATGATGACTCCACACATTTGCAGTGTGCACATATTGTTTAAAGCACTGCAGACATCTAAGACTAGTTTTCCTGTTGTTTTTAAAGGTGGTCAGAAAATGCAAGCAATAATGAGGTGAAGGATGCAGGATTTTTTAGAATCACAGCTGTGCTGGGAACCAGTGGGACCCCAAAACTGAACATCTGCAAAGAACAACTTTTTGCTGAAACAAGCTCTGAAATGGCCAGAGGAAAGCTCAGCTGACAGAACTGGTATGCCCTCTGTCTGTCACAAAAACTGGTTTTTAACAAAGCCATCATATGGCACTGAGCTGCAAACAGAGTAGCATCCAGGTGCTGGCATGGTCATCTCAGCCTGCTTCTGCCTCAGTAGAAGCTGTTCTGATGAACAGCCCCTGCTGTAGAAGTAAACAAGATTTCCAAGTAGTTTCACGCAGGATTATTAATCATTGTGAAGATTTTACTCATAACCCACACTGTCTGTGTTGTGACATATGGCTGCTTTGCTGCCTCTGTGAGTAAATCTGGTACATTACAACATTCCCTGTGTGCCAAGTGTTTAGCAAACACACATGTTGGCAGCCAGAGTATTCCTGGAAAGGACATGTGTCTTGAAATGAAGCTGTGCCAACTGCTGCTCCATGTCACAACAGAGAAAGTGCCCTAATATCCGAGTTCAGCAGTGCTGGCACAAAAAATGACTGTCATCCAAAAAGCAGAGCTGGAACAGTGCCATGAAAAACACGGTCAAATTAACAAATATGTGGGTTTGAGTACATGTGCTTCAGAAGTACCTTCGCTCTTCTCTTAATTGATGGAAATAAGAGATTTCTATCAACAGATACCTTGGAAACATTTGGCCAGAGGTCAAAGGGAAAACAAAGCAAGTGTAACAAGGCAAACAATGTCAAGTAATTTGTATAGAAATATTGAATTGATGCCCAAAAGCCATGAATACAGGTATCAGAGCTTCACACAGATCAGTGGCGAGTATGGCACGTGCACCTCTATTATATATAGCTACATAAATACTAATACACGCTTAAGAAGCTGATGTCTAAGACAACTTAGAAAAACCAAAGTGGTGAGAAAACAGAAAACATTTATGAAATCCAGAAAAATTAATAACCAGATATTTAGACTGCAAAATATAGTCAGATCTTAACATGATGCATACTATAGAAACAAAATAATCCCAACTAAGTCCAAATCTCAGAATTTATGCATCTGATTTTTCTGGACTCTTTTGGTTCAAGAATCTATTTCTGAGATAATCAGTTCTTATCCTGCTTTGCAAAAGTTGATTCCAAATATTTTCTGAGTATTCTGAGAAACGTGTATATTAACAAAATTACATCTGCTAAAGAGTTCATCATTTAAATTTATCTGTATTTCACCAATACTACACATTGTGAGCATTTGGGAAATGTTTGGAAATAACACCCACAGGCTTGGCAAGGACAATTCTCTAACACTGCTTACAAAAAAAGGAGCTCTCCCTAATAAAGAGCAGCACAGGGATTGTGGACATGGGACTATTTAAAGTTCTACTCCATCAGAAGCAACAATGAAACACAAACATCAGCTAAGGCTTTGCAGTTTAATAACACCAACTATTGATATTATTAAAGAAACGGAAAGAGAAAGAAGCAGCTGTTATATTGGGTTTTTCTGCATGAGACAAAACGTGGCAGAAGTTATGTGCAGATTGTGGATAATTTTTTTGTTGAAGGGGAGAAGATACTTTCTCTCCTTACCTAAATTATGTTATTCTCTGTAGACATTTGCAGCAAGTTGTATTAAGTAGCTGATAACAAGTTAAATGCTGCAAAAAACATCTATGTGCAATTTCTGCCTGCCATTACCAAGTGACTGACAGGCACTGTTCCCTGCATTTCACCACACATAGCTGCTGCTGAGTTTTAATTCTGGCATTTATTTTGAAAAGCTGAGTGATAGCATTATCAAGAAGGAAATACTCCAGAAAAAATGAGAGAAGGGGAGTTGAAAGGATGGTAAACAGCGCTTATCCAAACCATCTTCATCTCAGGTAGGAAGTAATTTTCTCAACCTTCTCTCTCCAAAAAGGGCTATCGTGGTGTTTCTCCTTTCCAGCTGCCACAGGCAGCAAACGTCCATCTGTACTGCCCATTTCCAAATCTGTCATGGTATCTGAGATTCTCTTTTAATTACAACCACTAAAAGTTTTCATCAGAACTTTTAACCCAGCCTATATATTTGTTCAGAACTCAGAAATCTGTACTAAGTTTGAACAGTTTGCGAGAAGCCTGTACCTGATGATTGTGGCATCCTAATGCAATTAAAAATGCATGTCAGATTGAAACATTCATCCAAAACCCACTAGAATTTTTTCAGACAAAAAGAAGAAATTGCCTGATGGCTAAATTCACCACTAATACAAAAACCTCCTGCTGATATCATCTTTACCCTGTGCATTGTAGGATACTCCCTATGTTACCACCTAAATTGCACCCTGCCCCTCCTCCTTAAATAAAGGTCAGTAAATCTTACCCGAGAAATGCAGGTATTAATCATTTGTGCTTTCCTAGCTTTTCCACTATATATGCAAGCTGACTTCTCCTGACATTTTGATTGCCAGAGAAAGATCCATAGTTTCAAATATTCGCCTAGACCTAGAAGAACACCTAGAGCATTAGAATTTTTATTCTAAAAAAAACACCTGTAGAGGAGTAGAAAAGGAGGAAGATACCTAATCTCACATAACAGATTATAGGACTGAAAGTGAAATCATTTTTTCTCTGAAGGTGCCTGTCTTTCAACAGCACCTTCCAACTAGAATATTGCACGTACTTTAAAATATTTATTAATCTAGTTTCATACAATTTACACCACCTATGGGCAACTGTAGCTCAGTAAAAGTATGCACACATGAAACAAAAGGATACTGAGATACTTATTTGTGCAAAATTTTAAGCAGAAATTAGCCAGAAAAAGGCAAATCTTTTCATGTGCATTAATGACTGTCCTTACACGGAGCCTCGTCCTTCACAGGAAGGATTAAATAATAATATCATGTATTAAGTATCTTTCACTGCAATGGAAATTCATCGCACATATATCCGTAGGTAGAAGCAAGTTATAAATAATTAATATGATTACATGCAATACATATCAAGCCGGCAACAGATTATGTATGCCAGTCTCATACTGCATCTGCTGGGATAGTATAATGTGATTTAGCAGATAAAACGCACTTATTATTTAAAAGGGTTATCAAATTTTGAAGCTACATTAAATTATACATTGAGTCATTGTGTTTCTGGGGGTGTATATACTCCTATAGTTTCTGTGTACAAATCAATCATGTTGGCTGTTAATCCTTTACACGTGCATAACCCGGAGCACTAGACTGCAAGGAGTCAAAGCCCAACACAGCACAAAAATAAATGGGTTTTAACATGCACTCTGAGCTCGGCTCTAAAGGCAGGACAGACATACTGTGGACATTTTCTAGGAAGCAATACACAATTCAGGATTGCATTACACCCCAAATCTGTACTGCTTGATTGCAAACTGGAATGGTGTCTCAGCGTGTGTGCACACGTGCGTGTGAGCGATCTGAGACGTGTCCATTTCTGCTGTACTCATACAACATCCCCTCGGGCACACCAGGTGCTTGGTCTTCACCCAGCTATTTGGCTGCCTCTCCATCGTGGAAGCAATAAGTCAATGACCACTCAGGAGAGAGCAAATGCTTCAGACAAAAAAAGAGGAAACAAAAGAGCCCCCTCTCTTTGTGCCACCCATTTGTGGTATTTCTGATTCATCTCAATAAGGCCAAGTGAAGCCTTCTTATACACAGTTCTGCCCATGTTCTGCATTCATAACCTCCATGCCAGTGCTGCTTTCTCTAACACAAGGTCTATGAGGAAATGTCTGACAAGTCTTCTAATATGTGCCACCTGGGACCCAGCAACCCCTTTTCATTTTTCCCCTCACAAACAAGAATCTTTCTAGATACTCAGGTCTTCTGACAATAAAACATCTAGATCTTTGGGAATCTTCATCTTTTATGCATCTGGTTGAATAAATTAATATCAATTTACTCCATTCACATTGTCATTACAAGAGAACATGAAGGCTTTCACCCTGAAGAATTGTTAAAAATCTCTCATGCAGGACAAAGGTCCTATGTACAGCCACTGCAGTATACACACACACACACACACGCATCCCTGCCATAATCCCATTAACTCATAGATCAGTTTTGTTCAGAGTATGTTGGTATATGGTCACTCAATTTAAGAAGGCATCAGCAGAAACAGGAAGGATTCTTAGGAGCACAGGGTGATGGGGAGGCATGGGAGTGGGGAATAAAACTATGAGACAGAAGAGATGACTTCTACGCAGAAAATCCCTGATTTATCCAAAATAAAGGATAAGGTAGAAGCACAAGAAACAATGAAGCATCACATCGCATCTGTCACACCTTCACACAGCAGGAACAAGAAAAGTGGGATTTTTTACACGATGCATGTGGAGCTCACTACCACAGAGTAACACTGAAGCCTAGAAGCCCAGCAGCACATAAAATAAAGCTAGGCACTTAGGCAGATAACAGAAACTACTGTAGTCACAGCATGTATTTATTAAATTGTGGTTACACATTTCTAGAAAATATACATTAACTCTCTAAACGTGTGCAGAAGTACTAAGTAAGAAAAGACAACTGTCAACGGAGTTGTCTGTCAAACTGACTAGAGTAAGAACGACCACCTTCAGCTGCCCTTTTACATGTCAATTGTAGCAGCATTGCTAATATACTAATTTTGATAGCAGTCTAAGAAGTGTCACATCTGATGGTCTTCATACCAAATTGAAAACCGACATTTTTCCTTCATGAACGTTACCGTTGCTACTGGCATTTATTCTGTATTCCTCCATATGACAAATGAGAATGTCAGGTCACAGCAGTGCACCTCTTTTGGCTCCCTGTTACTTCCAGGCTTACAGAGAAAGCTCTCCTAGTTAATTACCATGCAAAGTGAGAACACAGATAACAACAAGTAGCACAGAAGTTAATATATTTGGCTTTTTTGCTGCACTGAGAGAGTCTGAACTACCACTAACCTCTTCTGCACTTGAGCTCACCTCCACCATTCCCCATTCCAGATCCCATTCCCTTTCTCTGCAAGAGCCTTGCCTTTATCTTTACAGCTTTTCCTACAACATCAATACTTACTTAGAAGGAAAATGTGAACAAAAGTTACCTAGTAATTTCCCAACTGACTAGCTCATCATTAAAAAGGAACATAATCTCATAGGAATCATGGGCCAGAATCTCCACATTCTGTTATCCACCTACATTTATCAGGGACGGCTGCTCTCACCAGTGCAGGCAGGACCTGGTGAGCAGAGGGGATGATACACTATTTTTTTTCGTAGATCTGCAACTAATCACTCCACCTCCCCTTAAAAACATTTATACATGTGTAGGAAAACGAGCTCATTCTATCACCCAGCAGAGATCAGCACAGAGACACAGCAACTCCACTCAAAGGCAGTGATTCATCAGTGCCCTATATAGTCAAAGGTGAGTGAATTTTAGGTTTAGTTAGGGACTTTTGGGGGACAGAGGTTTTGTTGGGGGGGTGGTGAGGTTGGGTTGGTTTGGGAGTTTTTGGTTGGGTTTTTCTGTTTGTTTCGAGAGGTTTGTGCAGCGGTTGTTTGTTGGTTGGTTTGGTTTTTTGGTTTTGTTGCTGTAGAGGTTTTTTATTAATTTTGGTGGTGGTGGTAATTTGGGGGATTTTGGTTTGATTTTTGTGGGTTTTTTGTATCCCTTTCATAATTGGCAGAAACCATCCCCTCCTGTCTCCCTGGGTGGATCAAATCTTCATGAGCTTGGCCCACCAGTAATCTATGCTCCAATAAAGTAACGCCAGACAGCACTGAGGACCACACTCAGCAAGTCCTATATAACCACATCTCTTCAGATTAATATCCCTAAGCATTCCTGAAAAGTAATTTTCATAGTTTCACATTCACTCAGTGGTCAATTATCTTGCAGAGATAGTAGATGGAGTTTGAGAATACATAAGAGTAGCTGAAGTTATGTGGATTTAGAATACCTTAATGGTGCTCATACAGCCTGTCAGAAAACAGAATTTTTAAGCCTCAGAAAATGACTTTTTGGCAAAAATTATCATACTGACATATTTATATTACCAATTGTTACCAGAGAAAACCACTGGAAATCAGACCCTTAAAATTCAGTTCTTAACCATGTAATTCTGAACTGTGTATTTCATGAGACATCACAGAAATGTGTCCTCCTGGCAGTGAGACTTGGAATCACTGGCCATGGGCCATCAGAGAGATGGATGAAGTCTAGCTGCCAGTCAGACAGCACCAAGACAGGAAGCCACAGAATAGCTGCTGCCCTAGAGGCCATGCTGCAGAAACTACATTATTAGTCAAAATAGATGTACTTTTGAGAGAATTAATTCACATTTTCTATTAAAATTTGGTTTTGTAGATTTTTCAGCAAAAACACTCTTGGGTCAAGAGTGAATCTGTTTACATTTTTTACATTGTCAAATATGTTTCTCTGAAATCTCAAATATCACTTGCTCAAGTTTGTGAAAATCTTCCTATTTATCAGGCTATTACTGCTTTGCCCCATATTAAACTTAAACAGCTGTTAGGTGTGAGCTTGTGACATGCTGAAAGAGGCTGATGGATCAATCAACACCATCTGGGTTCTGTCTCACTTTTTGGTTCATTTGTGGGTTTGCACTTGAACAGGGGGAAAAGTTACCTTGGTGAAAACCATGAGCAGTTTCCTTCAGAAGGTTCTAGGAGCACTGCTTCTCAAGACTATAAGAATGAATTGAACAAAGACAAGGAACAGAGGCAAAAAGAATTATAACAGGTAATCCTAATAGCTCTGCTTGGCACATGTTTGTAACTCCGTGGTACCTGTACTCCCCTGCTCTTCACAGTCATGCTCCTTCCACTCCCCGATGCACGGACAGTCCTTGCATCTCTCTCAAACAATCTTGAAATGCCTCACAGTGGACACTCTTAAGTTTTCCTCTCAAGTTACAGGAAAGGGTATGGATCTTCCATGTTGCTGAAGCCAGGCTACTAGTCTCTTCCAGGAAAATAACCACATATATCTCTGAAGGCAGTCAGTAACTTCTGCACCTCTAAAAATTATCATATACTGCTATTTTGGCCATCATACAGAACCTCAATCTAAAGCACAATCCACTGAGGTAGGTAGACCTAAGTCCATAGTGTTTTTACTGAATACAAAATGAGTGTCCTGCTTACTCAGAGTAATGTTATTTCCATGTTTGTGAAGATATGCAACAGGAGTTAAGGGACTTGAGCTGCACTGGAGTCTGGCTTCAGACTTTTCAAGTTCTGTGGACAAGAACTAATTGTCCTAATTCCTGTATTAGGATGAACACACCTGGGAAAATCAGCAAGAAAAATCCCCCCAGCATAAAATCCCCCAAGAGGAGTTAGATAGTGCTTCATAGTAATCTAACTGAAGACATTTTAACTGTTCAGTAATGGACCCAACCCTCCAAGATTTGTCCAAAAGCAAGCTAACCACTGGAAATGCTTGTTTCAACACAGAGTGCCTCTCTTATGCTTCTATTTTCTACTTTATAACTTAGTCACACACTTTCTGCTATGTTGCCTTAGCTGAAATATTGCCCACTATTGCAGAAATGCTATGCAAGGTCCTGTGGTTCAGCTATTCAACACTGGGGAATAGGGGGGAGGGGGGAGAGAAAATGAGGAGAGAAAAATCCAAGTGGTCTTGAAACAATGGCAACTTAAAAAGTTAGGAAAGCTTTATTGAAAACTTAAGTTGGTGCATGGCACTGGACATTCCATTTCTGCTTTTACAAAAAGCTATGGAGGACTTCTACTTAACAAATTTAAGCACAAACATATTGCACATCTTATCCAATCTCAAACATTTTTAATGCATAATCACAAACTCAGATTAATCATTTCACTTAGAGACAGGAAGTATTCTTTTTGAAGCCTGGAAAGGGAAAGTAGTTTCTCTATGATAATCCCAGAGGCCAGTGGCAGCATCTGAACTATTCCCTATGTCTACCAAAGCCCTGACAGAGTCAGCTTTATTTTTCTTAACAGCAAGTGGTTGGGATTTGGGTTTGCTAATTAATGCTGTGGCATTTGGTCTTGTAATGCTGCAGAAGGTACAGGTTAAGGCTAGAGAGTTCAACAATCACACTGCACAGCATGTTGGCATTTCATTGGAAATCTGCTGAAGTATTTACTGTACCAGGAATCTACTCAGTGTCATAGACTGGGCACTACCAGTGTCTTCAGAAAGATGAGAGAAAGACTACAAACACTGCCTTCTATGAGTACAAAAGGTTTCCATCTGGAAACTAGAAAATAAATTCATACATAAATTTGAAAGAAACACTGTGCAACAAAGTGATCCACCTTCAGTGGAATTTAGCAAGTACAGCTCCGTGTCAGGAGAAATGGTAGATAAGAAGTATAATTATCTTTTTCTTCCCTCCAAACTCAGTGTTTTACAAACCAGGACTGACGTGTGAACAAAGAGACTGAAAAAAAAAAAGTAGGTTTTATCACCACAACTTGTTTGAAAACCCAGCCTACAACTAGCTGGAAAATTAAAGGGCTACTAGACTATGAAGCAAACCAGAATTAACAGTGAGAGCAATAGCTAAGATACTCTGCACAGCCATTTTATGTGCTTTTTGCAAAAATCGTATATGCTTCTTGCAAGAAATAGATGTGTCCATGGAAACAAAACTGTCTGCGCTATTCTGCATCCAAAGGCCTCATGGCATTTTACAAAAGAAAGGAGCACCATTAACTTCCATTTTACAAAGGAAAAAACCTCAAGCATAAAGATTAATCTCAGAGCAGCAGTACCAGAATTTAGATCGTACAGCCCTTGCCCATGCAGTTGTTCTCAAATCTCTCTCTTTTTCAAGTATGAAGAAAAACTATTTCTTCAAGGCTTCAGTGGATCTGACCAAGAGATAAATGCTATTAACCTGAAGAGAACAGGACATAAGATCTAGAGAAGCCGAACATTCTAGAGCATTGCCAGCAAGTAACATGAGGTGATCCCTTCCCTCTGCCCAGACCTGGTGAGGCCACATCTGTGTTGTGCCAGTTCTGGGCTCCTCAGTACAAGAGAGACTTGGAGCTCCTGGAGCGGGAGTTTCTGTTCACCCCCTGCAGCTTGGCTTTAGCATGCTGAAAATTCAAGAGCTCACCAGTTTCCTGTACAAGCCCAAACAGCTGCTCAGGAAGGCAAAGGAATTATCAGCTCTCCAGGACTATGGTTGCCCCATCCCTCACTATGGGAAGCTATCCTCAGTCATTTCTCAGTTTTCCAAGCTATAAAAACACAACTTGGCAGGTTCCACAATTTTCTGTGAGGAAACTCTAGGATTTTCATGCTTTGAAATAAGAACTTGAATTTAGCAGATGCACAGCACAGGTATTCAGGAGGCATCTTGTAGGCCATGTTCTTATGCTAGAAAAAAATTCTTGGCGAGTATCACAAGTATAACGCTATTAATGCTCCATAGTTGTGCTCTAGGATGGAACTCTCACAGACTTGACCTGGCAAAATTAGTTATTAAATAACTTCTTAACCAGAGAAAAAAATTAAGATAGTGTTTCATATAGACTGTTGCCAAAAGTAAGGTTCAGCCTCCTTGTAGGTTTGACCATAAATCTCCACCTCCCTCCTCTGCAGAGGATCTGGTAGTTACAGGCTGCCATAAACTATTAAACTTCAGATCCTGTTAAATGCAACATCAAATCTCACCATAAAATTTGAAGTCAAAAACTTGGGATGCTCTTTCAGTACAGTGAGGATTGAAGCCAAATCCATTCCCTAAACCATGCAAGATTTTGATGCTCTGTATGAGATTGATTACAATGTAATTTGCTTTTCTGAGGTGTACAGCTTATGTCTGTCTCTCACTACTTCAGGTAAGCATGTCTGCTTGTCTTTCCCTTCTCATTTGCAACAATGCTAAATAGGAACATTTTTGAAATTTCAAACAAATTTAATGGAACAACAATCTTGCTTCCCACCTAGTTGTCCACAGCATTTGCAATAGATAATCTATGGAAACAACTGACAATGCCAGCCAGACAATAAAAAAAAGAAAAAACCTAGGATGACAATATCTGGGACAGCATCTTGGTTTTGCATATCTTTTTCTAGATAATTAACTGCCCAAACTCACCATCACCTTCCTGCGTCTTCCCACCCTGGCTCCTAGGTGCCCAAAAATTCAGTATCCCCGTTTCTGTTTTAACTCCATTACAGAGTACCTTCTGTACAAAACTGGAAACATATATTGACATTTACCTTGTGTTTTTCGTGGCAGTATAATGGAGCACTTGAGTGAAGACATCAGAGAACCACAGAATCATAAAATAGCTTGGGTTGGAAGGGATCTTAAATATCATCTAGTTCCAATCCCCTGACATGAGTAGGGACACCTTTCACTAGACCAGGTTGCTCAGAGCCCCATTCTTCCTGGCCTTGAACATGTCCAGGGCTGGGGCACCCACAACTTCTCTGGGCAACCTGTTCCAGTGCCTCACCACCCTCACCCTTTCCAGGTTACCTGTCCTTGTCTCCACTGTCTGTGTATTTGCTTCTTTCCCTTTAGTTTGACCAGCAGTTCCCTACTCAGCCACGGGGGTCTCTTGCCTTTCTTGCCTGATTTTGTTCTCCTGGGAACTGCTAGCTCCTGCACTCTATGGAAGACTTTCTTAAAGATCTACCAGTTCTGTTCCACTTCTTCGCCTGAGGGCAGTCTCCGAAGGGATGCCACTAACTATCTCCCTGAAGAGCCAGAAGCTTGTCTTCCTAAAGTTCAGCGGCATAACTTTATTCCTTACCTGATCCATATCCCTAAGGACTGCAAACTTCACCAATGCATGATCACTGTATCATTAATAGCTTTTAAAGCTGAGCTAAAGCACAGGAAAAGAAAACCTCTTCATTAAAATCACTTAGCTGTCAGTGCTGGCCATAGGATTCTTTTCTCTACTGTTATTATTAAATTATTATTAATAATGCAATTCTTATTATAAGGGAGCAGCTGCAATTCATGTGATTTCAAAAAAAAAAAAAATAGACAAAAAAATAAAAAAGGCAGCAAGTATTTAAAATGCTACTGCAACAGTAAATATCACCTCTGGCATACTTGTCCTGGAAGAACAGAGCACGATTTGGAATACCTAATTGAAATGTGCTACAGGAGATAAGGCTGGCTGCAGACACTGACATTTAAAAGCGGGAGACACCAAACAAGACATGAAATATCACTGTTGCTGCCTCAAAGCAGAAAACCACTTTCACAGAACTGAAGTTTTCTCCTCCTCACCCCTTGCCCCTCCCCAGCTGACAGACTCAGCAAGCAATTAACCCCTTCCCTGATGTCACCAGTAATACCACCCCCACAAAAATATAAAGGTTGCTACAATTTCATGTAGTTATTCCCTCCTGCAAATCACGCAGCCCTGCACGAAGCAGCACATCTTCCCTCTTCCCATTCCTTCTGTGCAAAATCTTGTTTCTTCCCTGACACATCAACATGTCAAATTCCAGCACACAAGATGCTGAAACCAGGCTCTCCTCCTGTCTAACCCTGCATGCCATCATGTGCACCCTGTGCCTACTGACCTCTGAGTAGAAGAACTGGTAAACTCCTCCTCAATTGGAATGGAATCTAGGGATAGTGCCAGAATACAGAGCTGAGGAAAAAATCCTTGCCACACAAGGGATATTATGACATGTTTGGCTGCTCAAGCTTTTGCTGCCGTAGTCAGAAGGAGCACGGTGCCTTTGAGTCATCTGATCTGGTGTTATGGACAAGCAACAAGGGACATAAATCCTGCAGATTCCATAAATGCACAGTTTGCATCAACAACACTTCAAGCAAGAACTTAATTAGAACGTTACAGTTCATTAAAAGAGCACCAATTAGCTTTTCCAACTACATATTTTTTCCTATGCCAGGATAGCAAAGCAAAGATTGAGATGTGTATCAGAACCAAGCACCTTGTGCTGCTCAGTGAAATATCCCAGTGTTTTTGAAGGAACAGCCCTGGTCAAAAAGCTGGGTTTGAAATAGATGTTATAAAATATGCTGTGAAGTTTCTGAACTATTAGACTGTTCATGCCAATTGACTGATCACTGGTCTTGAGCAAAATAGGAAATCCTAGCCCAAAAGAAGACATTTTTAAATTTAAGATTTAGATTTTTCATTTCAGGTTATCAGTCAACACTTGCTTTCATACAGCACCAGTTGGTATCTCCTTGCTTCCCTGAAACAGGATGGGCCAAAGAAGGAGGTTCCTTTTTGTTGAACAATACAGCATGTGGAAAGGTCCATGGTGTTGCCAAAAGGAATCAGCAGACCTTTGTTCCTGAAGCTATTCTAGTCACTCCTGATAAGCAAATAAACAATAGTTCTATTCTCCCTCTGTTTTCAACTCAGACTTAGTTCTCAAGTCATCTGCCTGGGCTAGCTCACCTAGAGAAGCAGAAGTACTAGGAAGTATGTTAGAAATCTGCAATCCAAGTGCAGTTACACAACTGGAAAACAAGGAAGGGATGAGGCTGGTGTTCGGATACATTAGCAGATTGACAAAATCCTAAATTGACTCCAGCGTAGGCATGCATCAGGAACAAGGTACAGTAATACACCAGGTTATGCAGGAGCCCAAGAAATGGTGAGAGAGCTGGGGAAAAGTATTTGAGCATATGCCTGAGCATGACAGCTTGCCTATGCTTTCCCCCATTTGAAGTTACTATTTCAAGCTCTTCCCTTCTCCAAGTGAACTCATCCCATTTGAATTTGAAAAGCCTGTAGACCAACAGTGAGATATCACTGAATTTCTGCTGGGGCTTTAATTGAGGCACACGTTCAGGTCCTCAGCATGCCAGTATGTATTCTTGAGCACAGATTTAAGTAAAAACATACCTTATTCCCTTCAATCTCCTTATTCATCCCTTTCAATTTTTTTCTATTTTAAATAAATAAAAAACCTCCTTGCCAGTTCACTAAAATTTCTGTTATTTTAAGAATGGTTTTGAATGTGTCCAGAAACAGGTCCTTCCACCGAATCATGAAGGAAAATACATGTTGTAGGTTCCAATTTGAAATACAACTTACTTTTTGTAGCCCCTACTTGATTTTGCATCTTGTAAGATCACTTCACATTGGGGTGATCGGAGCAGCTGTTTCAGGCTGACACTTCAGTGGGCTTAGTGAGATAAATACCTCCTAGTTTTAATCATAGAATGGTTTGGGCCAGAAGGGACCTCAAAGATCATCTAATTCCAACCTCCTGCCATGGGCAGGGACACCTTCCATTAGACCAGGTTGCTTAGAGCCCCATCCAAGCTGGCCTTGAACACCTCCAGGGCTGGGGCATGCACAACTTCTCTGGGCAACCTGTTCCAGTGTCTCACCAACCTCACAGTTAAGAATTTCCTCTGATTCTAAACCCACCATGTTTCAGTGTACAACCATTCCCCCTTGTCCCATCACTACATACTCTTGTAAAAACTCCCTCTCCAGCTCTCTGGTAGGCTCCCTCCAGGTATTTGAAGGTCACAGTAAAGTCTCCTTAGAACCTTGTAGTTTCCAGGTGAACAATCCCAACTCTCAGAATTTCCTCATAGGAGAGGTGCTCCATGCCTCTTATCATCTTGGTGGTTCTCCTCTGGACTCACTCCAACAGGTCCATGTCCCTCCTGTACTGGGGATCCCAGAGCTGGATGCAGTTCCCCAGGTGCGGTCTCACCAGAAGGGAGTAGAGGGGCAGAATCCCCTCCCTTGCCCTGCTGGTCAAGCTTCTTTTAATGCAGTCCAGGATACAATTGGCTTTCTGGGTTGCAAGTGCACTTGGCTGGGTCATGTTGAAATTCTTGTCACCCAACACCCCAGAACTTTTTTTCTCAGGGCTGCTTTCAATCCATTTTTTACCCAGCCTGTATTTGTGCCTGAGCTCCCAAGCCACATGCAGGACCTTGCACTTGGTCTTGTTGAACTCCATCTCTGCTAATTGTGTAGGGAAATAGGGGAAGGTTGCGAGGAGCAAACATGCACTGTGCAGTGTAAACTTGTCCACCTTATTTCTCAGTAGCTTCCAGCAGTTCTTCCCTTTTTTTTGGAAGTGCTAACGGATGTTGGCAGAAAAGGAAGGCAAAAGGAGGTAAAAAAGAGAGAATTAAACACAGTTATGTACTTTTTTTCCCCTCTTACTATCTGAAATCCTCCCCAGTGACTCCATTTTAGACTGCTGTGGATACTAGAAATAGTCTGGACAATTAAAATGATCTCTCCAGAGTACTGCCTGCAGCTTCTTCTCGCCTCCAAACTTGCATCTCACTGAAGAAGTGATCATCCCTCTATATGAAGACAGCCTAAACCAACAGGGGATTAGATGAGCTTCCATTACCCATGAATTGTCCCTGTTCTCACATCTCTCTACTCTACTCCCTAATCATTTTTAAAGAGACTCCTTTCAGTGTGTCTGACTAATATCAGCTTTTTCATTGCCTTTATGGGATGTTGGAGATTATTCCAGCTGTGCAGCGCAATTTTAGGTCTACACAAAGCACACCCCAGCAAACTAACTTTTAGTGTATTCAATGAATTGCTGTGGGAGACCACTAATAGAAACAGTGCAACAGAGGAAGGAGGGAAACTAGGGAACTACCAGGCATGACATGAGCATGGAAGTCCCACAACATTGGACAGAAGGAACCAGGGAAAGTCCCAAGGTAACATTAAGAAACAATTGACAGGACTAATGTCCATTTTTGTTGGAGTTTTTGGTTTGGTTGGTTGGTTTAGTTGTTTTTTCATTTTTTTAATTATAGGGTATAAGAATCAAAGCAAGCACATTTCTGTGTGAACCAGCCTCCCCATTAAAATATGTGGAATGTTCACCTCTCACAGCCAGAAGCTCAAATATAACTAATATTCATAAATTAGCACCACTATGAGGTAGAACCACATTGTTATTTAAGGGATGAAGTGGTAGGACTGGCTTTCTAATCTCTCCCACTGAAAGGCGAAGCATCAAGACAGAATCAGCAGATCTGAGACAGACATGGCATTAAGTCTCTTCTGGCATGAGATGACCTTTCAGAAAAACACATTGGAAACACTGATAGTCACTGAACACAAATGCAATTACATGGTGCTGCCAGTCAGAACAAATACACTGTATTGTGGCCACTGTGGCAGGTGAAGCAGAACAGACCCAGCCCAGGATGCCAGGCCTTAACCAGCAACTTCAGAATTCCTATTTCTGTCTAGACTCTTCTTCCACTCCCAGTGGCTGGGCTTTTTTATGGTTGGATATCTTTTTTTGCCCTGGAGTAAGCCTGTGGGTTTGCTTTTGCTACTGAGCTGTGCCTGTTAGCATATTATCACACTAAGACTCAGGAATGCCATAGCTCCTTACTGCAGATAGGGAGTATTTGTTTAAGGACAGAAAGAGTGATGAAATATATGTCCAGATCTTGCTTTCTTCTACCCTCTTTAATACATTGTGGTGTCTGTGACATCCAGGTTGGCCTGGTCCTAAAAGTAAATCCAGGTACAACCTGCCTTTCACCAGGGGGCATAAGCAGCAGCAGGTAGAACAACACAAGGACACCAACTGCCTAAGGTGCTTCCCTACATCTCCACCCACATGGAACTGCTAAGTAAACACCAGTTCATGCAGTCATGACTGCCAAGCTTAGCAGGTTTTTCTTCCTCCTCCCTCAGTAGCCTCCTTCCCATTATCGTCCTATCTTTAGGAAGAAGATTTGCAAGGGAACCTTTGGTTATTCATTATGGATCATTCCCCCACACGTCACTTTTTTGCAAAGTCTGTGGCCAAACAGGGTCCTCCTCCTCCTCCTGCCCTCTGCCTCTCTCCCTCTTTCCCACCTCACAATCACCTTTTTCACCTGCATTCTAATCTCAGCAGCGTCTGTCAGTGAGCCAAAGCGTGCTGAAATTAGTGAACAGTTGAGATCAGTTTAAAAAATTCAGAGATTCTTTAAAAGAAGAGAGTCATGCAATGTGCTCAATAGAGCATGCTACTGTCCGAAAGGATGTCTGATAAGCAGTTTGTGCAACCATGGCCTTCCTCTAAAGACCAGGACTGGGTACTAGGAAATGTGACTTTTATTCCTGGGTAGTCTGAAGACACATATGATGACAGGCAAGCTATTTAACCTCTCCCTGTTTGCTTTTCCTGTCTATGTAATACTGGAAAATATAAAAAAGTGATCAGCTATGACTCTGTGACTCAGCTCTGTCTAGAAAACAGAGGTTCATGGGAGCAGTGGGCACAGAAGGCCAGTCCTTTGCCTTATTGCTGGAGAAAATACAGTGATTGATGTACTGTCAGACAGTCTCTCCCTAAGTCACCAAAGTCTTTACAGTGCCCCAAACAGCTGAAGTTAGAAGACAAGTAATAACTCTACTGTGGGCCATTATAGGGTTTCCAATCCCATTTCCTCCCAATAGATCTTTCTTAGGTCTGTAAGGGTCTAATGAACACTGTCAAACTGAGCTGTACGAGGTGAGCTACGAGCGGTGCAGCTGGACAAACTGGATCAAATGGCTTCCAGTAATGAGCATACTGGCCATCAGGGGACAAGGTCTCCAGCCAAAGTTAGAAACTTCAGAGAAACCCTGAGATGAATGTTCAAGCCTGCCCCTGGGTAACATCATACAACAAGAGCCAGAACTGCTAAGAAATGACATGGTTCTTTGGAGCCTCTTCTGAAAGGCCAAAATGCTTGTGCAGCAGTGTGAACATGCATGTCATCACTTCCCTCTGGGAAGGCAGTGCCGCATTTTGTTGTTTTGTTTCAGGTTTTGCTGACTTCACTGCCTGGAATAATAAGTCAGATTGAAGGTCTGATTTTATAGGATGAGAGCAGTGTGTGAAAGTTAACAGTGGAGACAAAGTACTGTGGCAGTGAAGCGAGATAACTCATGGGGTGATGTTCCAAGGGGGACTTCAGGATGAAGAGGAGGAAGAGTTGTCAGAATCTGTGGTATAGGGGCATGCAGAGCATGTAAAGAAGACAGCAGGATATCCGAGCACAACACAAGAATGAGGGCAACAAAATGAAGAAAATTCTCCCTCTGAAAGGACAGTGCCTTTCAGACTCCAGCACTTATGATCTGCTTAAAAGAAAGAATATTCACATCCATTCAAGGAGCTGTAACTCTCTTCAAGACTGAGCACAGGTTCACTCATGAGGTGGCTCCAGCTGGGTCTGAGTGCCCAGACCAGCACCCAGAGAAGGCCTCAGCAGGAAGGTAAGAAAGGATTTTTCAGATCTCTCCTCTATAATTAGTATTTCATAATCTTCTTAGCTAGAAGAAAAAGGTAGATGAATCTCTAATATTTTTTCATAATACATGTAGTACAAGGCATGAGTAAAAGCCCAGCCCTTTCAATAAGCAGTATACCAAAAAAATTCTTTGCAGTTCTAATCAAGAAGATCAGAGCACCTGCCAGTTAGGTCTATGCAATTATTGTATTTGCATTTTATAGAGAGGGTATGATAAAGTAACATCACAGAGGAATAGGTATAGTACCAATATTTTTAAAGACTGAGTGCCCAACCTCAGAAATCCATATATTTTCAAAGGTCATCAATAAGCAAAGCTCCAGATGGTCCTACACTCTGAAAAATGCAGTTATCATCATGACTGCCTGCTTACAAAAGAGCAGCACCTCCTAACCTCATCTCACTCCCACAGCCCTTACAAATATTAACAACTGGAATGTCTACAGGACACTTAACTTCAAAGAGACTGAGATAGTACATAGGACTCATTTAGTCTATGTAAGGAAGGAGGAAAGAAGCTACTTTTCAATTAAATGATAAGACAAACATTGTGAGGAATTGAGTCTTTTCCTTAAATTATAGTCCTAATTCAGTCATTACACATAATTATTAAATTTGCACAAAATGATTAGATAGGCTACTTACAAAAGAGAAATAAATGGAACTGCCAATGTTTGCATATATCACTATTTAAAATAAAGACCAAAAGTCCTCCTTGGTGTGCAAGCCTGTTTGTGGGTGCATGTGCACCAATATCTGTTTCAGATGGCTCCATTTTTCAATACACTGAACAGCTAATGGAAGATACCATCTATATTCACCTTAGAGCTTTTGATGTGTGCTATTCACAGGGACCATCTTGGGTGATGTAGTACATATATTTGGGTTTCATAAAAAAAAGAACAAAAACAAATGAGCAGAATTTGGAGCAATAATTGAGTTATTTTCAACAGGGAAAATCAGCAATGCTGCAAGCAATGCAACAGCACAGTGAAATGATCTGGATAGAACAGATTACAGGGAAATTTCCAGAACTGATCAAAGCTCTGACCTATCAATAAAAAGAGATAATAAAAACATCTTCCACGATGTACTTGGCCACTAGGTCATATGCAGTAACATATATAGTCCCCTTATTGGAAACTATTTGCTTCACTAGTGTTAACAACTGTCAAATTTGAAAGGTGCAATCTTAAGCATGTCAGAAATTTTATTTCTCAATTATCAGGAAAAATAAATCTACTGCAAAATTCAGTTTTTCCCCTTCTACCTCTACTCCACTCAGTATGACATACTTAAATGTGCAATATGATGTACTTTAACAAGATTTTATAAAAGAAATGAAAAGAACAGCTGAAGAAGGATGCTTGCTGTGCAGAACAGCAAGCTTTCTAGGTCTTACAAAACCAGACTCTTACATATTCACTAGTACACTTATGGTAGGCATTTATGACTAGATAGAGGGAGGCTTCTAGGTACTTCTACAAATCTCAAAGCAAACATTAAACACTGCACAGCCCTCCTGTAAAGCAATGGTTATTGCTGTTTACAGAGAAGCACAGAAGGCTGAAGCGACAGCAGCTGTACAAGGGGCTGCAGCTCTGCTGGGGACATACAGTGCAGGAAGACTGACAGCCCCTGCAGCTGGAAGCAGGGCTGCCTGGCCACCAGAGGAGGTGACAGGCCTGGCATTGCGAATCCCCAACACCAACGTGCACCAAATTAAGCAAACTATTCACCGGCTGCAAAACTGCACAGGTTGCTGAAAACCCTGAGTGATAATCCTTGTTTATTCAGCAAGGCCGCTTAAGTGGAATGGGTAATACACCATTAATACACCACAATTAATTGACACGTTAATTGACAAACCATTGCCTCTAGCTTGCTTGATGCCAGATGCTGACAGTCCTTGTGGACTCCCTGGTTGCCCACTAGCCATGGACACATCCTGCTGAAGCTCACAGGCTGTCCTGGGGACACCAGCACTTTGCAGAAGGGTTCACCAGAGAACCTGCTTGTGTAACTTAACTTTTCAGTCTCTCTGTCATCAAATATCAGCCTTAGTCCAGGATTTCTGCAAAGGGAAAGCAGCAGGCTCCATTTGGAGCCCAGGAAGGCAAAATGGAGGTTCTACAACAGCTAGGGACCAAGGGAGAATATTAAACACTCCATGCCTAATCGAGCATCTTTTCAAATTAGCGTGACTGCCTTATTTGCTCTATTCAGACAGAACAAAGAGCTGAAATGTTACAAAGCATCTGCAGCACTGAGCCCCACAGGCACCCTCCCCCTCCTGCTGTACTGGGCCATCACTCTAATATTTGTGCAGAAAGTAAACGTAGGCAGATGGGGGTTGAGAGCCCCTCTCTGCTCATCTTTCTCCACATAGTGCTGGTAACATCCTTTGCCACGAGCTAGTCTGCACAAGAACCACTCCCACCTAAACACCTTTTGGTGGCTACGATCCCTTTTATATATAAAATTATCAATACAAAAAAAAAAAGGCTTCCCTTTTTAATCAAGAACTAGTAAAGCGTGTCTCACAAGATAAACCACCTCTAATTATTTTACAACAAACAAGCCTCATTTTCAAATCAAAATGGGAACAAATGTGTTAAGCGCACAGGGGTGGTTTGACTCAATTCAAGAATAAGACTGTAAAAATCTGTAACTCATTATGTATATAGAGGGCCAGAGGCTGAAATAATTGCATAGGCCCTTTGCAGTTGTAGATTAAATGTTTTATATAACATTTTTTCTGACACTTCACTGCTCCAACCTACATGCATACTCCTCATCCCACATAGTCAATGTATGCCTGCACCCAAACCAAACCACAGATCTACTGATCAAAAAGAATGCGTGAACAGCGCTCCCTATCTCTGTGCCTGTTCCTCCCAGCCCCAGCTGGGTCACCAAAACATCAGCACTGGAACTTACAGGTATCCAGTATAAACTGAAATTAGAGCTTTCCACAGAGCAGCCATAAGGACTTTTTTTGCAAACAGGGCAGAAAAGTGTAATGAGTTCAGAGCAAGTAATTAGAGTAGTATGAGTCGTTGCAGCTTCTTCAAAACCCCAGTCATTCCAAAAGTCCCCTGCAGAGCAGCCAGGCTTGTTGCAGACATCCTCTCACCTACAGAATGTTTTGCAATAAGAAAGGAAAAAACTCTTCTGTTTCTCTTTGTGAATGTTTCCAAGTGCATGAGGCAGAAAGCCAAGGAGAAAGGAAGGAAAGACTCCTTTGGAATACCAGACCAAATTTGGAAAGGCAACAGTGATTTTCAAATCAGAGCAGCCTTTCACCCACCTAAATATAACCTAGAAAGCAGGTCATTAGCCTCTGCTATTGATTTGATACCAAAAGTCATGAATTTCAGGAGCAAGGAGAAAATAGCATCAGTGATCAAATCATTGAAGGATGTGACCTCCAATTTTTGGTTTACCTGAGATCTAAAGAAACCCATTTAAGAAATGCCTGCTGGTAATCCCACCAAGAGACACACAGAGGGTAAGCTGAGCTGTGACCCTGATGTGCTTCTCCATTACCTGCACCACTGCTCCCTCACCACACCAACATGCTCCAAACTTCCTGTCTTCTTCCAGCTTACCACCTTCCCTGTATTTCTTTGGAAAGTTTTTTGCTTTAATTTGCTTGAATGAAATAATCCCCACTCCTGCTGCAAAAAGAAAACCAGGAAGGAATGTGAATGTCTGCCTAGTTTAGAAAAGCTAATGTTGATTTAGACAACATCAGGTGCACAAGGCAGACCTGTTTGTTTACATCCTGCACACTGCTTGTTACTCAACAGCATCCCACATTACTGCCTGCACTGCAACAGCCTCAAAATCTTTACAGTGTATCAACTCTTTATCTCAAGAGTTGCCATATGCTTTCTCTAACTGTTATATTAATAATTTAAGATCTGACACTGATCAGTTCACAGCTTTTGTTCATTCACTTGAAAAATAGCTGCTGCCTAAGAGCTGCCGTGGTTTATTTGCAACAAAAGCAGTTACTTTTAGCTTTCCCCTTTAAAAAAAAAATAGAATAAATATCTAACATAAAATAATAATGGCAAAGTACACATTTTGAAAGATAAAGTTCTGGTGAATGCTGTTAGTTGATGCATTCAGAAACACTCTTTCAAAACCATGTTTGGAAACATTCATGAAGCAACTAGGGCAAGATGTCTTCTGCTGAAGACTCTTTGAGCCCACCAGATACCAGTGTCTCAGCTTTCTGGGTTTGCAGTAACAGTTGTCTGTCTTCTCAGAGGAACAGGCTGAGAACTAAAATGACTTAATTTTGAGTGGTTATTCATATGAAATGAAAATTTCAAATTTAGAATTAGATAAGACAGATGACCATACAGCCTAAGCAATGTTTTCACTAAATAAAGGCTTTGACAGTTTCACATCATGAAGTATATGCTAAGGAGGATTCTCAATCTTATTTCAAATTAATCTAAAATATCATTTCCAGAGTAGACAGAGAAGAATCCCAGTTTGAAATAGCATCCAGCATTAAATCTTGGGAAATCTGATAAAACAAAGTTAACATAATAGTTAGCAACACAGAAAGTAATAAAACAAATGGTTTCTGTTGCTACAATATAAAATTTTGCATGTGTAAGATTGCTCTGTAATCTCAGTAGACAGAGAAACATCCAGAAAAAAAAATCTCATCCTCTCCTGCTTGTCTACTGCTAATCTATGTCTGAAGTTCTTCTAGGCTCATCCTCACTTTCTCATAAAGCAAGGAGAGTGAAAATGTAGCAGAAGGCATTTCCAAAAAAGAAAATCCTATACTAGTTTTGAATCCCGTTATTCACATCAACTTATCCCCTCAGCAGTAAGACAGCATTCAGCTCACACTGATCTGACCTACAGTCTTCCCCCATTCACAATGGGTAGCTCTTCACTGTTTGAATAAAAGGCCTGCTAAAACTGATTTATCCTGTACTGCCTTCTGTTTGGTTAGTTATGATGCCATTAGGTTTGTTACAAGAAACACTTCAAGCTGTTTCCATAATTCAGACATGCACAAGACTGTCAAAAGAGACTGTGTTGTCAAACCCATCAATGTATTAGTTACAGCAACAAGTCCCAGCAGCTTTTGCAAGAACCAAATCATTTGGCAGGTCATGAAGACTGGTTCAGGCTTCTCATAGGCCTCACGATATTATCACTTGACATAGAGCTATACATCAGTTTGAGCAGTCTCTGTATTTTCAAAGCTGTAAGATAGATAATCACGGGTGACTCAGTTCACAAGGCAGAAACAAATAGCCCTTCTTTAGCTCATCAACTTTCCTAGATACTCTTGCCCGAGAGTACCCAGCCCAAATACCAGTATTCTGAGACGAACCCTTCCCTTGTTCACCACCTAAAATCATCTATCTCCAAGCGTCCACCACTGCCATGAGCACACCACCCACTCTCCCCCTTCCCCCCACCCCCCATGCACTAAGCAACTCTGCAAATGTCAGAGTTAATTCCCACACATAACACACAGATTGAAGGAAGTCCTCAAGCTGCTCCCTGGAGATCCAGGTTCACTCCTGAGACCAGTGCTTTAGCTTTCACATCTGACTTCTACAGAACAGACTCTGTTCATGGGTGTCTCCTGTTCCTGACAGTTCTAGAGGCAACTAAGGCTTTAGTGGAATACAGATAGCATTCATGTTTGTTTCCCATTTTTGCCCCTTGTGAAGAATGTCTCAGACAGCAACACCACCAAGGGCTGTATGAAAAGGTGCTCTTTCCTTTCCTCAGCAAATTGCCAGAGGCTTTTAGAAGAGCAAGCACAAAACAAAATAGGTTCTCCTGATATCACATCCCCCAGATTCTACTGTGCTGAGGAAGGAGGTCAATACAGAACCTTTTCCCCCCAGCACTTGGCTGGAGGCTGGGAGAGTACTGGACGGAAATTATCACAGAGCATGTAATTTAGTGTGCCTTGGTTTTATGTTCTCCCACAGACACCCACTTTTGGATGCCGTTGGAGAACAGAAATGCGTTCTGAGTCATTATGGCCACTCATGTTGGTCTTATGATGGGCAGCTGTCATCAACTTCTCTCCTCTTTGAGGAAAGCCTGAAGCAATTCCTCAGCTGAAGCAGAAAGCACAAATGAGAGCGCTGCAACTCTCTTTGTCCTGACCTGGGCTAGTGAAATGACAAACACTGATCCTGACTTCTGTAGTAAACTGTGACAGGAACATTACAACATGAGGTCTGTAAGAGCCTGTGGCTGAAAACAGACAATGACTTCAGTACTGCAGGAAAGTATTGCAGCAGGTGATTGGGAGCATCTTCCATTCCAATCAGCTCAGTGTGGGACACTGTACCATTTGTCATGTTGAAAGAAACACAATGCTCCTGTAACTAGGCAAGCAGCACTTCCTCATTCCCTTAGCCACAAAGCAACAGAGAGCTATTTAATGGAGATAGGAAGCAGAGAGCTGGAGAGCATTTTAAGGTGGGTGGTCTTGTTTGAGCCATTCTCATTAAGCTGTATAAATACTCAGTCTTGCCAACCACTGTTTTCATGGCTGTACCTGCTGGTCACAAAAATTAACATACAAAAGCCAACCAAAAGAAGTGCTTTCCCGTATGTGTAGGAATGCAAACTTATGGATAACCCACAAATGCATGAAATAACATCCCTCTAAGTCTCCTATCATAACCATATGTGTCTACATGTGCTGACAAATACATTTTTCCACAAACAGCTGCACATTCACATGAACTTATCAGAAAATCACCAAATCTTATATTGACAGGTTTACTCTCACATTTGCACAAAATTTCACTTCCGCAAAGCATCACAAACTCCAACTCACAAATTTACACAAGCAGTGATGTAGACATGCCCTCAAACACTAATTCTGCCACTTTCCCTTTTATTTTTCCTCACCAAACAGGCAGAGGCACAGTTACAGGCATATACAATTCCCATGTTCATCCCTAAAGACCCTTCTGAGCTACAGCCCCTGTGCAAATTTCAGCCACTCTGCATTTGTCCTGAAATGAACTAAAAGGCAATGCCAAACCCTGAGAAAGCAATGAGCATAGCTGTTAAAAAGATATTAAAATACATGTATTCTCTTATAATCACAGTCATTCCTAGTTAAATCAAAAAGGACAGAAATTTGCAGAAGAACCAATGCTAAGTAAAAACCTTGTTAAAACAGTGATGACAACAGACTGGCTTGCAGGAGAGCTCTTGGGTTGGAAGGAATCTGCAAAAACATTGCTCAGGATTCCGTTTTAGACCACATCTTACTTCATACTCATATTAATCTGACTAGGCACAGGACAGGAATATGCTCAAGTAATTTACTGGCATTCAGGTAGGAGATTCTGTTAATACAAAGGAGGATCAGAATATTACAGGGATGGGTTAGATCATCTTCAGGACTGGAAAAACAGAAATAGTATGCAATGTAATGCTGTGCTTGTTTCTGACAATGAATTGCCATATCCACATCCTTCCTATAGATCCTATCAGCAGCAACAACAGCTCTCCAGACAAGCTTGGCAGGCTGTATCCCCTCCACAGCCACTGTCCTCTAGGCACTAAAGTGTTCCCTGGTTATCAGCAAGGATGGCTGCCATTGGAGTATCTCCAGGCTTTCCAACATCCTAAAATTGGCAGTTTCTGTGGCAACTTCACCCCAAAACCTCTAACTTTGTCTTGTCTTCATAGCTGAAAACATAACTATGCTAAAGAAGAAATAAAAGCCAAGCAAGTTTTCCTTTACATAGAAATCACATTAATGTACCACAGTGAACCTGGATTACATGAAGGATGGAGAAGCCCAGGATAGTTCCCCAGTTATGCTGGATGATCCCCAAATCAGGACAACTCCCATGTCCATCACCTTGTTTCTACGCTGTCGCTGCAGATCAGGATACTGGAGCCCATGGCCTTGGGCCAGGTGATCGGGTGTCAACCCCAGAGCAGGTAAAGTGACAGGGGCCTGCTGAGTGAACTAGAGAGCCCGGTAACATACAGGGACAGAAGGACCAGGGGACCTCAATGCTGCAGGCTGTTTGACAAGTCTTGGGATGGGGAACCCACTTATATCCACAACAACGATCCTTCAGGAACCACCTCAACTCAACCAGGTATGGCATAGCCTCAAGGAGACAACCCAGCATCGAGGGTACTGCACAAAAATAATTCTCTTCTGTGTCTACACACCACTGAATTCAAACCCTCCAGTTCCACGAGCAGGCACCATGAGCTGCTGTCATCATGTGATACCTGGGGAAATTGAGGCAATGGGTCAACAAGAGATCAGCAAAAAAAAAAAAAAGGCACCAGGACAGAAACAGCCCCTTCTCTTGCTCTGACCACCCACAGCACTGCCAATAATTTCTCTGGTATCTGGCTTGTATTTATTTTTTGCCCACACCTCCTCAGTAGTACATCCTTCTTTGTTCCTGTGCCTCATTCCTCTGGCCTGTGTGTGAAGACCTTCCCATCATACTTCTGTGTGCCATCCACAGGCAAAGCTACTCCTGCTTCTCTAAGCAGCTCCAAGCAGCACTTCACTCATCCTCCATGCAGTCCTGCACCAAGCTGGTTCTCACCAGCATCAGGATTCAAAAAGAGCAGAATGGGAAAAGGCATCCCTGGAACCACAGAGACAGAGACAGTCTTCATTTCATATCATAACAGAGGGCCTGAGAGAAATTAATTTAGGAAGAGAGTAGGCACAAAGGCAAAAATCTATGAGTCTTCCATTTCATTACATTTCAGAGACAAAGTTTGTTTAGGGTTTTTTTACTTCCCGTCTATCTCAAATATATAGAAGAATAAAAAGGATAATCTGGAGCTGAGAACTATTTGAAAACCAAAGGAACTTCAAAAGAAATTAAAATGAGTTAAATATTTATACAATGCATCTCTAATTAAATTAGTAGGGCTGCAGATGTGCTGGAGAGATCAGCAAACTACCTCCTTCACCTTAACCCTCTTATTTTGTTATTACAGCAAAATTTCTAGCTAATTACTGACAAAACTGAAGCTACCTTTAAAAAGAAAAAGGCAAATCAGAACAAAAAATTGAAACAAATAGAAAAAATAATATCTTGCAAAGAAAAGAAGAACTGAACCCTCCTTCTCAGCACAGGTGCCATGCAGTAAATATTTAAGAGCAGTACACATCTTTCCATGTAAAGCCTCTCAAGTTCCTACTCTCCCTGGGAATACCTGAAACAGGATCACTGAGCAATCTCTGATAAACCAGATATACAGTTACATTCCCTATGTGTAACCAGTCTCTCTTTCAACCATCCTGCCAAACAATCAGTGTTATCACCAAGTGGGAGTGACAGATCTGGACAACTCTGTGTGTCAAATCCTTACTCTTCACCTCTCTGCCATTGACTGAAAACTGCAGCTCTGAGTTAGCACTAACCCTTTCATGGATGTACAGAACTGAGTGTTAAAGAGTGGATCTGCTGCATTCAGACATTAACAGATTCCTCCCTGTGAGGAGAAAAACAGGTTCCCAAGTCCTGCCCAGTGCGTATCCTAAACACTAAACTGCATAGTTATGTTTATCCTTGTGTCCTTGCTTGCTCCTACTTTGCTCTCACACATCATGACTATTTAATTACTTCAAGCAGAGAAGAGAGTCTTCAGAAACAAGCAGAAAGAGTTATACCTTCCACTGCAAAATTATCTGCTGGCTACAGCAGCCTGAGAAATGCTACATAACCAGTGGCTTCATAGGCAGAATATGTGCTGCAGCCACCAGGACACCAGACAAAAAGGGTGGCTCCCATCATTTCCATGAGTAGGCTAGTACTCTACTCCTGAGAATAATTAGTGCTAAGATTATGGATCCCGACAGACACAAGCTACACACTGGTGCTGAGCAGCACTGTCAAGAGAAACAATCCTGCACAGAGTTTTAGGCACTTCAGGAAATAGAAAACAGCAGCCTAATGACCTCCAGCATAAGACAATGGTGGGGAAAAATAAAAATGAAAGGACTTGGAAGATCTGTTGAGGCTTTGAGCACCTGAGATGCAGTTAGATGGCACCGGGCCACGTAATTTTCTTTTGTGGATATAGTTCAAAGTCTTATTTGCTAATGTTTATCACAAAGCTCCCAAGTAATTTATATGACCTCACAGGACTTCTAGGATGTATCTCCAAACACAGGGGTGCACATACCCAAGCTTATAAAGATCCCTAACAAAAAGCAAGAACATGTACAACTTGTGTCAGTGTCCAAGTTCTCCAGATCACAACACACTACACTTTCCAGTGTCTCACCTGCTCTCACCCTGGGGTTGAGAGAAGAACAACAAAAGTTGTTCCTTGATACAGCATTACAGGCAATTCCCAGAACAGCCCCATGTGTAAGGCTAACCTGCAACAGCGATTCTCTCTCCTTATCCCCTGCTGAGATTAAATGAAGCTATATGCTCTAATTCATATAGACAGTTACAAGAAAAACCAGAAATATAGATAATACCTTTCAACCCCTATTCTGGCCATCCGAGACAAACTCTTCTTGCATCTTCCTGCCTTCCTGTTTCTGACCTAAAATACCTAAGTGCATCTTGAGTGCAAAAAGTATCTGGATCACCTACTTGCCATGGATATTGATATGACACAAGAAATACAACTCCTGTGGCTTTAATTCAAGAAGATAGAAAACTACCTTGTAGAGAAAAGAGGAGAAACAAGAAAGCCATGTATCAGGAAGCATTAGTTAGTCTTTTTATCAGCTCCAAACGAAACTAGCTACACTGCACTCCCCACGAAGTATAAATAGCACTGGTTACCAAAGCCTTCTTGCACTGTCCATAAGACCTAAAAGGCCCAGAATACTATGTACTACTTGGAAAAATACCAAACAGCACAATCATTGATAAAAAGAGAAGGAACAATAAAAGGAATGGATCCAAGAGAAAATGAAATGAGGAAAAGCCGTCAAGCATAATTTGAAGAAAGTAGAGGCCAAAGGTAGAAAGAGAAAAACAAACATCTGTAGATGCTTTACAACAGGACAGCTGGGTGAGACTCCTTTCTGCCTTGCTCATAAAGACTCCCAGCCCATCTCTTTGCTGATGTCTCCCTTTTTGCTTTGACTGCTTCTTTTTGCCAAAGATCTTGTTTTCCTTCTTGTCATCATTGTGGGCTTTTTCCCCCTTTATCCCTCAGAGCAGCTGTCACATTTACTCAGGTCTCATGAACTGCTGTGCTGCGGGTGCATGTGATTAATTATACCGTTAGCCTTCATTAAGTCAGTGGATTGGCACTCTGGCAGAGAGGCAGCAGGACCAGAAGGAGAAGCTATTGAGAGCCAGCAGGATCTGTGTCCCACGGTTTGTGTGTTTGTTGGGTGTGTGAGGCTTTTGTCCTCAAAAATAGCAATAGCTGAGTGGGGTTTGTATGTTTTGACAAAACACAAAGCTTCTGCCTCACTGCATGCAAGGCTCAGTTACAAAAAAAAAAAAAAAAAAACAAAAACCAAAAACCAAACAGAAAAAACAACCCTCCAAAAGCAACAACAAAAACCATCAAGGTCCTGGACCATTTTACTACTCCAAGTATCTTGCTGCTGTTGCCTACTTGGTTTTGTGCAGTGGAAACCAAATAAGATTAGTGTACTGATCATGGCTTTTGTCCTCATGCTGCTGTAAAGACATAAACCAGAATTCCCAGATGGGGCAGTCTGCTTTCCTTTAGGATAACCAAATACAGCTAAAACGGTCCCGTTACATACTTCCCAGAAACAGTTCTTGGTCTTTCAACAGCCCAGGGAAGAGAGTATTATGGGAGACAAAAGGGACTCCATTTTGTTCATTGCACAGCATTAGCTTCTCCCACTCAAGGGCAGTGGACATGTTCTCCAACACTCAAAGATCAAAGAGAATACTCTGTTTCTATTCAAATTGCACATATTCATCTCAGCTGTTTCTACCTGGGTTGAATTTAACCAATAACTGAGACCAAGCTTTAAATACTTTATAGGATATAATTGCAGCCTAAAATCTTCACAACTCTTCACTCTGCACTACTGAAAAGTATACAGTTCATAAAACTTTGACAGACCCCTGTCTTCTTTGGAAGGGTTCACTACAAATGTTGTTGGAATTTCTTCTCAAAAGCTCTCCAGCTCAAAACAGAAATTCAGTTTTTGACATGATGATATTGTGTTTTGCTAGTCATTGATGAACACTCTCTGCAAGAGAATTTGAATTTAGGAAATAGGGTAGTTTGACCACTCTAGTTCTATCATGTGGTTTAATAAACAGAGAAGCCAAAACCAAACCAATTTTCTCCAAATTTTATTTTTGCTTTAGTCATCACTGAAAAAATTTTCCCAGTTAACACACTTACAGCTCATTCTTTGCAATTTCAAATCTCAAAAACTGGTTTACCACAAATGTAAATTTTGCTATATAGCAGAGAACTAGGGGTGCCACAGTTTCCATTGCCCCAGAATAAGCAGAATCCATTGACCCCATTTGGGCAAGAGGATACCAAAATGTCTCTCTGGGGAAGGGGCAAAAGTGACTCAAACGTGGGGAGCTTCGACAGATTGTTTGAGAGACAGAGAGATCAGATAAAAGTCCGATAGAGCAGATGCTGTAAGAGGATTAGAGCAAGCGGATTAGAAGCCTTGAGAATACAAAGATCATCAGACTCACGATTCCTCTTTAAACATAATCAGGAACCAGTATCCCAACTTCCCCTACCCACTAACAACACTCCACGTCCTTATTTGCTCTCTCTCTCCTCTTCTCCTTCCCAATCTCCCTCTCAATCATTTTATGTTCCTAAGAGGTCATTAATATCATGTGATGGACCTGCATCAAGTCAAGTAGAAGCTTCTAGAAATGTGGCAGGATCCTCTTAGACTAGAAGCAGCAGGAAGACTACGAAGCTGGCCAAGGACATACCAAAAACCTCAGGTCCTGATAAAAGTAGATCTTAGGTGGGTAGGGAGCAGGAATGCCAGATACCAGGGAGAATGCAGGTCCCAAATGGATGAGGCCAAGAACATAACTGCTTTTCCAAACATGCTACTGTCCAAAAACTCACTGTTCACATGACAGCATCACCTGTTTGTTACACTACCTTCACCTCTCTTGCAAGTAGTTTAGTTATGGCTGAAGAGTCTACCAGCATCTACTGAATAACACAATACTCCTCAACTTTGAATCCGTCCAGTTTGGGCTGTACTGAAAGCATTGATCCACAGGATTTTTCCAATTATCTTCTAAGTGCGTTTACAGGTCTAAGTGTTGGGGAAAGATAAATATGTACTGAGGACCAGCACTAGGAAGCTATGACATGTATCCACAAAGTATGCATGTTTAACATTTGCTTAACTTGACAATATAAACCCACAGGCATCCAAAATCACAGCATGAAATATCATACAATTCACAGGACCAGCCACACTATGGAAAGCAAGAGTTTAAGTAAACAACTGTGCATATGCTATAGGCTGAAATAAACAATCTTTTCCAAACAATTATGAATCAATTCATAACAGACAAAGTTTGTGTGTAATTCATGTGCTGTAAAAACATCTGACTTAAATAATTTGAAGCAGTATATAACAATCCACCCAATTCCACTCAAAGTAAATAATATCACCATCAGTTTTACAGGGCCTACAAAAAACCCAAACAGTCTTGAACCACTCACTGTTGAAATGAATCATTAAGTCAGGCTACACTGACTCCATGAACATAAATATGCACATGCATATGGATGGCAAATCACCTCTAGCTAATGTCACAGGTGGCAAATCTACATACTAAGAGATAGGCTCTGGAATAGGAGATTTCCATCTTCTAGAGATCACTTGCATTTTGACACACCATACTTAGCTCTGGGTATTGCCTCTGAACTCCTTATGACCTCTCGTTATGCTTTCCAAACCGATCTGCAGTTTGGGTCACACAGAGTCCTCCTCATGGCGTATGCGCCAGACCACTGTCTATCGACCTTCTCTCCTAAAGCCTGTGTTTTGTGCTTTGTGTTTGTAAGCAAATGTAAGTAGATCTTTAATTCCACGTTCAGTAGAAGTCCTAAATCACCTCCCACCCTTTCTTCTATGGAGAACTTCAATGCTAAATGAGAAAAGTGGTAAAACACACATGAGGAGGTTCCTGCACTCAGCAAGTTTAGCCCATGCCCATCCCCTATCAGAAGGAACTCAACTGTTTACTACAATGATTGAAAAGATACATATGTCACCTCAGCTTTGCACATCACCTTTGCTTACTCACCACTTCACTATAGCTCTTGATGTTTGGCCTTCCTCCACAGAACAAAGAATAACCATGTACTGTGGTTTTCCCTAGTCAGCTCCACTGGCTTGTTGGGTTTTCTTTTCAGTTGCAGCAGGAGGTCTGTGTGACTGCATGCCTGCAAACTCTGGCCAGTTTTCCCCTCCAATCCCTCATGCCAGCCTTCAGTGAATTTGCCATAACACGCTTGACACCTGGCTGGAGGCAGGAGAAATCCTGCCCATTACAAACAGAGCCCTCAGCCAGACACATACTTCTCTTCCAACATGCTGAGAAAGAAGAAGACCCAACCCCTGCTACTGGTGTGCATGCGTCCCCTCCCCAGGATGACCCAAGTTTCCTCACTAGCCATGGCACTGTCACACACATCAGAAACACCCAGACAGCACTCCAAGGGCTGGACAAAACAGCAGTGTTACAAGACTCCACAAATCGGAGGCTGACAAGAGAAGATTCCTCTCTTTAACTCTTATGACAACTGAATGGAGAGGATGCAAGTAGCCACTGCAGCCTTGTCTCAGTCTCTCATTCTGATTAAAAAAAGTACAAAACAAGGAAATAAGGAGAAACAAAGATAGCAACAAATCAACTAGAATCTGACAGAGCAGCAAAACCAGCTGGATGCAGTGGAAGTAAACTCAGCTGTTATGTAGGGATATAAAATAGTTCCGCCTAACTATACAAGTAGTTATTCCTTCCAATGCAAAAATATAAATTAGATGATCTTTCATTAAGAATGGGATCTGTGTTAAAGCCAGAAACAGACAGCAGAGTTTTACAGGCCAGAATGCCATGATGACCTCAACATAAATCTACAACAGTCAGTGTAAGTAGAATTTCTGAAGATATGTCTTGCTAGGGCAGCTGATAAGGGACCAATTAGTGGAAAGTAAATGAGATCAGCATAGCAAAAGGCCATTTTGTTTTGAACTTAGAACTCTGGAAACTGTTTTGCCAATGTACACAAACCTGACCCACTCTTTGAGTGTTTGATAATTAAGCTGTCCCCTACATCCCTCAGTCTTCAACTTAAACATCCCTGCTAGTAGAGCAGTTCAGACACCTAAAACATCCACCAACTGCTGAACTACACAGCGATGTGTAAAACATTGCAAATGCCAGCTTGCATTTAAGGAACTAATATTTGACCCGTGAAGGCCAGCACCTCAGAGATGAAGTGGTGCATTATCTTATCTACATCTCTGCTGATAATCTCCTTTATATCCGCCAGGAGGCTCTTCTTTTTCTAGATGCAGTGGAAAGCAAAATAAAAAATTTAAAATTTTTTTAAAAAGTTAAAAAAAAAAAAAGAAAATAGTAAAAAAAAAGGAAAACTAAAATTAAAAAAACCCAGTGTTTTTGACAGAGGGATATCACTCCTGAACTTAACTAATGTAGAAGAGAGAATAAGACAGTAATTGGCAAACAGTAATAACATTGTCTCCAATGACCCGCCATGATGAAGGGGAAGTAGGGATCTGTGAGACCCATCTGAATTCATCTGCTTTTAACCACTGTGGAACGAGCTGTGCTGACAGACTCCCATCTGCTGGTAGATCAGATACTACAAAACACACATTGAAAAAAACCCCACATTATTAGGAGAAAGTTATGTATGTGGATCTATATACACAGATATATAGATCCTGGCTGGCAAGCATGCTAGGGATTCTCCAGGACATTCTCATCTGTCCCCAGTACTATTACTTTCCAGTTGTCCGATGGAGGGCTTATTTACAGCTCAAGGGGAGCACTTCAATGAACAGCTCTAAATAACTTAGTAACCATAAACCATTCACCTGAAGCAAAATCCCCAGAATCTATGCTGAAACCTAGTCCATAATAATAACTGAACATTCCTATAAAAAATTTCTGTTGTTTCATTACTCACAGGAGAGTGAAATGGTTGCAACTTTATCACCCTATTGCTAAACTGTCCTTCCACAAGCAGTTCTTATCTACAGTGACTCTTCACCTTCAGTAGTTGTCTCTTAGTACCCTGCAGCCTTCATTCACATCAGTCAGGTTAATAAATCCCTTCCCAGTACAGCCCCAAGTCTTGTTTGATAGCTCCCTCTGAGGCATGATGCACATATAAGCGCCAAAGACTTTCCACAGGAGACCATGATGGAAGATAGGCTTGCAGAGTGAAGGATTCTTTATTGCCCCCTTAAAGACAGAAATCTGTGGCTGCAATGTACTGAACAGTAAGACATGCAAGAAATAAAATTTGTCCAAACACAACAAACAGCAAACGACCCAATCTGGGCACCTATCAAGGGAAAAAAATACTTCAGCTCCACAGCTGTCACAGCAGGACAGGAGTTATTACTGATGAGAAGCAACCAGAGCCTAATAAAAAAATACTTCCTACACAGAGGGAACAGAAGACAGAGAAGGACATAATTAGCACATAGAGACAAGTATTCCTTTGGCATGGGCAAAGACAGATCTGTAACAGGCTGCAAATTACATGGTAATTGTATATGAGAACAGGATCTTACAAACTCAAACCTTTGACAAAATCCCAACCAGATCCTGCGATCTGTCATCACTCTGCTCAGCAGTTTGTACTGAACTGAAGCAGCAGAACTCAATCTATAGGGCACAGAACAGTAAATCAGGAACTCAAGGCTGTTCGTGAAGATCTGCTGGAATATTCTGGCTAAGCCAATTCCTCTCCTCATGCCTGGGTTTCACTCTACAGAGAGCAGGCTCACAACACATTTTTATGAAGCATTAGGAAAGTAAGTTTCTTATTCCTTAGAGAGTTAAGAAGCAGGACATTTCCAGGTTTTCATATTACATGAAGCATTATTCAGCCTTTTTATTATTTAGTTTGTGAGCTGCAAAAGCAGCATAAATGCAGTAAACACTTGATTTGCCTCCTCTGTACAGGAGGACCAAAAAAAACCACAAAAACCCCTTGCATTTATGAAAATTCTCTTTTGCTCAAAATAATCTAGCATCTTTCCTGCGATTTTCTCATTGTGTGGTAGGATCACCTGGCAACAGTCAGAGAAAGCAGGAGCTGAGCTTTTTCACGAGCCATGGCTCAGCATGGTTGTGCTTCGGGGCAAGCACTGGAGGGGCCAGGCAGCTGAGAACAAACCTGGTCTTATCCAGGAGGGGGCACTGGTAACACACATTAGCCAAACCTTCAGGCTACCAAGCACCAAAATGATAGAAAACTAATATTAAATGAAAATAATAAAGTATATTGTCTTGATGGTCTAGCAATTTGATGATTTGTAAAATTAAACACTGCATTCTCCTAAACTAATACAGGTAAGCCTTCTGCACTTTTGTAGACCCAAGCCTATTCCGTAGCAAGGCATCTGTAAAAGCTACCAGGTACCAGTATTTGGCTGTGAGTGTGCAGACAGAGCAGTTTACTAAGCATAGATATCACAGATGCTGCCCACAGAGGCACTCCAACAAACTGTGTGCGCGTTCCTTGCACAGATACCAGCATGCATTGATGCAAAACTTTTCCATACCACCTTCTGTTCCCAAACCAAACAGCCTGGAGAAGACATCACTCTGAATACTGAGAATCCTAAAACTGAAACATCAGGAAAAGAAACCTGGACCCAGCAAGTACATTCACTGAGGGACTATGATGAGATTTCACCTTGTAGAGCAATGTACCTCAATGTGTTTTCACTGAATACACTGAGCCTCTGGCTTTTTCTCTGGACTCCTCCCATATTCCTCATCTCTTACAGCTATGGGCTGTGACCAAACAAGGCATGAGGCCCAGTGAACACCTACAAGGCAAACTTTTAAGAGAAAATACCAGACATGCATGTTTACAAAAACGTATGTCCTAGAATTTGGGAATACAGGCTTCTACCAGCCAGTTGTTAATCTTGGACACCTTTCTAGGTTGAGCTCTGGGGACTTTATGCTCCCTTCTATCTATCTCCTTTCTTTCTTTTCTTGATGCCTGAAGCCCCTTAGGCCAGAATCATTTTGTTGCCTCCACTGCAGACTGGAACATTTGGGTTTGGCCTGCATGGCTTGATCCAGTGCTGAACAAAGGCGGGGGGGGGAATGTCAGACTTTACACTAGGCTAGTGGTGATTTAGAAGGGATCATCCAAGCAATTCAAGTTTAAACTACATAAGCCCAGTGCTGGTTGTTCCAAAAGACCACAACATCTCACTCTAAAGTACCTGCTAAGGTCACAAAAACAAAGCTGCTGTAGAAGATAACAGGAAACTCATCAGTTTGCACTGCTCTCAGCAGCTCTCAAACTTGGCCACAAAGGACCTGTTTCATCCCGAGCCTCTGACTCAGCCCCAGCAGCCCCACTTGCCAAATCTTGCACTAACCAGCTCCAACTTTCTCTCCTCACTGCACAGGAGAATGCTACCCTTGTGAATAAGTACAACTCCTAATGTACAGACTGAGCTACTGACACCCAGGAAAAGTTTTGATTGTATAGCAACAAACACGTTGCCATTCAGGAGCTCAAATCTGCATACCCTGGCCAGTCATCCTGCCTGTCGGAGGTAGGGATGGCTTCTCCCTGCTCTGTCAGCCCAAGGCCCCAGAGAGGAGGGAAAGCAGATGATGCCTTATCTACCAACAGCCTCAGGCTTGCAACACAAGTGGGCAGTTTTGATTTCCTCCAGTAGAGGGCAATACTAACATAGGAAAGAAAAAGTAAATCACTATTTCTTGCACTAAAATAAACAAGCAAAGGAATTAAAGACCCAGATCTTGCAGCACTGAACACAGAACAAAGCACTTGGATTGTACATGTGTTCATTCCAGCAAAAATACTTCTTCAGTCTGGCTCTGTTTAGTGGAAGGTTGCCTTCCACAAAATTTCCAGTTGTTTCAGGTAAGATTTTTTTTACTGTTCTGATTAAAACAGACAAGAAATGGTCTGTGTTGGTCACAGCAGAAATACAAACAAACCTTTGTTGTTGTTCATTAATAAAGAAACTTTTCCATTCCACACAACTTTAGTCTGCATGTATGATATGGCCCAAAAGACCAATGCTTTATCATTCTCCCTAAACTAGCCTGTTTGATACAGATCATTTCTTACAGACAAAGGGATAAAATGTACCAGTATTCAATTGTATTTGTAATGGAATTGCCTCATGCTTGTTAGGACCTGAAATTAACTTTCTATGACATACATATACTCATCACATATTTCTAACATCTGTGACAGTACTCTCCCAAATTGTGCTATGATAGCATCCTTTCACAATACATTTCAGAAATTGACTCCATGTATTTTTTAAAAATTTTTCTCTCTTTTACAAATAAAAATCTTTGCTTCTGTAACTTTTCCATCCCATGATTCAAAATAATTTAGAAACATAAGTGAGTGAAGTCTCATAATCTTTTCTTACACTCTTACACATTAAGCAAATGTCCTTCCTTAGAGACTGGGAAGCTGAGGTACATGATGTGACAGTGGGTCTCCCCTAGGTCATCTATATCTGCAATGGAACAAGATGAGAACCTTTTCTCTAGCTCCAGTCTTGTATTTTAAACATTTACCCATAGTGCTAATCATGCTTACTGGTACAGGATACCTTTTTTTCTTCTCTGAAGTCATCTATTGTCCTCAGATGATGGAGCTGACAGATGGAGAGAAACTGTTTTCCTATTCACTGTGCTCTGCTATTATGTTTATTTGCTTATGAAGAAGATAAGATATTTTCTACTCTTTCATTCCCTTGGTTTACTTTTCCTTTCTACTGAACAAAAAACACCCAGGACTATCTTCCCAGACTTTTTAAAAAATAAAATAATTTCCTCTATAAGTATTTGACAAGCCAAGTCACACCATTATTCATCTCAATATTAAAAAATAGCATATTACACACAGCTCACTGCTAGCCAAGACTAATATACAGAAATCAGTACACAAAGTGCTGTTAAGACCAGAAAGAAACACATCTTTTGCACCTTGGAAAATGTACTAGTGAATTTGCAGATCTTGACCCAAATTTCATACGGACGCTTAGGTGCCCAGCTTCCTTGGATCTCTTTGGGAGTTCCAACACATGGCAGCAGTCAGATGACACTTCTATGTGGATATCAGGCTTACTTCTTCCTCCCTCTCCCTTGTAGCCAGGCAGGGCCAATTCCGCACAGCTCCTTCAGAGGTGTGAACTCTCTCAGTCTATGTGCCCTATGCAATGGTGACCCCTTAAAATTATGGCTATGTTTATGGTCACAATTTTTTCTAAGGCAGAAAAGTGAAATTGATTTAGGCACAGGGTAAGGCACAGTCACGCACCAGAAAGAACATACAGTCACAACAAAGCCTCCTGTACACAGACACAGAGCTCCTCCCAGTCACAGAACAGTGACAGCCTATTTACCATTACTCCCTGCATCAAGACTGAAAATTAACAATTGCACCACCTGTTGCCATGGATAATTTTTAAGTTATTATCAGAAAAGCACAGAAACAAAGGATCCTAAATGGCTAGGAACAAGGAGAACTGGATTGTGTCCCATGTCGCAGAGCTACCCCAAAATGCTTGCCTTGATCTGTCACCTTGACTTCATCATCTCACTTTCAAGATGAGGATAATGACATAACCTCTTTCCCCAGCAGTGACACCCAGACTTTGAAATACTCTACCTTATTACTGCTGACATAACATTATGGAAATATGACATAACATTAAGGAAAGACTGGACATGGCATGCAGTGCCATGGTCTAGTTGACAAGGTGGTGTTCGGTCATACATTGGATTTGATCTCAGAGGTCTTTTCCAACATAATTGGTTATGTGATTATGCTATCAGGGTGTAGCAAGGACAGGATGCATAACTGTCACCGTCAGAAGTGACCATTATGCCAGTTAGACCACCTTCTTTTAAGGTTTGACAGAAGAGATTTCAAGGCATAGTCACATAAAATGCTGAAAAATTTTTTGACCACTGGTATCTCTGAATCCTGCCATCCTGTCCCTGTGATCAACACTTTTACTCTAGAAGGTAACTAGAGCAGAGATTCAGTGATAGCATTGCTTGGGTGTGGCAGGTTTGTTTATAACAAAAGTAGTTACTTATTTAAAAAAGGTAATTTCCTCCTACCACGTGTAAGGGAATCAACCTGTAGCATCAGCACGTTCCCTGCCAGCAAATTAAAGTTCCCTAAGTAAGGCTATAAGGATAAGACAATTCGTCTTAAGAGGGGCTATGAGACAGCAGCACTCTGTGCACTGCTGAGGGAAGGCAAGGACATGGGCTGGAGAGAGAGGAACAGCTCTATGTCCCCCTGACCCTCTCCAAGCTGACACGCTTGGTCATTGTCACAACTGGGATTATCCTCATTGTCATCCTCCTGCAGCATTAAGCTGTTAATGGACAATGAAGTAGCTATAAGTTGGAAAAGAGGCTCAGAGACCTAGAAAACATCACACAGTGCATATGGGAGAGCTTCTATGTCACCCACAAAAACAAGCAACTCCTAAAGCTAAGTAAGGTGATTGCAGATAACAAGCAGTCAGGATGCATTTTGCATGCAGTTCTGCAAATGCATCTTGATTCAAATACAGAGTCCATCAACCAACCCCATGCAGGACATAAGCACCCTTCCTTCACATGGCAGGGATCCTAGAAATGAAGCAGTCACCTTCCTTCTCAGAGCTGCATCCCCACAGAGTTCAGACACCCTGATAGTCCTGGAGCTTTCCCATCCCTGCTCCCCCCAGCCCAGCCCAGCCAGCGCTCTTTCCAGGAACCTGAGCACTGCGCAGCACCCCATGCCTGCTCCCCAGGGGCCAATAACACCTGAGCCAAGGCAGCCCAAGCCAACTTTCCATCCAGCACATCCCACCAGCAAAACAGACTCACTCAAGACACCTGCGGCAGCAGGGAATTTTCAGGGCTCTGTTACAAGAGGGCATTTCTATGAACAGCTCACATGTTCAGCATGATCTTTTCATTTGGGCTTTTTTAATCTCCTCTCTGTATAAAGTATTTTCTTACAAACCCATTAACATTTCCTAAACAAATACTACCAGTATTTTAAACCAAACCAGTTTCCAGTTCTCTTATCTGCCTAAACACAGTGAGGCCTCTCGCTACATAATATATGCATGTTTAATAACTGTTTTGAAAACTGCTCCAAACTTCATCGCTTCAAGACAGATCATGCAATTTGTGTCCTACATGTGCAAAACCCAATGCAAAGACTGACTTAATCAGACTTACATTTCACAAAGCTAAAAACACAAATAACCAGGGCTACCTAATGCTAACTATAAATATTAGCTAGAAAAGCATGTTATGAGTTTCAAGTGTAGAATACATCTAAAATTATGGAGGTATCTCACTCTGTGAGCTTGTCTGAGTTTGTATTAAAGAAACAACTATGTTTACACTCATACATAGAGATATAAATAATTTAAGTGTTGGATATATTGCCTTAACTTTTGATGCTAAGGCAAAACAATCACTTGAACCACTACAGAAAATAGATCAACAGCTGAATGGACCTGGAACAAAGGACAGGTGTCCACAGACAATAAAATGGAGACCTTAAATAAATATTGTGAAAGGTGCTTTGGGTAGCTTTTGTATTTTATTGTTTCTCTTTAAATTGTCTACAAGGCCAAGAGGGATAAATGGCAGGGTATATTTAAGAAGCATGATTTATTTCCCTTTTAATTTTTAATTTCCCAGTAAAAGTGGCAGTGTTATTGCTAGAAACTCACTTGCTCAGGGGCATTTTTGTAGTCTCCAGCTTTGCATGAATTCTCCCTAGAGATCTCAAGTTCCCCTGACTCTCATCCAGTAAACATCTGACTAAACTGCCTATTAGACAATAATGCCCTCCAGCAAGAGGGGAAAACATGGCTCTGTTCCTCTGCAGCCTTCTCCCTCCACCCTCCCCAGTTCCCAGCACAGCACAGACAGGATTGCAACAGCCTCCCCATTTTGGGGGAAAGGTGGCACAGGGTGAAGCCTACTTAAATGGGAATTTCACAACTGTTTCCTAATGTTTTAGGCAAGTGTTTTTCCTTCCTCTCTGGCTAGCAAGGACAACCCAGACCACTGTGGGGTTAACCATTTAGCTCCCGCAGCCCACCGTGCATTCTACAAACTGGCAAATTCAAAGCCCTCCGAAAGGGGCTAGAGATGACACAGCAGGAGACAAATATCAAACATGCCCCGAAAACAAAGAAACCAGCCTTGCATTCCCAGCATTAAATGCTCTCTGGCAAACCCAGCCTTACACACAAAAAGGATTCCTGCTGGCCTCTCATCTGCCAGGGCTTATGTATCAGTACAAGGACCCAGCAGGAAAGAGTCAGGAGGTCTCTCCCCATCTTTTACCCACTTGCAAAAATAATAGCTCTCCATATTTTCAAGAGGAGGGGAAAACCCCTGCAGAAGTGAGGACAGCAGCAATGACTTTTCCACAGCTCTGTAGCTGTGCATGAGGCATTTATCTGCCAGCAATTCAAGCATTTGCGTCCCAAACCACACTTACCATCATCATTTCTGAGCAACCTGGTTTTGGGTGCCTTCCCTCCTTGTGCAGATATGCACTTCCCTTCACAATCCTGAAGAGAACTGCTCCCCACCGAGAAGCCTCAAACAGAAAGCTTTAGAATTCATGATTTTTTTTTTCTCTGCCCTACCTTGCTGGAGACCATCCAGGATTTACAGTTCTGGGGCTGAATTCTTCTCTCTAAAGTAACAGCAGTGAGGATAAAGGAGCAAGACCCACTAAAGTGAGCTCAGGATCTAGCCACTAGCTTTCTGTGTCCTGGATCAGCCAGGGACACAAATGCTGCATGGAGAGTCATTTTGCTCAACGGAGAGAAACGAGTGTGCTTCATGCAGCAGGAGCATCTCCGGCTGGTACTCTCCAAAACAAACAGTACTGGGGATGAAAGAACCGTGCCCTTTACACTGCTCTTGCAGTGCACATTTGCCATAATCTTCCCAACACACACTTCTACTAAGCCCCACAAAAAGAAAAGCATTTATGACATCTCAAACTCAACAAAGCAATATGCATATGCATTACAGTGCAGCAGTTTGGAACTGAACTGGCAGTGAAACAGACTTACTGGATCAGTTATTTTATATCTGATTTCAATTGTTCTGCTATGCAAGGAGGTGAAGGTCACAGAACAATTTAGTGCCAGGGCTGCAGATGGCTCCCAGGTGACTGATAACTAAGCCTTCCTCTGCTCCAGCCCCGGCCTATCTCTGAACTACCAAAGAGCACAGGAGTTTCTTATCAGCAAATGACAGATGCAAGTGGGTCCCCAGGATGGGGAAAAAAAAGAGAAGAAAAGGGTCCCCCAGGTTCTGGGGAGGATGAGAGGTTGCTGGGGATATCACTTTTCACTATCTACTATTCTTATTTTTCATTAGATTACACAGACCAAACACACTTGGCTATTAAGCAAAAAGGCACCAAGGGACCCAAAGAAGACAAATTAATTCCTGATTTATGAACAGAAAATGCAATAACCATAAGAGGAAATCAGCATATTGCTCATGTACTAAATGATCATTTCATAGACAAAATTGGGAATAAATCCAACATTAAAGAATTAAAGCAGCAGGTCTGTTGTTGTAGTGTTGGAAGTCTAATCCACAAAGGAATATTATGGAGAGCACTATTAATTCAGTGACCTGGAGGAATAACAGTATCACTGGAAAACAAAGTATTTTGATTCACTGTATAGCAGGGCAAACCCAGAACAAAGGTTTTCACAACCTTAATATCAACAAGAATTTTGTATGTATGTACATATACCTAAGCATGAGTACATGTGTGCATAATGTTTTTAACTTCTCATAGCATCTTCTGCTTCTCCAGTCCTCACCCTCTCACACCTCCACTGGTGAATGAGAATCCTGTTTACAACCTTCTATTATTCCATGCTGACTTCTGCATACAGATCTACTACAGGGACCCTGCAATGCTACACCCGCTGCTGAGCAAACTTAACTGTGATCTCACTAGGTAGAACTAAGTGCCAGGTAAGAGGCACAGGGATCTGGGAAAAGCACTTAGCTCTTACAGCCGAAGGACTGAATCAGAAAGAACTCAGGGCTGAGGAAACAGGAACTGCATCAGTCTGACTTGTGTCAGCAGAAAGGCTGTCTCACAGTAAGAATATTGAACAGTACCAGTCCCAGTACAGACCCCTAAGGGACACCATTTCTTACTGATCTGCATTTGGACATCTAGATCTTGACTGCAACCCTTTGAATGCAGTCATCCAATGAATACTCCACCCATTAAATCCGTATTTACTGCTTCAATCACTAAAAGCCTTTTATAGCTGAAACAAGAAGAAAGGCAATTAAAAATAGGACAAAACCCTGATTTATATCTCATATTTGAAAATAATTTAGAACTAGCATAGCCCAGCAGACAAGATTCATTTGGGCCACATCTGCAACGATCTCACCTCCTTCTCTTTCTTAGAAAGATATTAAAACTACAGTGTTACATAGCACCAAGGGAAATCCACCTGGGTATCAACTCCACATCTGCTCTCTTCTCACTACATCCTCTCAGTAGCCCTTAATCCCCCATCCTGGATCCACAGCCTGTCCTCAGACCATAGCTCCAGCCATGCTGAAGACAATTATTGTAATTGATGTGCTGCTTTTGTTAAAACCACAGTATCAATAAACGGGAGTAAAACAAGCCGCTATAGAAGATGCAAGAAATTTATTAGAATGAATGTATGCAGTGGCTGGCATAATAACTGTTGATGGCCAATTCATAAATCACAGCTGGATTCTTTGGGAGACTGTAACTCCCAGGCAGCTTCTCTCATAAAATAACAACAGTATGAGGAAACAAATGACAGACTGCTGTTAAAGCCAGTGAAAAACCTTTGCTATGCCAGTCACAGCCTCAAAAGCTAACAAAAATCCATTAGTCTAAGTTACCAGGTTCACAATCAGCTAAAAAACTATCAGGAAATGTCAGACAACAAGCTCTCTCACCTTCTTTTCCACACAAGCAGCCAGTCACACCTCAGACCTCTGACCACTCACACCTCTGACCTCTCAAGGCCTGAAGTTCTAAGAGAATTCTGAAGTTTTAAGAGTCCAGCAACTCAGAAAGCAATCCAGTACCTATCAAAGCTTACTCAGCATTTCAGAAACACCCAGTCTCTGCAACAATACTACACACCTAGCCAGCACATTAAGACTGCTGCACCAAATACAGCAACCGAGGGCCACTAAGGGAGTCATCACAACACGTGGCAGACTTGCCAGTCCTGGTGTGACTGCATGCAGGCTGTGGCAAATGACCCAAAAGCACAGCCATGGGGCTGAGCAACCCAACTAGGCAAAAATCATCCTGCTCTCAAGGTGGCAGAAACATCCAGAAGCAGGTCTTTATCTTCTCCTATGGTAATCCTGTAGCTTGGCTGGCAGTCTTTGCAATAGCTCAGAAGCAGAAATGCCACACTGTTTTGGCTGCCCCATGTTCTCCACGTGGCACAATGGTCTTGTTATGGGCCTCTGTCCCAGCATGCTCTAAAGTGGGAACAGGGTAGTGATGCCCTCATTCATTCCCTCTGGCCTTCACAAGTGACTGGGATGTGCAGGGTCCCTGATTACAAGATGCTGGTAACCAACTATCCCATGTCGATCCCATGGATGAACTGGCAAACTGGGGCATCAGTTTAGCCTCCTGTCTTAATCCCTGGAGTCCTTACCTGGTCTGCATCTCCTTTCTCCCGTAACCATATCTGTGGTGTCTGATCCATGTCAGCAGTGATGAGAGGGTAAGGAGGCGGCCCGAAAGGGATCTACAGATAACAACTGTTTCATGTAAATTTATAATGGCAATAAACATGGTTTATTTTTATGATGATTTATTAACGTGCTTATAAATATATAGACTGGCCCAAGGCATCACTCCATCATACTAGGGGTTAGTGCTGCTTGCAGTTGGGGTTGATAAATAGCACCTCCTATGCAACAGACTCAGGAGACCTCAATATGCAGTTTACCCTTTAGGACACTGCACTGCTTTAGGACCAGTTCCATGCACTGCAGCCTTACAAGCTCTAGCTGCTTCATCCCACTTCCAAGCCTTCTCCTCTCCCTAGGGTACTGCCAGAAATGTCTCTAGGCTTATGCTGCAGGTTGAGGCTCGTGGCCAAATCTCATTTCAGTCTGTAGCCACAAGCCAGTCTCCTACTTGAGGGGTCCATCTCACACATTACCAGTCTGGCTGGCTGACTCCATGAGGGCCATGCGAGTATTTCCAACTGTGCAACACTGTTCACCATACCACAAAATATTGGCTTACCCAGCAAGGCATGAACTTGCTCAGGGCTGCCTGTTTCTCCAGCAGGTGTTACGATAACACTACTGTTTTGGTACTTAAACTGCATCTGTAATTTAGGAACCTCAGAATGCCTTTTAGCAGCATCATTATCCACAACTTTCCTTTCTTCATGTGAGGAAATCATTCAGATAAATCCAAAAAAAAAGTGCAAGTCACAAAATAGGAATGGGAAAAATGTTCTGAAGTTGATCCACAGTCAGGATCTTTCTAGATTATCTTTCGGTATGTCTCACAGCCAAGAAGGAGGCAGAGGTCAAGATGCATAGTCTGAAAATCTCACAGCACTTAAACACCATACGCTTAATCCAGTTTTATAAACCTTTATCTGTGAAACTGAGGCACAAGGCTGGCAACTCACTTAGCTGAGGTCCTACAATTATTTAATGTCATCATTTAGTTTGAAAACACCCTGAGAAAGATAACTAACACCATTGTTGCTTTTGCTGTTACAAACAAAAAATTCCAGTTAACAAGAGAAAGGAACTAACTGATGTAATTTTTGTTTAATAGATAAGCAATGAGACCATGCATCCCACCACATCCCTGATACAAAGGCCTTTTGTTATTTTGGGGCTTTTAAAAATAATTTTTGTTCAGACATCCAAGGTATGCAGGCCACTTTTCCAAGAAATTTACAGTTTTCATTAAGGCAAGAGCAATAGGCAACACTTGCAACAGAAACACCACAAAAAAGGGCACAGTAAATAATGATGCATATATATTGACAGGAAAAAAAAGTGTTGATGCCACAAGCTCCCTCCCAGGTGGTTAGTTCCTGACATTTGCATGTTGAGCACACAGTGTACACTCCTGACATACAGTGTGTCACTCTGGGCTAAAAGCTGAGGCTCCAGAGGCAATGGCTACAGATGCTGTGTGCATCAGACAGCCCCAAAGACGCAATGGGTACTCAGTCAATAATAAATAACTAATAGATTTGATCAGGCTTCAAAGTGCTCAGTCTTTAAAACCATGCCCATTTAACTTGAACTCTAATCCCTCTGGTTTGTTTTTTTCTTTCCTTCCATGATGCTTGCTTTGATGTCAAAAGCGAAGGAATAAGGGCTTCCAGTATCCCTGTCATCAAGGTAATAGATGTGATAGACTCAGGCTTACCACTGACTAGGATATTGATTAAAATTTGTCAGAAGATGCTTTGGAAAGGCTGCAAGAGGCTTCAAACAGGGCAGGGGTGGGGGTGGCGAGGGAGGGCAGGAAGAGAAAGTAAAATGTATTTCACTCCCAGAAGTGTATTTCAAATGACTGAAGGTCAATTATCCCAGCAATTTACAGCCAGTCTCAACAATTTGGCTTGATTAGAGACTATAATGCAATAGGGGAGTTCTCATCACTCTATCTCCCCATCTTCCCTTCTTTAGCAGAAGGTTTGACTGTCAGAAACAACAGAAAGCACAGGGCACCTGTACTGTGCAATAAAGCATCAAACAATTATTTGTCTGTGGATCTTGGAAGTTCAGACTTAGAAAACATATACTAACTAGAAAGCATCGCAGAAGGGTCTGAAAGCTTGAAAGACTGTGTTGGTGACAAATCAGAAAACAGGAGATAGATGCTTTAATTATCAAGACTACAATTTGATTGGTGGGGATTACCGGTTATTGAAGGAAGATACACAGAGATTTGGCAGTTGGAAAGTAGATTTGTGCAGAAAAATTGATAATCTCACACAATCTGTTTTTTCTCACAGTCGCTGTCGCCTTCTGCACTGGCCTGCCAGAGCCATGATGTTGGCCTTCCCCAGGCCATGCCTCCATTGCCAGAAAGCAGAGCTTTGTTACTTTTCCATTACCACCATGCTGCGCCACACACTCAGCCTGATACCATCTTAGCCACCAATATCCGGTCTTCTCCAAATTTTCCAATTGATTGTGTTAACTACTCTCAAAGCAGGTAGTAACAGTTCTGGATGGGTAAAGCAAGACTGCCATGCTCTTCTCAGCAGCAACCAGATACACTGAAGGATTGTGAGTTGGGATGTTATTTGTATCCAAGGTCACTCTAAGTGGGTTGGTACCTTCCTGCTACCCAACCAAAGCATTCTCATACACTCATGTCAACCTTAGAAAGGCCAATACATACCTACTGCTTTGTCTGCTGATTACTGCAAAATGTGCATGCATAATGCCTTTCAAACTGATAGGATTATGAACTCGTTAGAAGTGCTTCTGCCTGCCCCTGTGCTAACAGGGTGATGAGTATTTTCTGTTCATTCTCATAAGTGAAGCTGCTCACTTCACTGCTTCTCAGTGCAAACAAGACCTACAAAGTCTTTCTGACCCAGAGCACACCAATATTTGATTTCAAATTGTTTCAAGCTTCTATTCCCCCAAATGCACAAAGCTGTCTTCCTCCCACAGGGGAGCAGAAGGGTTAAAAGCCCATCCTCATTCTCCTTGATAGAGGCCATCCAGCCATGACCCTGGTTGAGTGGCAGACACACAGGAAGTGGATTATCAATAACTCTTTTTTCTACTTTCTTTCACCCTCTTTCTATACAACGTCAATGAGCTGGAAAATGAAAGGAATAATGCAGGTTTAAGAGGCCAATAATTAGGTCACAGCTGATCTCTGCTCAGATCAGCTGACAGCTGGTGCCTATCCTGCCTGAGCGAGCAGGGGGGCTTTCAGGACTCACAGGTTTAGGCCAACCTCCCCTTCTCCCTTTGCTCTACTTCTTTGTTCCCAGACTCCTGAAAAGCAAAAATTGACAAGTGTAATGCAAATGTACTAGGTTTCCATCCACTGGCGTTTACAGGGAGAAATTACTTCGCTTGCCTTTGTCCTAAATTACCTTAAATCCTCTTCCCTGCTGCCTCACCACCACTGTGGCAGACCAGCATCACAGCCTGAGTTACTGCTTCTGTGTTGTCCCCTTCCTCCCACAACTCCATCCTGCCCACCCCCTAACATAATCACAATGTTTGCTTGTTTTAGCTTCCATAATCCCGTTGTCTTGCAAATCTCCTCACCATAATCCTGCTTTTGTCTGTCAATACAATTTGTTTGCTGTGGGGAGGAAGGGAGGTGGAACGTTGCTTGGAACGCAGAAAGCTTTTGCTGCTGTATTTCAAAGCTCTATCTATTTTCAAACACACCCTGAGAGACTTGGCACTGCTGTCCACTCAGCATTTGAGAGGGGTGTCACAGCCTCCAAGATGAAGAGTTTGCTGGGTCAAACCAGTGGCTACTACAGAATTAACAGCATGATAGCAAGGATGTGCTGTTGTATGCACCTGCACACACTAGAGGGAGAGCAGGCAAGAAAAGAAAGCAGAGAAGAAGAAAGAAGCTCCACTTTGCCTTGTCAAAGGGCTTGCACTGTGGATTCTACCTGGGCAAAGCACTGGCAGAAGCTGCAGAGTGGGGCACTGCTGCAGGCAATGGCACACAAGGGATGAAAGAACAAAACCTGTACCACTCGCACACTAACACAGTGGTGATGGGCAGACACACAAACTAGTAATTAATTGGTAGGAGCTGTGGCAATTTTGTGTGTTTGCGTGAATAAAGAATCAGCTTAATCAGACTAATTCCTTACAGTCAAAACACAACATGGGCTCCAGCATTCACAGAAAAACTCTGCTGCACCAGCCAAGTTTCACACCAGAACAAAGCAGCTAAGAATTTCACTCAATTTGGATGCAAAACTGAGTCAGGCCAAGTGCCCAGAAAACTCTTCTGAATTCCAACAACAATCAGCTGAAAAAGAACAACAAATTGTGAAACTAGGAGATGATCATATGGTTTGGGGTTTGTTTGCAAACATTTCAAAAAGAGATATAGCACCTGAGTAAGTTGCTCCTCAGGAGCAGCTAAAGTGGATAAGAAAAGAGCGAAATGCATGTCATTCCAAGAGTGAAAGGAAACCTTAAGCAATGCTTTCAGGAGATTAAGAAAAGTATCATTAACACCCTTTCCTTATGTCAATTCTCTACCTCAGGTCTCCTACTAGAAAAGAAAGCATTAAAGCATTGCATCCAGAATATCCCTCCTCCAGGGGAAGTCTGGCTCAAGGTCTTTGCAGAGAAAAAGGATTTTTGGATTTACATTGAGCTAAGCTTGAGGCTCAAGCACTTGGGATGCTCAAAGCATATTCAGATCAAGTTGCAGACACTGTTCATCCTGCACTTTCCATTGCAGGCCTTACTCTACAAAATGTTTTTGTTCTTTTTTTTCCCCAAAGTGCATCATCTCAAAATGTACATTCTGCGTCTAACTACTCCAGTTAGTTTTCACTACCATCTATGTAACATTTCGATTTCTGTCTTTAAGATTTATTTGGAATGTTAAGGTTTAAGTCAATTAAGTACATAGTTCAATTTATTGGAGATTTTAAGGCAGAAGAAATACTCAGAACCCATAAATCAAATAGACCATCAAAAATCAGCAAGCATTGTTAAAAAACTTCTGCGTCCTTAATGCAACATGGAGGTGATCACCAGACTAAACATTGCTAATGCAGAAAGAATGTAGGAAAGGCAGTAAAGACTCTAGGAAAGGTATTTTACAAAGATGTTTACAAATTCACATGAGCACAGTACAAGAATGGGCTCATGCTGTGGGATGAGTCAAAACCAGTGCTGCATAGCCACTGCTTTCCCAAAGGGGCTGGGATTTTGAGGAAGGAATTATGAGTGGAGCTTGAGACAGCAGCTGGGACAGGAAGGAATTCCACCAGAGCAGGAGTGATCCCTTCCCATACTACTTTCAGGTACATCAGGAACCTGTTATTCACCATTTTCTTCTAGAATATGTCGTGGTTTAGCTTCCTTTAAGTGGGAGAGCTCCTTCTTTAGCTCCAGCTGAAGATATTCGCTCATTCATCCAATAACCTCCCCCAACAAGACTTTCAGATATAACATAACTTTTATCAGCAACTTTATCCCGCTTTCATGCACCTGTCCTCACCTACCCAGGAATTCATGGCATTTATCATCTCACAGCAGTGTATCACACTCCATTTAATTTCTGAGCAGTCATCATCTAAAGATATGCAGCTCGATGTTGTGTGTCTTGAATCAAATGGAGTATTTCCAGACAAGTCACAATATTTCACACTTATTTGCTTCAAAATCCGGTATAGATTCTTCCACCTCCTGTGGTAGGCCAGCCCATGGCAGAGATGCAGAAGCTTGGGTCACAGAGTAGGGAAGCAACTCTTCCTCTAGCTGCAGCAGAGCTGGTAACCAGTCGATAAGGAACTACCTGATCCTGGTTAGTGGTTTCTATTGCCACCTACAATACTCCCTCTACACTTGAAGATATATACAAAACCTCTTTCCGAGCTTGCAGTTTTAAACACTGTCGTGTAGAAGGAACTTTCTCTTCAAAAGTAACGTGCTTAAATGACAAAAAATACCACCCCCTCTGCACCATGGAAGATGAGTCACCAGTACCCCCACTCTACACATTCAGAGCAGCCTTGCCATCTCATCCAGACAACTGGTGTGCAGAGGCAGCAATGACATGAAAAAACACCTGCTGAAGCCAGGTCTCCCTGTCATGGATGGCACAAATTATACTGCAAGAGACCAGGTCTGAGTGGCTTGTTTCTAAAAGGGAACAGCTCTTAATCTAATATTTCATACTTAGGTTCCTAATACTGGCTTACTAAGAGGCATCTATCCTGGTTCCATCCAGGAGAGTTATTTTTGCAGTGTGAGGAGGTGGAACCTGGACCTGTGTGTGCCTGGCTAGGAATTTACTCTAAACCACCTCACATCAATTACCAGGAACAGAGGCAGGAGACTCTCTGGCTTTGGGAAAGAAGGGCGTGGTTTTTCCAGTAGGAAACCTGTCCACTACTGCTCATTGTCTCAGGTTAGGTGAGCATTTTCATGTGTGAATCACTCTCTTTTTTGTATACTTTTGTTATTAATATTGTTGCTGTTACTGTTCATTTTCTTATCTCATTGCTGTTTTCAGTAAAGTGTTCTTATCTCAACCCATGATCTCTGCCTTTTCTGCCTCCCATTCAGGGGGTTTGTGGGAGTACTAAATTGGGGAATATCATTCTAAACCATGGCAGCATCCTATTCACAGAAGATCTGTAAACCTGCACAACCAACCTCCTCCCTCCTCACACTTTACAACCCTAATTCCTACCACCTGGGATTCCAAAACAAGAAATGTGTCCAGTTTTGAAGTTTGAGGAAGCTCAGCTTCTCTCCTCCTCATCTTCTCACATGACACCCACACCTCCCTAACATTTTCCCATAGCAGAAGCTTGTGTGTTTCAGAGGTCCAGCCATAATTTCCTCCACATGATCAGAAGCAAAGTCAAAGTAAAGCCATGAGACAGGGAGTGTTTTGAGGAACTTGCCACTCTCTCCCTTCCACCCAGAAATCTGTTCATAAAAGAAGGAAGCTGGTGAAGTTTGAATGCAAGATCATCCTGCAGGCACTTGAAGAGACCTGCTTAGCTCTTAGAACCCAGGTACACACTACTGAACAGTGGCTATGAATAGTACATCCTGCTCCATCTAACACCGACACTGAGGAAAAAGGATAACATGTACTTCTACAACTCCATCTACTCTGGTGTATTCTGAGGCATTTTGAAATTGATATAAAGCTTCAATATCACCGAATACAGCCTCTTCCACCTACTTTGAGAGATGGTAGCTGATCAGTTACAATATGCAAGAGTTCAGAGCACAGCAGAGAAGGGTTCTGCACGCAGTGGACAACAAGGGCACAGAAGCACTAAGACAGGGAGGTGATAAAGGTGCAGAAATTACCAGGACAGAAAAGCTAACAATCACTATTAAAAATGTGATATTTAAGTCAAAGAGCTCAGTTTTACATCCAGGTTGAAAGCAATTATGTGAAGACTTCCTGCTTCTTTATCAACTTTATCAGATGGTGTACATAGAAGTTGGTTTTACCCTTGACTCTGGCAGATGCATTTTTCAAGACTCAGTAACAGCAAAGCTCTCAATTCTGAAATGTCAAAGTTTATGATCAGAACAGGATCTGACCTTAGGTTACCCAAAATCCAAGAGGTACATCAAAATTTTGTTGGATTGTTTTAACAATTCATATATCCAAGTTTACTTCTGTGCCTGTTTTACAACTGCTCACACCTTTGACTAAAACAATCCCTGCTGGATCAGTGCAGCTCATGACTGTTCAGTTCAGAAGACATGATGCTGAAACCCTGTAAATGCATCAGCAGAAGCCGCTTCAGGTTCACTGCTGCATTAGACTGGATATAACTTGCTCTGTAATCCACTTAACTGGGACATGCTTCCCCAAGGAAGTATGTTTACCTACGAGATTCCACAAGGAATTGATATAAGCCAGCAATAGTTAATGGCAATAACTACAGTTTAACAGAGACATTAATTCTGCTCATTGGGGACAAAATGCATCTGTTAAGGAAATTTTACTAAGACCTGTCAATGCATAATGTTTACTCAAGATCTCAGCAGGCTTACGTAAGCTAAGTATCTTCCTAACTGGGACAAACAGTCGCTCCAGGTGCAACATTCAAGCCCACAGTTTTGCTAAGACTACATGACTTACATTAAAGCAGACAAGGATTTCAGGTGGCCCATAGCTGCCAAGCAGCTCTCAGAAATGAACTCTAATAATCTTTACCCCATTAGCACACCTTCTACTTCCCTGAAATCAGTAGCAGCTCAGACATTGGCTCCAACAGGAGGAAGCTAAGCTTTTTTTGTTATGTATTTAATTCCTGCTCCCTTTTGAGACAGAGGGTTTTCAGACAGAGAAGGTTTCAGTAAGTGTATGTTACAATAATAATGCCATCAACATTGCTGGGAATTTTTATTTTCTGCACAGTTGTGAAGCTGAGCATGTACCTCAAATACTCTATCAAGCCACTTCTGTTGGGGCATCTCTCACCCAGCTGGGAAACCGTCAGTGGAAACAGCAATGATGATCTGGACTGTGAAGCCCTATCCTATGAATCCCAGGGGGAGCATAGAAGAAATACAGGTGTAATTAAGAGACCTTCAATATACCCAAGAAAGTAGGTTTGGGTGTGGGGGAACATTAACAAGCCAGTACACAGCTAGCTCTGATCCAAATACAGTGTTCCACTGTTTGCTTTTCCACTGTGTTTTCTGCACTAATTCACAGCCACTGTAACATCAAGACAAGCTTCCATATGCTTCATTTACTGACAGTAATTAATCTCAGCCTTTCCCCACATACACATTCATTTTATCTGACAAGCAAGTCATGAAAAAAAGTCCATTCTCATAAAAATATGGGGCAGCTACCAGAGGTTGCCTTTCTTCTTAGCAAAGCAAATCGAATCGATGCATCTGCTAAGTCACAATGCCTTTCTCACCCTCCACCCTTCACTTTGCACCCTTTCCCAGGCTCAGGTCTGTTGCTTCTCCCAGGCCTCCCCCTACACCAGAAACTGTTTTTTAATAAAACACTTTCTTCCAGATGAAAAAGGAATAACTGGCTAGAGAAATGTCTGGGCACCGGTCTCTCTGTCAAAACAGCGAATCCATTAATGATCATGAGGAAAGGAATAAATGCTTTAAGAGGCTTAGCAAGTCACTCAGAGAAGCACAGACTCTACCCTCCTGCTCCCCCTTATTCACTGACAGTTTAGCCCACAGCAGCAGTGCCAGTCAATTAAAAAAAAAAAAAAAAAAAAAAAAAAAAAAAAAAAAAAAAAAAAAAAAAAAAAAAAAAAAAAAAAAAAAAAAAAAAAAAAAAAAAGGAAATACTAGGTAATTGATCCCACTACTTTAAAAGTACTCCTTAATTAGGAAGAAGAGTATTTTTTCTCTGAAATCCACTTTTTGCACACTTCTTCCCATGCCTTCCGCAAGCTGCTACTCTATTATTATTCTATGCCTGTATTATTTATGGTCTGTTTGCTAAGTCAGTGTTCTTTTATTAAATTTGGTAACTGTATTTTTAATTCTCCAGTATGTCTCAGTATTGAGCTGGATGAAAGAAGTAACCATGTGATGCTGACAGAAGATAACACAACTAAGTCAGCAGCTGAAATCCAGACAAGGCTACCTCAGAGCTGAAGTCACCATTACCTAATCAAAGTTCATCTTCACAAAAAGCCAAAGTGCAACTTGTACGTCATAAAAATTTGACAAGAAACAAAAGACAAAAATAATATATACTGTTCTGTTGCTCCACTTAGAATCACACAGGGAGAAAACAGGGGCCTGAAATGTCCCCAGAAGACACAATGATACCTTGATTGTCAGAATGAGACACCTAACTGAAAAAATAATAAATACTTTAATTTGCAATTATTACAGAGAGCAAAGAAACACAGGCTTATTGACACGTACTTTTATCTGCCATTCCAAATGACTGGGGAAACAGACATGCACATGAAGAAGGGTCTTGAGTTCCCAATTCACTGTATTAACAGAGAAAACAGAAACCAAATCTAGTCGCCACCACCTCCCAGGCACTAGATTGCACATGTCCCTTTCTGTTGGGAAAAGACATGGTACTGCTTGAATTTTTTTTAGACACACTATTTTTCACTTGCATGACCTTTATATAACAGCAAATCTATGCCTTTTTCACTCTTTGATGATATTTTGAAGTGCCACTACTATCTTGCAAGAGTAAAGCCTATTCTGCCCTCCACAAACCGCATCCAGATTTCTTCTCACACTAAACAATGTGCCCAGTTCTAACAGCAGCTGTCTATGCCAATCTACCTACTGTTCTTAAAACACCTGAAAAACAATTAATTCAGCTGAAGAGTCATTCCTATCGCCAAACAGATTAAGAAAACCAAGCACAGAGTGCCTTCAATCAATTTTTCCCATGTATTGCTTACTTTAAATGCTTTCTTTTAGAGCTGTCCGATGTAAGACAGCTGGAACTCAATTTTCACAGCATTCTCAATGTATTAAAAAGAAGAATTAAAGACATGCAGGAAACAAAAATCAAGCCCAAAATTAATAGCCAAAGTCATTGGCTACTTCTAGTTTGAGATCTGACAGCAAGGCTGTGGAGAAACTGGGAACAGAGTTCAAGAGTGCTGAAGTCCTCATTAATGACTAATCTACCAAAAATATCCATTTTCTTGATACCTCTACAATTTGCAGCACTCTGTCCAATACTTTGAATTAACACAACACTGTCTATGGGATTTAACCTGCAGAAATGACGTAGTACGTGCGAACTTGTTCTCCAATTCATATTTATGAAGAAACAGAATTCATCAGTCAACAGTTTAAGATATGATAATCCTTCTTCTCACAAGTGCAGCAGTAGGGAAGTGAGAATCAGAACATAAGTAGCTGTTCATCCAAAAAAGGAGCATAAAGGTTAAACATGTCCAGCTGAGCCACACACATAGAAGTACAAAGCCAGTTGTCTAGCACGTGATAGTTGAGAAAATGTATGCCCCTTTTCCTGAGGCCACGACACAAAATAGCTGACCCATGTGCATTGATCTGCCCTTTTTCTGCTACAACATGCACAAGACAAAAATGCGTTTAGCTGACCATTTCTTAGCTCCACAGTCCACTACTAAGGAAAATTTACTTCTTGTCTGTAGAGCAAATGGTTATAATTCAAGGACTAAAGGCAAGAGCTGGCTTAAGATAGAATTCTCTGACCCCTCCCAGAAAGTACCCATCAAGAAAAGGCTGAACCATGACGACACAAGATTGCCACACTTTTCCCACTTAGTCAAAGCAGAGCATCAGTCACGGACTCCCATAACTGGATCTTCTCGAAGTTGTTAAGTTTTCTACAGAACCTACTGCAATAGCAGGTTGTGTTGGTAAGACTTCTTAAGCAGCTGCTAGTGTGGATTTATCCCAGGTATGCAGGATCAAAAGGGCAGCTTTGCAATACCGGAGAGAAAAATGGCTACTGGATAAATGGGACAGCACCACATTTGACAGCTATTGCAAAAGCTCTTGAAAATTTCCTTAGTCCTTGTCTCCCAAAAAGGAGATGATGGTCCCTTTCATTCCTATTTTTCTACACCTTTTCTCTGCCTTCCTACCCTATCTCAGTTTCACCTTCTCTGTCCATTCTGTATTTTTTCCATCTGTCCCTCTCCCTCTCATCATCTCTCATAAAGCAATTGCCCTTGTTTTTCTCCTTTATTTACTTTCCAGCAAGCAAACAGCAGCAGTGGTGCCTGCTTTGCGGCCTGTGACTCCACTCCCTGTCTTCATTTTCCTCTCAGCTCAGGCTCGGCAGTTCCGCCTCAGTGCTGCTCTCCCGAGACTCCCACAGCAAGGAGCAGCCTCAGCTCTCACCTCTCAAGCCTCAGTAGTTTAAGGAAGATCATGGAAGGGAGGCAAGCGGACACTGGAAGGGGAGAAGGATGTCATACCCACTGCAGTCAGCCATTTTGAAGGTCATAGCAGAGAATCCTCCCCGCTGCCTGCCAAACTGGAGCTGTCACTGGTATTGCGAAAGCCTCTGAATGAGGGACCGATGTTCCCTGCAAGCCACTGCTTCCTTAAAATAGGACCAAGAGAATGAGTAAGCTCAGCAAGGAGAAAAAAATAAAGGAACAGTCAGGCTCTCAGCCAGCACGTGCTGACAATGAGAATGAAATATGGGAATGGCAGACCAACCACATGCTAAATGTTTCACTTAAATGCTTCATATCCCTAAAGAAACAGTATGATAAGAAAGGGCCCTGTCAGCTCAAGTCTCCACCCTCCCAGAGCCTTTATCCCATTATGGAGAAAAGAACTGAGCATGCTGTACTGCCAATACACACCTAGGGCACGCTCAGCCACCTTTCCTATTTTTGACATTACCAAGACACACAGCTATAAGCCAGGCATTGCACAAACAATACATAAAGAGAGTTCTTGTTCCAAAGAACATGTAACCAAAATATAAAGCAGGACACTGCAGAAATACACAGAGAGGACAGTGTATACCAGACTGATGCATTTTCTGTACAGTGGCTTGTTTTCCCTTCATTATTTCATCCTCATAATGGACAGTAATCAACTGGAATAATGATAAAACTCATTGGCAGTGTGATTACCTCCTCTACTCATAGGTTTACTCTTAAAATGATCCTCCCTTGCAAATAACTTACACAGTTCCTCCATGTAGCATACCTGCTGTTGTCAGGTATATTCCTACTCTTTCTCGTGCAATTTCTGATGCCAATTCATTGTGTTCTGTCTCGGCTTTAATGACAACTCCTGGTGCTCAATACATTGGGGAGGGGGGAGGGAGAAGTGTGCAGGTAACAGTGTCAAATATGTGTTAAGCTGAAGGCCAGAAACACTCCCAAACAGAATCAGTGACTGCTAATGGAAACAGTGCCTGAAGTGACCCACTCATTGCTCCAAACCAATACCAGAACCAGTGCTGGCATATACGATGCAGCTCAGTCTCAGCTGCATCTTTACTGTCCATGCTGTCTCCAGTGCAGTATAACAGGCTCTACACCTCAGTGAAACTTCCACATTTCATTACTTCATCAACTTCAAAAGAATGTTCTGGAGCTCACAAGGTGTGAGCTATAATTTAGACCTCAGTGATTTCTCACACATAGCAGAACAAGACCAGAATTATTAACTCCCAAAACTATCCCAAATTTCTTGCAAATTTATGAAGTAACTCAAATCAGTCTCCTGAATCACCATCATCATCATCATCTCTTCTTAGAGGTTCCCTATCCAGCTGCTGACTAAAAATACATTGCTACTCACCACAAACACCTAAAAAGTTCCCAACAGCAAACCATATACTGGCTAAGTTCATAGCCAGCACCAGTTTCAAGTAGTTGAGCAGCTCTCCTGGCAGAATTTTGTTCTCAAATTCAGCATTGGAATCACTTTATCCTGAGGAAATTAACACAAAAAAGAGATGAAAATGTAAGAAAAGGGGAGAGAAACAAATGAACAGGGGCAGACAGAACTTGAAGATTACCATGGACAAAGGACAGTCTCAAACAAGGAGTAATTCAGCCGTGTCGAACACCTTTTCTCCTAATCAGACAAGAACACCCTCATCAGCTGGGGAGAAGGCACACAGCCAAAAGCAACTCAGAGACAGCAGAAGGTTAAGACACCAAAGCAGTCAAAACAGCTGCAGGTATTTGAACATTTTTGGCCAAGTCATTACATATTATAGAAAGGTGGCCTTAACAGAACTACAGCTCCCACCTCCATCAATTTGAAATGGTGAATTTCCTTCACACTTATCACTGACTTGTCAAAAACGTGAACTTGGAAATGCAAGTCTCAAATATTTTGCCTTTCATACTGGTAGGGTAAAATCCCAAAACTAGTGAATTCACATAATTTTTTGTTATTGAGGTCAATGGAGCTAAAATTTTACTCCTATCATTTTTAGAAGTTTTTTAGTCTCCTGTCTATTATCATATCCCTAAAATCTGTGTTTCTCCATTTTCTTTTATCTATAACAGACATTAACTGCATAACTGACATATCACTCTATTTCCTTCTTTTTTCACTGTTGTATAGCACTGACAAGAATCAGCAGAGCTCTGTGGGCCTCTCACACTAGGACAGAAAGGAAATGCTCAGGGTTGTGTCGCACTGGCAGAAAAGCACATCCCATTGAACTCAAAGCATCAAGAGGAATTATAAAGACTGACATACGTTGACAGTTGACAGAGATGCAAATAATTGGATTTCCAGAACCTGTACCTGGCCCATGGCAGATGCTAAATAAATTTTCATCAAGAATTCACCAACATCTCCTGGACATTAAAAACAAAAGGATGAGGGACACATGTCATTTATCACACTTTTAGGCCCATATTCTGTCAGGCTAGGCACCAAACAGAGTGGAACAAAAAGATGGTCTTTTCTCTATGCAGCTTTAATCTCTCAATAATGTTTTGAGGACACATGGCCTGTTTCTGATGAAAGGCTCAAAAAGACTGACCAATCTCTCTGATACCTGTGGACAGCAGTAACAGGAACAAACCCAAGTCTTCCTCCCACTACAGAGAAAACAAAGTCAAAGTTGTTGAGCAGATCCTGCCCACAGGAAAGAATGAAGAGACTGGCACAAGCCCTGCAAAACCAGCCTGCTTCTCTCACGGCTGCCAGACACACCAGAGCAGATGCCAGGGAGCACACGACTCTGGCAAGGCTCAGCAGCAGTTGTGGCAGTATCTCACTCAGCCTCCCCGTATGCACTGAATTCTGCCCCAGCAGTGGCTTTGCCAGGCACTGCCAGGGGGCACAGAGCTGCTGTGCTGTCTGCCAGCACCCCTGCCCCACGGAGTCTCACACTGGCTAGACACGGTCCTACGCTGTGGCCACAAATACAGCAGCCCTTCAGGACATAGACTGCTCTCCACACACAGTCACGAGTTTCACACTTGCACAATGCAATCATTAAGTATGTGCCAATTAGATAATGTGACGTCAAAAGCGAGGGTTCAGAAATGAGCAATATGAAGGATGAATAAGCTGAAGGGACTGATTTATAGAAACATTATCAGGAGGTGGTTTTTCTGCTTCTTGCTTAAAGTTGTCTTTAAATACAGGATTACATAAACCAATACCAATATAGAGTACAACTCTGACTCTGAAATTAGACCCAAACTTTTCAACGTTGCTCCTGAAAAATTATTACAGCTGTGTGTGCAAAAGACAGTTGAATAGCTCAGAGCTGACTTGTGCTGGCAATTATCATGACTACTAGGAGGACCTACTTGCCCAGACTATACATTAAAAAATTTGAATACTGACCTAAAAATGTTTGGTTATTTTATTCCAAAACAGCTCCACCCTATTACTTAGTTTGAAGAAGAGCCTTCATTAAAGGTGCTGAAAAGAATACATTATCAGACTATATAATTCTGAGTTGTAAACTGAGCCTCCTATTAATCCACTTGTCCACATTGTGATGAGCAAACTGCAATTTTCACAAGTTTTTTTCATGGGGTTTTCGATATGTATCAGGTAAAAGAAAAAAATTATTAACAACAAAACATATTTCATTTGTCAAGACACATATTATCCCTCATTCTTCAAATTTCAACACAACTAGTTGGGTTTTTTAATAGCAATTGATAGGGATTTGTAGGAGTTGATCAGGGTGGGAGAGGGACCTTTTTGGTCCCTTTCAAATTTGTCATTGGTTTGAAGAAACAGCAAAGATAACAGCATTTGTGTCAAGCAATGATTTACATTTTCTGAGCCAAGTCTTCATCTGTATGTGCTCAATGAAATGAGTGACACTTATTTACACAGTGGAGTCTTTGGTCTACAGGTTTGATTATCAATAGCAGTTGATCTTGTATTGCCATACACTAAACTGCAGAGAAAAGAGGTGGTCTATTGTTAACCCAAGACCCTACAGAGATACAAATTACTGACACTGCTTAAAAATAAGCCATTCAATAGGCTCTGGTGCATTTGCTCTTTCATACTCGACACCTCATGTGACAATTCATGAATCTATGAAACAAGGGCCTGCTCGATTTGCTCCTTGCACCTCACTGAGCTGAGAAGTAAAACCACGAACACAGTCAGCGCTGCACTGGCGCAAATGCTCTCTTGAGAGAGCAGGGCCTTGTGGCTCTCTCCTCTTTCACCTTGCAGCATGCTACATTGATCCAGAAAGCAGTTCATCTGAAAAAATACCTACCAACAATTTGTTTTAAACAAACACTTGCAGCCAGATCCCCCATCTCCATTGGCATGCAATTGTCTCAAATCACAAAAGGCAGGAAAACCAAAATTGAAAATTGATCTCTCTGTGGCCACGTAGACGGGAAGAGCAATTTCCCAGCTGTGATTTTAAATAACTCTTTCTTCTCTCCCCTCTCCCTCCTCCCCATAAACATTTACATTTCTTCTCCTGTATTCTCCATCTTTTGTCAAACAGGAACAAAGACTTCCACCATTTTGCTCTCTTTCCCCAGCTTTCTCATCAATATTCTATTATCAAACAAGGCTTTAGCTCTTTTTTCCTCTTTAAATCAATAAGAAGCAAAGCAGTAAGAAGGAAAAAATTAAAATCACCAGTAGATAAGGGATCTTTTAAAAAAATTAATCACTGCTAAACACTGACAGCTCACTGGAGTGTCACACACAGCCCCTGCTACATTCTGTTTGGTTCCATACTGTCATGAAGGTAAACTACCTGCACCTGCCTGCCAAAGCCAACAGACTGGAGAGAAAACAAAGAACAAAACTTTCAGAATTGGTCTTCATATGGATGGTTGTCACCTGAAATCTAGAAGAGCAAAAGTTTGTAATGCTTGACCTCTGGGTAAAGGTAACACTGCGGAAGCCCCACGAGTGCCTGTCATTGAGACCTACCTCAGCTCCCAGCTGGAAGCAGAGGCAGCCAAGCTAGCCTTGTACCATTTCTGATACTGAAGTGCTCCTGCTTCTCTCCCAGGCCTAAGACTTTCCCCCACCAATACATCCATGCATGATGCAGACAGGTTTCAGCTGTGCTGCTATACATGTACATGTATATGCATGCATATATATATATATAAACACAGACACATCAAAATTCTGTGTATGGGATATTCCATACCTAACATCTTCAAATGTATTGTCACACACACTTACCAAAAACACCCTGAAATTATTTAGAACAGCATGAGAGGGAAAAGCCAATGCAAAAGATAAGAAGACACGGGAAGCAATCTGGGTGTGTCTGATGCCAAGATTGATGACAAGAAACAGCATAATCTCTTACATCATATGCCTGTACTATTACTGCTAGTGCCTCTTCATGATCAAAGGACCTTTCAAGAGACACAGCTGGACAGAGATACTCCATGGCAGTGGCAGGAAACAGCAGAAAACAGTCCCACCACAGTCAGCAGTTCATTTTTTTCAGGAATAGCATTTAGAACTACAAAGTACAGTCAGTTCAAAAATAAAGCAAAGGGAATAGGAAACCACTCCGTTTTGACTCAAAGCAGTCTTTGGGCAGCATACATTGTTCTTCTTCTGCCTGCTAACAAACTCAAGTTACAGCTCTAACCTCACACACCTGCCCCAGCACAGATGACACCTCCATCGTCTGTCGCAGTGCCCTGCCGTACTGGACAGCACTGGGCTGCCCAGGTTCTGCCAGATAAAAGGCCAGGTGATAAAAGAAACCACCTGACTTCTACAGAAGGAAGTATAAAGCAGCCCACAGAGGACTTCCCATATTCCTTTCCAACCTTCACCTGTCCCTGTGACAGTTACACAGGATTTCTGGGGTTCTGTATACTTATCACAGCAGGAAACACATACACACACTCTGGCATGAGGAACAAGCTAAACAGAGGAGTTTCCTGGTCCAGACCACCAGAGAGGAGAAAAGAAGCAGCAATGGAATTCCGGGAAGCTCGACATGACAGTCTGTCCATCCTCAGGGAGATGACTATGAGACAAACATGCTTGCTTATACTAGAATTGATTCCATCATCATTCCCACTCACCAAAAACAAATTACAAGCACCCTTAATATTAGAAGGACTATATTTTGTCATCACCTTTTAAGAGAGTAAAATTATTCAGGGGACAAAACAGTGAGTCAAACAGGAGGCCTCTAAAGATAGTATATGTATCAGCAGGACAAGACTCAGATGACTCAGGAGAGAGCACATCTCCTGAGAAGCTGCCACCAATCACATCCACACCGTGCTAGAGAGCATTATGATGTTACACGAGATGGATTCTGCATTTCTGTTTAAGCACGAAGGTCCTCAAGCATTCACAATGAACAAAAGCTTCTTTTCCCTCCATACTGATGTAGTGCACAGTGTGTTCTTTCCACTTGGTGGTGACATGCCCTTTCAGGTATGAAGAGATGAATCCTGCATAAATGCCTTGTAAAACACTTTGGATCTATGTGTGCCATAGAGGAAAATCTTGAATTTTTGCTTTAAAATATGCAGTTAATTTCATATGTTTACCTGGAACAAGAAGATAAGAAGGGACACAAGAACTTGGGGAAAATGTACAGTTACCTCACTCAGTGATTCTAAGTAAAATCACCAAAACCAGAACCGTAATGAGTTTAAAACCTTGCTCCATCCCTGTAATGAAGAAATACCCTCATCTTTTCTAATCTCTTGGATTTTCCCCAAAAATTCACAGCTATCCATGATGCCAAAGCTAGAGTTCTTCCTCAAATGTTGCCCCTTTCTCCTGCAATCACTCTCCCCTTTGCTTTCCTGTACAGCTAGCAAAAAACATGGACTTTCTTTTTCTCTCCTAGCAGCATATGGCAACGGAAATTCCCCATAAACCTTTCGGAAGCATCTGTACTAACTTCTGTGTTTAGCAGCTATATTAATCAGAAGGGCAAACTAGAACTCAGGAACCAAAGACACTTGTTACACAGTGAATTAATGGGTAAAGAAAGTAAAACCAGAAATTATTTGGAAAATCTCAGTTCAGAAAAAAAATGAAAGCAAAAACATGACAAAAAGGCAGGCAATATTTACCAATGATGAACTACAGAACAGTGTCCTCAGTTAATGGCTTGCATCCCTCTCCCCTAGGGCTTGGCATGCTGTTTCAGCACCTCCACCAGCAGTCATAATCAAGCACACCCTCACTCCAGCACAGGACTGCTGTCTTGACAACTGCCAATGGCCTTCATGAGGGCTGTCTGCATCCATGCTGACAACTAGGAGGCTCCTGGGAAGATGCACTGGATGTCTGCTCACAAAACTGCTTTCTTGCAGAGCAAGCGAGTTTGGTCCCAAGAGGAGCTCTGAACTCACACTTAGGAGTGTTAGAACATATTCAGAAATGGCTCTCCCCAAAATACAGTGTAAGGAACAGTCAGGTGTGGACAAAATGTATGAATAGAGGAGGAGATATGCTAGACCAAATACTGCTGGATCCACAATAACAGGAATACAACCCGTAACATGCAGCCCAGCACATGAACACCTGTAGATAAGCAACAGGCAGCCCAACCAACACTCCCAAATATACAAATCTGGGAGCAGTATGCATGACCCAGCCTCTGCAGGAGAATAGAAATACGAGTCCTAGGAGTCACAAGCTGCAGCAGGAATCCCAAGCTGACAGGCTAGCTCTGTGCACACAGCCCTAAAAGCAAAAGAGCACTCAAAGATTGTAAATAACATGCAGGAAATAAATGAATAACCTGACACGTTCAGGAGGAAAAAAAAATTGGTAGCAGAAAGCAAAATTCACATTACAGCTCCCAAAAAGGAAATAATAGAATCATAGAATGGTTTGGGTTGGAAAGGACCCTAAAGATCTTCTAGTTGTAACCCCCATGCCAAGGACAGGGGCACCTTCCACTAGACCAGGCTGCTCAGAGCTCCAGCTAGACTGCCCTTGAACACTTCCAGGGATGGGGCATTCTCAACTTCTCTGGGCAACCTGTTCCAATGTCTCACCACCCTTAAAGAATTTATTCCTAATATCTAATTTAAATTTACCCTCTTTCAGTTCAAAGCCATTCCCCCTTGTCCTATCACTACATGTCCTCGTAAAAAGTTCTCTCCATTTTCCTTGAGGTCCCCTTCAGGTACTGGAGAGTGCTATAAGGTCACTCTGGATGCTTCTGTTTTCCAGACTGAACAATCCCAGCTCTCTCAGCCTTTTCTTATAGGAGAGTTGCTCCAGTTTTCTGATAATTTTTGGGGCCCTTCTCTGGACTCATTCCAGCAGGGCCACATCCTTTCTATGCTGGGGACCCCAGAGCTGGACACAGAACTCCAGGAGGGCTCTTCAAGGGCAGACTAGAGGGGGAGAATCATCTCCCTCAGCCTGCTGGCCACACTTCTTTTGATGCAGTCCAGGATACAATTGATAATGTAGGCAAAGAAAACTTGTCTAAAGGAGAAGGACTGAAAGGAGACAAACACCTCAAGGGTTCCTTCATTTCACACAATTACTTTTAATTTCTCTTTTATGAAGCCAAAATAAGGTATCTTCTTATTTCATTGAAAGAAAAACAGATTCAGATGTCCTTGTCTGTGGTTGGTTGGAAGCTGCCAAGCAAGGATGTGTTGTCAATATTTTCCTGCTGAACAAGGATCCGTCAAACCAACCAGATGAAAGAGGGTGTCCAAAGGCCCAAAAACTGAATGCAGAGAGATGAAAGGCCCAGAATTTGTCACTCACCTCCCTTAGTCTCCAAGCCTCATGGGAAAGCAAAAGGAAAAAAGAGGCCAGTAACCACTGGTAACCACTCTCAGGTTAATCTCAGATGGGGAGGGGAAAACGCTTCTCAAGATTAATAGCTAAAGTACTCAGGGATTAGAGATTAGAAGGAGAATCCTGTTTGCTAGGATTAAAAGGGCTGCGTTCACATGAAAACCTCAACCAGTGAATTGCCTCCAGTGAAACAGTGGGTTTTATTATTATAATTATTATTTTATTCTCCTCCAATAAATGAAAAACATCAGCAGGAGGGCAGCAAAATCCATCAAAGGTTTAGAAAATAAAATCTCTGAGGAAAGGTTAAGGGAATGCAGTCAAGATAGAAATCAGATATTAAAACCAAAAATCAGCCCATGTTATTAGTAGCACAGAAGATTATAAAGAAGGAGAGATTTAAAAAAATAAAATCAACTTCACTTCCCAGAATCCATACTGTGTAGTCTATTTCTTTGCCCTTGGCTTAGCTGGAGGCAGGTGAGCACAAGAACAGCAAAACTTACCCAGTTTGCACATGAGGAAGGTACAGTTTAAATATCCAATGGCTGGTATTTTCTGGAGTGCTAACTAAGAGCTTCATTTTGACATTTACTCTTAGTTTCTTGTCAATGACACACGAGTAAGGTACTTAATGAAAGTGTACAGGAAGGAACAGAAAAAGAATGGGACTATGCTCTATCAGATGGGGTTAATAGAGAGGGGAAAGACATTAATCCAAATCATCAAAGCAGGCATTCAAAAATTCAGTTAAGCAGCTTTTCTGAAACAATTTTCAGTGATGGAACCAGGAACAAACTTGGATCCACCACAACAAAATTGCCTGAACTAGACTCTACGTCACTTGACTCGATCCTTTTACAAGTAAGAATATGCAGTCTGGATTAGGTCAACAGACCTGCAAGCCAGCACGAGGTCAGCAAGGAGAGGCAAGGCCACAATACTGCCCTGTAAGCAAGGATCACACTACTGAGTGACGTGCTACTGCAAAGCACATTCCTCCCTTGCAGCCCAGTGCCACAGGCCCTCCACAGAACCAGATCTTCTCTGTAGTCCTGTGTCAAAAATGCCCTGTCAGGAGACTTGGCATCAGTCTTCTCAAGCACTGAGGGAGAACTGGGAAATCTGATTACTCCAGCACATTTGGCCTTTCAGGTTCGCAGGAGCTGCAAAATTGCCATATCACTGCACAAAAGAAAGCCCAGGAAGTTGCTGGTAATAATGCCATCCCCAACAAAAGCCGTAGAGAGACAAAGATTGTAGCAGGAAGGAAAATAAAGAAGGCATTCTTAAACACATATGCTTGGCTATTTACAAGGGGCATTTAGCTGCAGAACAGACTAGGATGTCCTCAGCCTGCTTTAACAGGGAGCTGCAAAACTATGTGCATACCTGTCCCTCAAATCATATGCACAGGCATAGAGCAAAAACTAGCTCCTCCTTTTACTGGGCAAGATCTCAAGAAGGAATCTGTTTCTGTTGCAGGTTATTTGGAAATTTTATTAAACTGCATGTGTAAAAAAAAAAAAGTCATTTACAAAGCCAACCCTTGCTTTGTCTGATGCCAGATGGTGTCACTGCCAGACTTTCAACTACCACTGGCAAAGAATTCCCAAGGGACCAAAGCTCAGGAGGCTGGGGCACCACACAGGACAAGAAATCACACAATTTTCCATTATTTATTCCTCTGAATGAACCTTGGTCCTTTGGGGCTCCCAAGGCCGGTAAGCAGCAGGTGGAGATCAAGTTGATTCATGGGGAAAGGAAAGTGCAAGCACAGCAGAGGCTAACACACAGATGGAACTATCCACATACTGGAAGCACCACTGCCTCCTCCCACCTCACCTGCATCTGCGTCTCTTCTCTTTTTAACCTGCTATTATTGGAAACTAGATGACTCACCTTCCTGATGGAGCCAGGTCTAGTTGGCTCTGCGCCCTGACACTTTTTTTGTACAAAACAGACATGGCAATTTGCGTGAACCTTTTCTTCTACACTCAGGTAAGCCAGCCATGTCTGCTCAGGATGATAGCAATGCCACTTGCCTAGCACCAGCAGCATTTCTGTGTGAGCAAGGAATGCAAACACTGAGCTTCGAGAAACTGTGTATCAGTCCACAGTCTGCTTGCTTGCTTTCATTGAAAAACGGACACTTAAAGGTAACACAAGGTCTAGGAGGGAGCAAAGTGAAGAGGAACCTGTAGTCAAGTAAAGTAGAATGTAAAAGCCAATGTGTGATGCATACATAAATGACCAAGGCACACAAAAGCCCTTCCAAAAGGACCAATGGCAAGTCCTATCTCAAACACTTTAATTCTGGATACCACTACTTAGGGGATAAGAAAGAAAAATACTGGGAAAGATCAGGAAACGGCAGGAATAAGGAATTAGCAAGTACTAAGAATCAGCTAGCTTAGAAAAAGCGAACAAAAAAAAGCAAACAGTGAAGATGAGGAGATATGACGGATGTGTATATTTCCAGGGAAAAAGAACATTGAACCAGAAAGGGTGTGCTCAATTGCTAAAGGGAGAAACGATTAGATACTTAAAAACTTCAGTTTACCAACATCATGATACTCCCTTGCAAATAACCTCCCACTCTCCTCTCTTTGGACTACTTTCACAACTATTTCTGTTCCATCCCTACAGGCAGTGCCTTCCCACTGCCATACATAGCCATTGAGTCATGTCTCACTTACCCTGTAAATCAATACTTAGTCCTACCTGTGCCCCTTCCCTTCCTTCACACACCCTTCCCCTCTTTCCTTGCGATACTGATTTCTAGTACAGGTTAAAGATTAAGTTCTCCATTACAAGATAGTACGTTTCCCATAAAAGCAGTATTTTTGAAAGCCAAAATTGACCATACTCTACAGTACAGTTGAAATAGCTCTGCTCCCCTTCAGACACCACAACAGGGAGAACACAGGACCGCCTTCTGATGTGTGCTGAAGATCCACTCTTGGAGACTAATGGCTTCAAAGACAAAGACACATCAACTACTGGTGCTGGTTCTTCAGTAGGGAATATGAGTTTTAGTATAAAGATTTGTTAGGGCCGTATTCCACAGATAGAAGAGCCACCTCACAGCTCAGATTAAATTGGAAAACTGATGGTGGACAGTGGTGTGAGCGGTGTTATGCTCACAGTTAGTAACACAAGCACATACTGCTACAATGACTTCACTCAGTGGCTTGTGGATGCTAATCATAACCAAAGCTGATGCGCTGTTATTGGCCACTGGTATGGTTGTGACAGACAAAGCACCAGCACATCAGAGGGCATCAGTTAAGCTACATTCCCTGGCAAAGGTACATCAGTCCCAATATAGCTTTGTACTATAAAAACACACAGAAATTTTACTGTGAATGGGGAGCTGCCCTATCCACCATAATCACATCATTTGGCAAAGGCAAGAGAGATAGGAAAATGAGAATCAGTTCCTGACAAGAATAAACAAAGCATCAAAAAAAACCACAACCAAAAAAATACCCCACCTCCTTTCAACTGAAATCATCTAAAGAGAAAAAGCGGCAGACAGCAGAGCTCAATGTATTTGGCTGAGAAGAAAGTTATTTACAGCAAGGTCTGGCCTCTCACTGCCACCATGTAATTCCAGGCAATTGCACTTTCAAATAGATCTTTTTGGAGAAAATCAACAGTGGCTTTGCTTTCAATCTACTGGAAAATGAAGTCCTGCAAACGTGTTACATAAAGCTGCAGCAGAAAGAGCAATGTGCACACAGGCACATGCTCTCAGGTGGGGGTTGGTGGGCTTAAGTACTCAACTCTGCCGGCCCCACTTCACATTTGCCAGCTCTCACATCACACTCTGGATTTCCTGTAACTAATGATGCCAGTCAGATACTGTGGCAGTGACAAGTTGCCATGGGCTGAGTCCTATGCCTGTATCGGTCCTGTCTCTCCAGGTCCAAGGAGAAGTGCCATCTCCAAGGCTCAACAAAGTCCCCGGAGCAAGGCTCTCAGCCATGAAATATACAGTCCTGTGAGGCAAAGGATCATCCCAAAATTCACCACTGATTACACCCCACAGAATTATGCCCCACTGTCACCTCCATTCAACATCAATGTCTGCCCAAGTGTCTACGAGGCTGTTTCCCAAGCCTGCAGTGACCAGTACTGCCCTGATCAGTGTATCTGCAGGTCTCCACTCCTACAGAGATCCTGTCCCACTAGTGTCTTGTCATTCAAAAGCAACAGACACTAGGTTTTGAATATTTTATGTCATTGACAGCATAGAGAATATTGTGGAAAAATCATCCCTGACAGTTAATACAAATACTCAGAAAAACTTCAGAAGGGTGAATATTGAAAACAAAATGCACATCTTCATGCAGAGAGGGCTGGGGGCAGCATCATTATCAGAGGTCAACAACATGGGAGCATAAGAGTAGCCCAGCCAGACTCCACATATCCTGTCACCACAAGCTGTTACTGTGTGTCACCCTCTCCCCCAAGCCCGTGCATGCACACACAAGCATGTGTACACACCCATGCCAGCCCCAGCATCCATTTCAGACAAAGGCCAAAGAGAAATATAATTTCAGGGCAAGTCAGAGGAATGGAAAGTAGAAGCTAAATCTAGGCTTTGAATTATCTCAAACTACCTTAGATACCACTACCTTGTGAACACAGCAAAAGAAAAAGGTTAAATTCCCATTGTACATTCCATCAAGAATAATTTTTCACTAATATTTCCCTTCATTGAAAACACTGAAAAATTACAAGAGACAAACCTGGAACTAGCAACTCTAAAACAAGCTAATCTTAAGACAAACATGAACAATACTTCGTTTTAGGAATATTGGAGCATAGGTTTGGAAACACCTGGGTCCTTGAGGTTCTGCAAACCACACATTTCACTAAGTGTATACCTTAGGCTTCCCAGGAAACCTATTCCACTCATGCCCAAGCACCCCAGATCACAGAACACCTTCAACACTTTACAGCAAACCACTTCCAAAAAACTAACGCTTGTCACTGTAATATGAACGATCAGTGGATGTTCAGGACTTCCCCCTACCCCCAGGCACCCCCCTCTCTCACAGAGAGACTATATGAAAGAGAAGTCTCCAATAATCTCCTGAAACAAACCATGCCTGTTTCCACAGTGGAAGGTGATAAAAAAAAAGAGCCAAAGCCTGACAATCTGACCAGAAGAAATTGAATTTTCTCTCCCTGAATCTGGCCATTGCTTTAATCCTGACATCGTGAAGAGGACATGAAATCAGGCATCTGGGATAATGCAGTAACAATGGGAGTGCTGAGAAGCTTGGTGCAGCCTGCAGGCTATCTCTGACTGAATCTAATCTGCACTGCTCCAGAGAAAGATGGAAAAATTATCAGTCAGAAGCCTATTTGCACAAAGGTGGAAAACATTCCCTGTCCTTTCTAGACAACTGGTCCAGGAAAGCTCTTTTACAGGATCAAGCTGACTGCAAAGCACCAAAAATCCTTTTCACTTCTCAGTGCTGACACCCAGGCAAAGCACCCCCAAGCAGCAATGCCTGTCCACTGGTTATTCCTGCTGCAGTGTAGAAAACAAAAGAATTCAACACAGTGGAATAAATGCAAAAGGAGTTGCTAGAGGCAAAAAATACTGTAGTTTTTTTTAAGGAAGCAGAGATTAAATTTAAAAACAAACAAACAAACAAACAAACAAAAAATCAGCAACTGCAATTGCATCCTGAGGCTTGCTGGCTCTTTCAGTGCCACATAACACAGTGAGTTAAGACTTCACAGAAACAGCAGGGAGGAGAATTCAGGATCTTCTCCAGAAGTACGTGCCTCTGCCACCCACACATCAGAGGAAGCACTGTGACTTTTTTTTTTTGTTTTCTTTATTTAGCCCCATAAGAGACTTACGACTTGATGCACGTAGCCCAGCTTTTCTGAGAGCCTCCACTAGAGGACTTCTCTTCCCAGGAGCCATTAGTCAGATTACAAAGCAATAGGTGTTTCAAAGGAGACCCTCTCCTTTCACACTGAGCCTCCTGCAGGTGGAAATGGTACCAAAACAAATAGTGATACACCCTACACATGCATTTACACTCCCCTGAACACAAAAGGCTTTAATTCATTAATTGACACACACCCTGCATTTTGTGTGATTTACCAAAACCACCAGCAGCGTAACAGAGGGAACCTGCCACTACGTAATAAACAAGCCATGAGCCCTTTCTGCAACAGTACTGGGAAAGAATGCCAGGCCCCTGAGACAGCATCAGCTCTTCCTGACACTCGTTTGTTCAGATTTCTGATCCCTTCCTGCCCCATCCTCTTGCCATCCTCCTGCTGCCCACAGAGTACTGCCATCTTTCAGCCTCTGGTGCCTCGCTGTCAGGCTCTTAACCCCCAGCACTCTGAAACAAGGGAGCCCAAACAGTATGGGCCTTGGGGAATAGCTGACAGCTTTATCTCCTGAGCCACACCACCTCCTGCAGCCTGTGCACAAATGAGATAACATCCTCCTGCATCTGAAGGTTGCCCCTTTTAATCTTGTGATTAAATATCCTCAAAAACATTATTCAGAGAAAGCATTTTAAGATAAATTAATTTAAAACACAATTTATGGCCGTAGACTGAACCACTACATCACTGGGCACACAGGCTGTTCCATTTGTTGCCCTCCTAAACAAAGACATGGAAACGTGCTTCTCAGCACACCAAGCTTTTCTAAAAGCAAAGGGTATAGACTTGTAATTATGTATCTAATGCATCATCATGGACAGGGCACTAAACCTGTGTCCTAGACAGTGATAAAGCCATGACATTTACAGCATTCAGAAAACCCAAACAATCAATTTGGTACACCAAGCTACATAAGCCTGCAATAACATAAGCCAAAACCAAGCAAGAGTAGCAATGAACAGATTACTATTTTTAAGAAGTTTCTGCTATGTGGGTTCAGGAAGACATATAAATCAAGACTACAAATCAAATCACAAGCACCATCCTTGCATCCCCCTCTGAAGCACCATCCTTGCATTCCCCCTTCTCTGAGGGAAACATTCAGCAGCACTGCTTGGATGTTACATTTGCATTTTATTCAGTGTCCAGATCCAAGTGCCAGATAATCACCATATTTAGTTTTTTACAGAAAGGTTAAAACCTTAATGGCCTGAATCATCAGAGCATTCCTTTAGTCTGATTCTAGGGTAAGTCTAATGCTTTTAGCAGTTGCACTGGGGGAAAAATCAGTGACGTGACTGCAAAACTGAATGGCCTAAGCATCTTACACAACCGTTATCTCTGTCCTAGTGAAAGTGATACAGAAACAGAAAGTTGTAGGAAAGGCTTGTCTCAAGATGCACTGCAAGCTAGTTAGAGAGATGTGAAGAAACCCCGCCAGTCTTTGGACTCCAAGCCACATCTACGGGATCAAATTTTTAAAAAATCCCTTTTCTCAAAACTGCACAAAATAAAAACCCAAAGCAATTGCTTGCTTCCCTTTCCTGCTACTACTGCTACCACCTGGCCCATCTGGACAGCAGACTGTCACTGCCTAAACACTGGCACTCAGTTTGGATATCACTGATTCATATTGGAGGGCAAAAATCCCTGGCACAACAGGAAAAAATCTCTGCACCTTACACTACCAGTGCAGCTAAGACCCATCTACTGAGCTGCATGAAACCCTGCTGCCTCCGTTGCTCTAAGACACCTGGGTATGTAGCATGTTCTTTTGTACCCAAATCAACAACTAAATAAGGTCCAGGCTCCCTATAAACTATGGTCATAGCAGTCCATAAGCAGCATTTCTGCTGACGCTATTTGCCTAATTTCTGGCTGGGCATATCCCTAAGTCCTGGCTGTGACAAAGTCATGGTACCAGACACCTGCTTTTCACATTTTCATTTCTTCAGGATGCAGGTTAGAAAGCATTTTGTGTGATGCTTATGCCTGCCAGCATGGTGAGGATAAGGAAGGGTCACTTCACTTGACATGAATAGTTCTGGATCCTCTAAGTCTGCCAGATAACACATGGACAGGAGAAAGAGAGACTCTCAAATAAGCATTTAGATCAAAAGGTGCAGAAACAACCAGGGAAAGCTTCCTTGGCTCTAGTTTCCAAGCAGAGGACTCCATCCTCACAAATATTTGCTCTACTAATGCTTTGTCAAGGCTTGCTTTAGAAAGCAATAGTAATGGGATTTCTCTCTCTTCCCTTGGAAAAGTTTACTAAAGTGAAAAAAAAATCTGGTAAAGTAAAAAATCTTCTTTCAAGTTATTCTCTGCATAATTTCACTCAGGAATGGATGCAGAATCCCTCTAAATGCTCTGAAGAAATGAAATAATAGCTAGCAGAGATAAGTTTTTATTTCTTGTGCACTTAAAGCTCTCTAGGGGAAAATTGCTTTTGTGTAATCATCCAACATGACTTTTTTATGTATAAAATGAGTGAAAACATTTTTGGATGATTTTTAATGTAAAAATGAGGCACAACTCAAAAACAGAATCCATGTACCTACAGATATTTACAAAATATATGCCACCACTGTGTGTAGTCACTAGAGCATGCTTATGTCAGGTTGTCTTGAGCTCACATTACCTTTGATAAAAGTGAATCCCCCACTGTTTCAAAAATTATATAGAACATCCACCTACTCATAGAAAAACCCATGAGATAAGGGCAGAGAAGTGGAGTTGGGAGACTACTATTCACATACCTGAAATTTTTATCAAAAGTGAGAACAAGCAACTCAAAAATGCATTAAGCAAGTTTTCTCTAAATCAAAGTACAAAGGAAAGTGTGGCAAAAAGAGCATCAAAACAATGTTAATTATTGTCAACATTTTAATCACACTCAAGCAAAGGATTTTGAAATCATTACTCTTCCTGCAACACATCTTGATCTCAATGCTAAGATATTATTTCATTCACAACATTGTTGTGTTTATTTTCCATATATCATCCCATTCTCACTCTTTATCTTACTTAGATTTATTCCTTCTGCAGAATAAAAATCATCCTGAAAATAAAGTACAGTGTTTCTTTATAGCTGAAATAGCTGTTTTCAAGAAGAAGATTTTCTCATCTGTGGAAAAGTTTCAGCAGCAGAGAGACTAACCAACCTACTTTTCTAAATGGCAAATGACTGGTAATGTTCCCTACCCTCAAAAAATGCTTTCAGAAATTAATTTCCTTCAGAAACAAGTCAAAACAATAATCAAAGAACTTTTCTAACTTTATTTACAAACTCCTTAGCATTCATTCCCCAGTTTGGGGTTGAAAATAAGATGAAGGTTTTTGGGTCAAAAGTTGTCTAAGAACATGGCCAGCTTAGATGGCCACAGAGCAGATAGTCAAGAATACAGAAGACATCCATCCTTTGAGCTTATCCAAATCATGATGTGCCTCAGTACTTTAACACCAAAAAAAGAAAAAAAAAAAAAAAAATTAAAAAAACCAAACCAAGGTTATTTTTTTTGCTCACACATAGTATTTCTCATAACCAACAGATTAAAAGAACCCACACAAGAGCCATTGTCCATTTATAAAATCCTAAATAAACTCTGGTTTTGTAGCCATATTTCAGCTCAAATAATAATGGCTTAGCTGCAACAGATTTTTCTGTACATGTCCAATATATGCTTTTTTCTCTCTTATTATGTGTACTGAACTATATAAAAATCTGAAACTCATACATGCAACTGATTATGCTGATTTCTCTATACAGACCATAAAGTTTATTCAGTACTTTGAATAGATACATGAGATGCAAGCAATTGTTTGTTAATACAGCCATGATTTGCACTTTCATGATCCCCCTATTTCCTTTCAGACTGCTCTGCATACTACATTTCACTAGACTCTGCCACATATTTGTTAAACAGAAGATGACCAGAGCTGGCAACTCTTTAAGGCCACATTCTTGGAGCACAAGAGCTCTCCATCCCAATGCGTAGGAAATCAGGCAAGGCAGGCCAGAAACTGGCATGGCTGAGCAAGTACCTGCTCCTCAAACTGAGGAGTGAGAAGGAAATGCACAGGCAGTGGAAACAGGGACAGGTGGTCTGGAGAGAGTACAGGGATGTGGATTGGTTGTGTTAGGGATGCGATCAGGAAACCTAAGGGACTTGGCAAGGGATGTAAAGAACAACAAGAAGTGATTCCATAAATACATAGGTCAGAGAAGGCCCAGGAGAATGCACCCCCAAGATAAATCAGAAGGGAGAACTGGTGACATGAGATACGGAGAAGGCTGAGGTACTCAATGAGTTCTTCACCTCAGTCTTCACTGGCCATAAGGCTTCCCACATCTCTCAAGTCCCTGAACATCTAGGTAGGGGTTGGGATAGCACAGACCCTCCCTCTCTAAGCAAAGAGCAGGTTCAAGACAACCTGATTAAACTGAATAGGCACAAGTCTATGGGATGCGATGTCATGCATCCTAGAGTCCTGAGCTACTTGATGTTGTTGCCAATCCACTCTCCATCCTATTTGAAAAGTTATGGAGATCAGGTGGCATGCTCGATGACCAGAAAAACGGAAACAACAGCAGTATTTTTTAAAATAGCAGAAAGGAAGACTCACAGAACTATAGACCAATGAGTCTCACCTCTATGCCTGGGAAGATCATGGAGCAGATCTTCATGGAATTGATGCTAAGGCACCTACAGACAAGGCGGTGATTCAAGACAGCCAGCACAGCTTTACTAAGGGCAAATCATGCCTGACCAGTTTTGTGGCCTTCTATGATGAAAGTGACTGCAACAGTCAGTAAGGGAAGACCAGATGTTATCTATGCAGACTTCTGTAAGGTCTTGTACAACATTGTTATCTCCAAACTGGGGAGCCAAGAATTTCAAGGGTGGACTATTCAGTGGATAAGAAACTGGATGGATGGATGCAGTCAGAGAATTGTGGTCAATGGCTCAATGTGCAGGTGGAGGCCAGTGACAATGAAGGTCCCTCGGGCCTCTGTCCTGGGACCTGTGCTCTTTAATATCTCTACCTGTGGCACAGACAGTGAGATCGAGCACAGCCTCAGCAAGTTTGCAGATGACACCAAGCTGAGCAGGGCAGTGACACAACAGAAGGATGGGATGCCATCCAAAGGGACCTGGACAAATCTAAGAAATGGGCCCACGAGAACCTCATGCAGTTCAGTAAGTCCAAGTGCAAGGGGTGCACCTGGATCAAGGCAATCCCAGACATGAGCACAGACTGGCAGATGAACTCATTGAGAGCAGCCCTACAGAGGAGGACACGGGAGTTCCTTTGGATGAAAAGCTGGACGTGACCTAGCAGCGTGCACTTGCAGCCCAGAATCGCAGAACCAATCAGGTTGGAAAAGATGTCTGAAATCATCAAGTCCAACCCGTGACAAACAACCCCATGTCAACTAGACCATGGCACTAAGTAGCACATTCAGTTTTTCCTTAAACACCTGCAAGGACAATGACTCCAATGCCTCCTTGTGCAGCCCATTCCAATGTTTAATCGCCTGTGATGAAATGCCTCCTAATGTCCAACCTGAATCTCCCGTGGCATATCTTAAGACTGTGTCCTCTTGTCCTGTCACTGGTTGCCTTGGAGGAGAGGCCAAATCCCACCTGGCTACAGCCTCCTTTCACGTAGTTGTAGAGAGAGAGATAAGGCCCCCCCAAGCCTCCTTTTCTCCAGGCTAAACAACTCCAGCTCCCTTAACTGCTCCTCATAGCACTTACCCTCTAGACTCTTTATCAGGTCTGTTGTCTTTCTCTGGACTCACTCCAGCACCTCAATGTCCTTCCTGAATTGAGAGATCCAGAACTGGACACAGTACAGTGTCCAGTATGCTGTCCATGAGGTGCAGCCGCACCAGTGCTGAGTGCAGGGGAACAATCATTGCCATGGTCCTGCTGGCCACACTTATTTCTTTACAGGCCAAGATGCCATTGGCCTTGTTGGCCACCTGGGCACACACTGGCTCATGTTCAGCTGTCCACCAGCACCCCAGGTCCTTTTCTGCTGGGCTGTTTTCCATCCCCTCTGCAAATCCTGAGCTGTATCAAAAGCAGCATGGCCAGTTGAGGGAGGTGAGTCTGCCCGTCTACTCTGCTCCAATGAGACTCTCCCTGGAGCACTCACTGCATCCAGCTCTGGAGTCACCAACATAAGAAGGATGTGGATCTCTTAGAGAAATTCCAGGAGGACCACCAAAGGCTAGAGCACCTTCAGGTTGGAGAAGTCTCCAGGGAGTCTTCCAGTACATAAAAGGGGCTTATAAAAAATAGAGAGAGAATTTTTTTACACTAGCATATAGTGATAGGACAAGCAGATATGGTTTTAAACTAATAGAAGAGAGATTTAGGGATTTAGGTTAGATGTTAGGATGCAGTTCTTTACTCAGAATGTAGTGAAGCACAGGAACAGGTTGCTCAGGGAAGTTGTGGATGCCCCGCTCCAGTGTAACCTGGTCTAGTGGAATCCCTATCCCTAACAGAAGTCAGAGAGAACAGAGTGCCTTCAAATAGGGACTCTCCTTGGAACCATAGACCAATCATTTTCCCCTCAAGCTTCAGTTCTAAATTTCATCAGTGCTAAAGTGGTGCCAAATCACTAACAAATCTATCCTCATAAACAACTGATCAGTGGGGAACTCTGCCTCTAAAGATCATCCTCATCAGATCTGTCTACCAACTACCATACTTGCCAGATTTGTGTGCAATACATGCCACCTCTTTTTGGTATTCCAGGTTTCCTTTTTGACTGAATTTCAACACATTATTTCTCCGATTGACGTTACACTTAAATGGAATACATGAAAACACTCAGAATAGGAAAACATCTTCCTTCACCCAATTCCCTCTCAAAACAGTGTTGGAAGGCTTGTCTAGACCTAGAGACATGCAGATGTACATGATATTCTGGGATGGATAACCTCCAGGGCTCTGGTTGACACAGAAAGAACTGAAAGTTTCTAGAAGCATTTGCCTCTGAATCTGTAATCATCTAATACCTTTGCATGGAAATACCCTGCTGCAGTAGGGAAACCGGGCAACATGGTGTCAGTTCTCTAACCTTAAACTATGTTGACTGCAATTACTTGAGGCTGCAGCACCCATGGAGAGGACATACCTGAAACACACATAAAGTTAGGGCTTTCCCAATATGGTTTTTAAAGATCTCACGAGCAACAAAGTTAGTTATCTTGGCTGCTTTCCAACATCAGTAAGTATCTCCTTTGAAGTTACAGTCAGATGGGAAATTTTTCTTCATTCCTGTACTTAACTACATAAGTTGAATTAGTGTGCTGTTAACTGACAAACATCAGTTGCAAGCTAAATAAATCCTCCTGTCTACACAATTCTGAAAGTACTTTGGGGATCCTTCAAAATGAAAGATGCTTAAGAACAATCATGGTATGCTGCAATGAGTACTGCAATCTTTTAATTTATTCAATAATAAATTGATTTCTTCCCTAGAGCTGATTTTTCCCTTGTGCCAGTCTCCAATTTCCTTCCCTGATGTAGCAGCAAGAGATTAAATTGCTCCTGGGGCTAAGCTCCCAGGCACACAAGTTCTCTAAGGATCAGACTTTACTATTTTATCATTTGGTTCAATGGTTGATCTTTGTAATGTCTGTTCAGTCCTGAGACTGCACTCCCCTAGTTCAGCTCTAGAAGTAACTTCTTACTTCTTTAACATCTCAGGGGGCTGTGGAGAATTCTCAGGTCTCCGTTGGTGAGTGGGAGTTCATCTAATAGCTATGATGCACTGATAAGTTGCTAACCAATGTACACAAAAGGAAGTAGCATTATCGCATCCACCTTATTACAACACAAGAAAGAACTCTGAAGCATAAAGGAATTCAATACAGCAGTGGAAGGAATTTTTCACCCTCCTTGACTCTGTACAATAGCAACCTCCTTTCCAATCCCTTCCTGAGAACTTCAAAATAGGGCAGTTTTTCTGGGCTGTTTTCCCTCCTAGTACTTAACCTCAGATTCCTAGAAAGGGCTCTTTCACAGGGAATACCATCTTATTTTGGGTGCAACTGTCAGCATGCACCCTTGCACAGAAGGTGCACAAGATACCCAGTGGAGTCCTTCAAGAAGCAAGAGGCAGGTCCTGGGCACAGCTTACAGCCATTAAAGGAGTCACTAATTTATATTAGACAAGGTTCTCTGTTCTCTAATAGAGTCTGTTGTGCAAGCTCTATTGTATGTGAGATCCATGCATATGAGATCCAGCTGTCACGTGGAGCCGTGACCCATCACCCACTGCAGGGCAGACTGCACACTTCACTCGGATGCAGCAGGGCTAAGCACAGTCTCAGCAGTGCCACTCCACTCTGCAAGCTTCTGGTTTGAAGGGCACTGAACACTAGGAAAGGAAGTTACACTGAGTACAAGGGAATGACACTTGAAGTCCAAGATCAGCACTTAGAAATATGGGCAATCCAGCTGTCATCAGTACTGCAATACAAGCACTGCTGAATGGAAGAGTAGCTGCTTTGGGCTGGGTTTCTCCCTCACCACCACCCCTTTCTCTTTACTGGTCTCATTCATCCTCTTCTATTTCACTTAATATAGCATCCTTCTCCTCCAGAAAAGTCCTCTCTGTCCATAAAAACTTTGCCAGAGACAGGAAAACTACTGGGCATCTTGCATATAGAAGGCAGCCACAAAACTACCCCTGCTTTTAAATGTGCAAAATATTTTAACTTCACAGAAAGTAGCAGTGCCTCTTTCTGCCCCTGAAAAGCAGGCAAGCAGTAGTAATGGCCTAACCACTATGTCATGAGCATAATAATTTAAAAAAAAAAAAAAATTAAAACAAAACAAAAGTCAAGACCTGCTATGTTGATAAACTCTTTCTGTCCCATTCGCTCCCAAATGGTAGGAGATCTGCTGGAGTGTTCCAAACTCATAGGTTATGTTCCTACAGGGCACACAGACAACAGCACATCTCCTTTCCCAAATCCCCAATAGGCTTCCTGACGAGGAGTCTTGCCTGAAAGCTATGACAGGTTAGTTGGCATTAGTGCTGTTGAATTACCTGGCCAAATTCACATACCCACCCTCAATCAATGCCTAACCAAGATGCACACACTTTGCCATTTAAACTTCTCATCAGCTACTCCATCTGGTCCCCTAGGCAGTGTAATGAAAGGCTCCCATCTTGAGTTTACTTCTCAGGCATTGCACTGACATGACTCCTCATTCTGGGAAACACAAGGCCAGCATGGACCTACAGGATGGTCACATCTATACAGCAGTCCCAGGCTTAGCAGGGGAACAAAAACCAAGGACATACATTAACAAGTACTGGGAAGTGGCCCTTCATCAATAAAATAGAACATTGTCACCTAAAATATCTATTAGTAGTGATTTAAAAGAGTTGGAGTGTGACTTACACTGCTATTTGGATTTGACACATGGTAAATGAGTGTTACTGGGGAAGGGGGAAAAAAGAGGGGCTAAATTACCCTTCTGACAGCCTCTGAAGAAATTGCTTTGGCTTGTTGAGCTACTGATGGCTCAGAAGGGGTCTAAACACCCATTTCTCAACATATTGCAAACTTCTCTAGCTGGCTATCATGAAAGTAGTATCCTACTACTGTATGTACTAGAATACAGTAGAGAACCCTAGATTATCTCTGAAAAGAATGGGACTTTTGCCTGGCACAATGTGACATCTTGTGGAGATACCAAACTGGGACTGGAAACAGACTGTGGCCCTGCTGTAGTCTTCCACCTCAGCTAAATCTGTTTTGAACCCAGTTGGGCTGGCTCTTTGGAAGGGCAATGTTGCATGATTGTGGTATATATTGCATTCAAGTCAACAACTACTTCATTCCCTGTTTGTTGCTCTATCTGACCCTTGCCTCTTGACAAACACACACTTTCACTGACTCAACTGACAGTCTCAGCAGCACGCCTGTGCATCCTGTCATACCTGAGCACTGGAATCAACACTGTAAAATCAAAATGCTCTGAGTAATTCAGTGGAGCACATCACACAATGGCTAGACCCATGCAAATAATTGGAGAAGACTTATTTGACCCTTTATCCCATATTCTCTATACCAGCCCCTCCAGCCTCATCCCATTGGCTTTGCCAATTATTTCAACCCTATTTCAGATAGATTAAGCACCTGAGTCCTTAGAAATGTAAAGGGTCTCACAATTTGCAAAGAGCTTTTTAGTATTTAAATGTATACTGCTATGCTCAATTTCCTACTATTACATCTCATTACATCTCTCCAAGCCTTCAGCAATTCTATTGAAACATCTTTTTGAAGTATTTAGAATTTCTTAAAGGTCTCCCAACAGACATCCCCCTTCTTTGCCCACAGTATCTAATAGCTCCATATCCTCTGGTGATCTGGCAAAGGGAAACCAATTCCTGTAGGAGTGCAATACATAGATTCTATTCATATCTCTTCCTCCAGAAAGAGATGGTTCACTTGTAAACTTCTGGGCTGAAATCCATTGGAAAACAGTCAAATTTTTCATACTGTTGCCACTGTAAATAAGAAACTGGCAATACCACACAAAGGTCTAAGAAGACTGAGCTAATGATGCTGTCTTCTTCCCAGAGACCATGCAACCAGGAGACACACAAAAAGGAAAAGCTAACACATTTTGTCCTGGACAGGTGATAACCCAATTCATCTTTTGAGTGGTTAAAATGAACCGGTTCAGGTAGCCACAGAGGCAAACACTTCATTCCGAACCTTCAAACCAGCTCTCTGTAAAAATCAGATCTTGCCTAGCTGTACAGAGCTTTCACATCCTTGCTGCTCAGAGATGGAGCAGCAGAGGCACACTGTTCCTCCTTATAGCAGGTGCCTCTTTGCATTAGCTGTAGCAGATTTCAGTCCCTACAGGAATACAGCTTCCACCCTTCCCACTGGGAGGATTAACACTTGTGCTCTCTACAAGCAACTGCTTGTCTTGCAACTCCAAAATAAGCACCTTTGAGGCGCCTACAGGATACACATTGCTTCTGGTTCCCTGCGCTCTTGTCAAGCTCTTGGGGCAATGCAAGCTGTCAGCCACATGATCCCGGAGCAGAGGAGAGAACGCCAATGCTATCCATGGACAGAGCAGGCTTGCTGTAATTGCTTCTAAAAGCAAATTCCACTGGGCCCAGGGGAGGGCAGAGACTGGCATGTGCCTGTACATACTCACACAGAGGATCTCTTATTCCTTTCAGCTTCTACTGTGCAAGTTTACTGACCTCCTGCAGTATTAATGAATTCCTCTCACCTCCTTGCTCTGACATCTGCTCAGGAGAACGGATGAGTAAGCAGGTAATCCAATTGGGCAGGAGCAAAGCAATGAGCCAATTCTCCCACACAACTGTGTTACCCTACTGCTCTTTGGCACTGCCTGTGCCTACAGGCCCTGTACTCCAGGAAAAAGCTTTTGGGCTTCCTGCCCTCAGGATGGCTGAACAGACCTTCTCCACCTCGAGCTTATCTTATTGCTCCTGTAAGTATGACATAAAAGGCTGACTTCTCATTTCCAAGATTTCAACACTGACAAAACAAAAATGAAACCTTGATTTCTCTCATCTCCTCCTCACTTTCTGTAAAGCAAGTTAACAAAAACAATTGCTCCCCGACAGAGCAAATTAGACCAGACAGATCAACAAAGCTTCTAGACAATAGAAACAAATCAGATCCAAATCAAAGACTTTCAGTAAAACAAGTTCTCAGGTAACCTTTAGAAAGTGAAAACAGCCAGTAGTACTAGATAACTAGGAATTAAGGACAGAAAATGTTCATAAAGTTAATCTAGCTCATGCCAGGGCTAGGACAAGATTGGCTGATATAAGTTGCCAACCAGTGCTTTTCTCTAGGCTTGCTTTCAAAGGCATCAAACAAACTTTTATCGATTCCTTTCCAATATGCATTCATATTCAATCAGTATAAATATTAAGACAATTCTTACTGATGGTGAGATGAATTCTTCCTTGTCCAGGCACTTCTGCTACCACTACTTAACTTTTAGTTGCACATGAATTTTCTTCCCCAGCTTATGCATGCTTAGGATGCCTGTTTGCCTTTCCATGTTTTACAGTGTTTCAGTGGAGCACCTCACTGCAGGAAGAGCAAAGATCATCTCCCCCACATCTGCCATCTCCTATTCATACCTTATCACTAAAGGATCTGCTGAAAATCAAGGAAAAAACCAAGAATGTAGACAGCTTTTCTCATTCACTATGAGAATGTATTCATCTCTGCTTGGCTCAAAATAGTATCTGACAAGAGTGAATCACACGAGTTCTGAAAAATTCACAAGACATAAGCAAAGAAATCTATAGCTGCCTTCCTCAGTCTCACTCCCTGACTGCCTTATTGACTTCTGCTGCCTGCATCGACCATTTGCAGCTACCTGTCTGCTTTCTCTTCCATTAAGGTAGCTACCAATCAAACATGAGAGGAGTGGGGAGAAAGAGAACCACTGAATTACTGTGGGGACCTTCAGCACTGCCTCTTGCTGAGAGGGATAAAGAGGGACCAATGAGGAAACACACAGCACAAAAATTTTTTGCCTTTATGAGAAGCCACTGAGCTAACTCAATATGAATAAAAATCATAGAATAGATTTTACTTGATTTATATAAATGCCTAAAACATCCCAAAATACCTTCATCAGTCCCACCCTGGGGAAAAGAGAGGGGAGGAGACAACATTATAGAGCCTGTATACCCAGGATGCCACTAACCTCCAGGGCTGGGTACGGAATGAAGATGACATCTTCAGAACAGATTCATCTCCATTCTTCCATTAACTTAAACTTTCAGCAACTTGTTCTCCACTACATTTCTTGCTCCAGTCTTCCCTCTATTCCTCTAATGTAGGAACTATACCTACTGACACTGCTTTGCACATGACTAAATATGCCATCCCAGAGATGAGGTTGCATTTTTATGAAAAGGGGGTCCAAGGACTGAAATCAAGCAATAAGCCAAAATATGTTGAAAAGGCTATACCTATGTAATTTCAAGACACAAAGGACTGGTTTGAACTTGGCTCCTGTTTTTTTTCAAGTCAAAAAGAAAAAAATTATATCTATACTTCTCCAAGCATTTGCCTTTCTCCTCTATCCTTTTCCTTTTCCTGACCTTTTTTATTTTCTGTTGCTTTAAGCTTCCCTCCTTGTGGACAATCGTGTGTTGTCAAAAAGCAGTACTTGATTTGAGAAGGAAAACAAAGAGAAAAGCATCAGCTTTTGTGTGTATGTATACAGATAAAGGCTAACAGCTGGACCTAATGCTCTTAAAGGTCTTTTACAATCTAAACAATTCTGTGAGTCTATAGAGGTGTATTTATAGATACATACACACATCTTTCTCTACACAAGTACACAGATGAAAACCCGTGATGTTTGAGAACTAATCAAGAAATTACTATGCATTTATATGTACACATAAACAGCCCTAGTCCCTCACTGGAGCACTGTACACCAAAGAGTTTTTGCTTGGTGGAATGCAAAACACATGGAGAAGGCTTCTCACCCTGGCCTCAGCCCAGCACAGACGCAACAAGCACCCTCTGGTCGCATCCAGACCTGAAAGCCAGAAAACACCTCCAGGTTTACAGTTTAAATGCCCACAAGAGATAAGGAGAAAATATATGAGAGCAAATGTTAGAAATTATTTTAAAAGGATCTCTGCCAAATCAGAGAACATTATGCCTCTGAATATATTTTTAAAGGAAAAAAGGTGAAATACAAACACTGAGTAATACTAATCTTTGATCACAGAAAAGTTTTAAATTTAGCCTGTTTAGAGCTACAAAAGAAAAACAACCAACCACAGCACTATAATGTTAATTTTTTTCAAATATCCTAAGAGTCAGAAGAAAGGCTACAAGTAAAATTTCTTCAGAGAGCGCACTTGAAAGCCATTCAAAGTCTTCTAAAAGTTCTCAATTTAAAACATCTTGTTTGCATGTCATCATGTCTGACATGGACCAAAAAACCCTCATGGAGACTTAAAACATATGTAGTTTGCTCCTCAAACGAAAATATAAGAGTCTGCAGATTATTTTCTTAATATTACAGAAGATTTTTTTAAAGCTATGTATATTTTTCAGTTACATATCAAACATACAGATTTTTTCAATACTGTAACGGTCGTTTTCTAACTTTGTTTTGTTACACAGTTAAGCAAAGATTTACATGTTTCAAACTCCACAATCACAACCAAACTCTCACACTTCCATTCTAAAATAAGTCTCCTTAAAAGCCAAAACAAACATGTTGTGTCCAGCTCTTCCACAAAACAATGCTAAAATAAATTGGGAGGCTTTTGTGTCACTTACAATTAGTTTTCCTGCAAGCAGAGAGAAAAAAATAAATAGCAACTTTTGAAATAAGCATACCTTTGCTACAGAAAGACCTATTACAATGGGAAATCATCCTACAGAATAGAGTGGAAATTCCACTGCTGAAGGCCTGACATAGGAGCGGCAAGCCCACATACAGAAAAGGCAGAACTGTGTGAATGGCAAGCTCAGCCTTACTATGTGTCTTCTGTCTGCATCCACAGCAGTATGAAGCATCTGTCTTCCCCCAAGCAGCACAGGGAAGGGAGGAATCTTTTTGCATACAGAACCATCTTGAGCAATACGCTCTGGTCAAATTAAGTCAATGAGTCACACCATAACACCAAGAAAAACCAGATGTGGTTACTTCTTCCTATTATGACCTTGATTCCATTCATGCAAAGCAAATGTTCCTAGAAGAAGCTGAAAGCCTGGATATGAGGGAGGAAGGAACATAAACAAAGACAACGATTGATAGGATGTACTGGTTTGGTACACTGGCACACAATTGCACTCCCCCAGTCCTCCAGCATCCATCAAATCCATCTAAGGCCAGAACAAGGCACGAGTCTCATCCTGCAGACTAAAAAATTCAATGAGCATGTCCTTTGCTGTGCAGTTACAGCACACCCAAAGTACTTCCCTGCAATCTCCACTACCCAGAGGCACTATTTAGTAAAACTGGTCTTACATATCAGCAAGACAATTGCTCTAAGAGAAATCTTAGTAGGAGGATGTTCTCACCTGTAAGGAAGATTGAGACAAGAAGTTTCTTGGAGGGAAACCAAGGTAATTGAAACAAAAAAGGCAGTTCCTCATTTTTTTATGTAACAGCCATTAGCCTGATCTCAGAGCTTTGACAGGCTAAGACTAGTGCTTTGGGAAAGGGAATACCAGTGAGAGGAGTCAACAGCACTCAAAGAGGTGGCCAGACCAGCAGACAATTAACCGGTCATAAGCAAGCTTCTAAATCAGGTACTTGATAGAACATACAACTATAGGAAGATTCAATCCAAAAGTCTCAAGTCACCTAATTCACATGATGGAGTGATGAGACACTCCCTCTTCCCAGTCCAACACTCTACCCTGGATGGCAGTAACTTTCCTCTGAGCAGTGTCTCTAGGTCAGTGCTGCTGGTCATCCTCAGATCTCATGGTCTGACCCAGATGTCAGCCTGGGGTCTCATACTGTGGAAAAACTCAGCACAACGCATGTACAATAGCCAATAAATCCAAGAGCCCATTCAGCACCTATGTGCAGACATATAAACACAATCCATTTCGTACAAGTCAAAAAGCATTACATGATAATTTTTTTACCACAGAGCTGCTTTGGGCCTTGTTTTAAATTGGACTCTCTAATTTTAAGAGCTTATAAACCATATTCTAATTCCTCAGAGCCAGACAGGTGCCAGACAAGTGTCAGGCTGGAATAAAAATGTTGCATATCTCCACTGCCAATGCTTCAGAGCTCCCTGAGATGAGAGCTGGTCTGAGGCTGTTGAGCTCCCTCAGGTGAGAGCTGGACCCCTTAAGTGAAGGGTCTTGCACCTGGTTCACAGATCTCTTGTATTACAACCACAACACTTTCTCTTCTCTCTTTAAAGTATTTTATATTAAACATGGTCTCTACATCCCCTCCTTACAGTTTCTCCTCTCCTTTGATCTAGGCAGGATAAAGTAGGATAATTATATTTTTCTTCAAGATGAACAAAATCTTCATTTCTGATAAAGAATGACTCATTTAAAGAAAGGCAAACGGACAATGGTTGGAAAGCAAAGTGGAGGGAGACAGAGATGGTGGTCATGACCCTATAAATCCACTGCATTATATTTGAGTATCAGAATTGAATACTTTGCCTGAATATTGCCCTTTCCCACCCACCCACCCCCCCTTTTTCACTTCTCTTCTACTTCTTGTAATTTTAGCATAGGGAAAGAGAAAAAAAAATAATTTTGCTTCCAAAATTACTCCAAATTATCCATCAGTTCTTCTGTTCTTCTCAAATAATGAGGCGTATATGGGCAACATACATGTGACCCAAATCCTGTACTTCCTTAAATTCTAAATCTTTAAAGTATCTCTAGATCTGAAGATGCAATTACTGGTCTGTACACCAAAAAGGCAGGAAAATAAATTTAAAAGAGAGCTGATATCAGAAGAGATTTTGATAGCACAAGGAAAGTTTTTGTGATGCAGAAAAACAGTTCTAGATAAAACAGAGATCTTGCTTGGCTTTTGCTCACACAATGACCAGATCACATGAAAGTCCTGCAGCTGTTTTGCTAGTTAGAGAAAGCAATAGCAGGAGGATTTTAAAATAAAAAGCATGTAACCCTAAAATGAATTATTGAAGGAATGAAAAGTCATGAAGAGATTTACCCAAACATAGGATTTGACTCTCTTGTTATGCCCAAGAAGGCAGGCTGAACTCATAATGGTTATGGAAAAGCTGGTCCCAGACATCTGCACACTCAGAGGCTTGGCAAGTCAGGCCTTGGCATCTCACCAGAGGCAGGAACTGCATTAATGTAGATGATGTATCAGAAAAGGAAGGACCAATTTGTATTAGTCATGGACTTTGTGGCAAAGGTGGCAGCAACAAAATGTGAACCAAGGGAACAGGAAATTGCATGGCAATCCCTTTGAATAGCATATTACCAAGACCAGCTGCCTATACCATACCAGCTTCTTTTTGGCTTCTGCTCATTTCTTTCATTGACAAGCACGCAAAGCAGCAACTTCACTAGTCCATCACCAGTAATAATGGGATTTGCATCCTAAACAATTCCAAAAGACAAAAGTGTGGTTTCCATGAAAAAGGCAAATACAAGAGAAGCACAACCACACCCCCAACCAAATATCATACACTCCACCCCGAGATTCTTCCTGTGGGTGTTAGGTTTATTTCTAACTCCCACTTTCTGCTCCTCATGGAATATCTTTTTCAGTCTGGTTATGTGCAACACTGAGCTCTCATCCATAGGTGACACCCTCAGCTGCACTTGCAGTACCAAAAAATATTTCATCTAAAATGCCCAGATCTTAAAAAAAAAAAAGTTTCTGATTCTCCTGTTCTAGCAGCAGTAGGAGCATGAGGGACACAACAGAGCCAACACAGTGGGCACTGGCTAGAAAAGCCAGAGGCAGTAAGGCAGCACAACCTTAGCAATCCTTGACATCAGCTTTCTCTGCATTAACAGTTTCTTTGTGTCAGGAATACATCTGACTCACTGAAACACGTAAAATAAGAGCAGGAAATGTATTTACTATGTGACTGTAGCCGAGTTCCTTTCCCACCCACTCCATACCTTACCAATTCAACTGGAGATAGCATTCATTTGTGAAGGAAATAAAATAGGCAGGCAATTTATCTGCTAAAAGCACTGTCTGATTATGAAAGGAATGCCCAAATTTAAAACATGGTCGGTAACGCTTCTTGCAATTAAAAGCGTTTAACCCTATCCCTAATCTTTTCACTTATTCAAAAAAATTAACAAACAAAAAAAACCAAAAAAACCCCAAAAAAAACCCAACAAAAAACAACAAAAAAAACCCCAACTGTGTTCACATAGCATTTGGAAAACCACATAGATGATAGACTGTATGGCCAATTATTCTTAACTTAAAACATATCAGTGGGCTGTTTGCATACCCTAAGATGGCCTTCAGGCCAAGACAAACCAAAATTCAAACAGTCTCAGCTTGTAAAATATTTATATAAAATGTTGCATAAGAGAAAGTGCCAGACCAGTGAACCAACAAGCAGAATAAATCTGTAACACTGAGAATAACAGCACAGACTGTAAAAATTTACTCATAACATGCTGTGCTGTTTACTGCTAAGGTGGGAAACAACTCTCTGGCCACTGCATACCACTAATAGGTCAGAATAAGTATATTTTTGTTAATCTTGCCTGCTAGATTATCTGTATACTGGAAGTACAATAACTAAATGAAAGACTTTTTTCTGTGTGTGATATGAGCCCAGCCCAAAGCCAAGTCAAGTTAATGATGGTAATGGGCACTGAATTACATTCACTTTAACAATAAACAAAATGGTCTTAATCAAATCTTGCCTCATTCTTCACAATACTTCATTGCATTATGGTTTAAGATATGCAAATTTAAATGTATTTCTTTCTAAAGGAAATGAAATAAAAATTCAGATTAGTTATACTTACCTATAAACTTCAGAACAAAATTTATGATCTCAAGAAAACTTGAAAATAAACACACTGCTTCTGAGGATATAAAATGCTAAATATTACTGCACTAAAAAGGTGATTTAACATGTCACAGAAGTTTTGAGAAAAAATTAATTTCTTTTAAATATAAAAAAAGGGCAACCACATACAGATATCACAATGGCTGCTCTGTGCTATTTGTTTTGATATAAAATCCACTCTTTTGTGCTGTCCAAATATTTTCCACACGTCACAAACTTCTCAACTGACACTAAGCAAATCCATCAAAGAAAATGAGAGGGAACCAACTATGCTTTGGCAGCTGACAATAGCATCTTTTGACAGTGAGGAGTCGGGAAGGCAAGTTCAGATTGTGGATATGCTTCTTCACAGCAGCTCTTTCTGCTACATTGGTCAACAGTGGGAAGGCCAGCAGTGCTGACCTAAAATAAATAACTTTAAGTTCAACCACTGGTCATATGAGACAGACAGTCCCATTGTTTCGAAAACATCCCCTTAAGCCAAGCTGCAGATACAGGCAGGCATCATTTTGTTGGTTCTTTTCAGGTAGTGTTTGTAAGGTCAGCATCTCCAAAGATCTACGAAAACATCAGCTAAATTTTCAGCTGATGAAATCAAGGCAGACCAGGTTAAAACAATTCACATAAGGTTATTAGCAAGGCAGTTTTACTAGTGCAAGAGCACAAATTCTGTATTCAGGGTATGAGACATAATGTCTAGACTGCTGTTCATGTAATACCTTCTACCTCTCCACAGTGGTAACTGCCCTTCCAACACAACAGCCAGCATATGAAGCTTTCAGTCTGCTCCAGCTGGCAGGAGGGCTGGAGGTCCTGCTCTCAAATCAGCAGAATTTCACAGTGGGATGAAATCCAAAAGTCACTCAAATTTAGGCAGTCACATTTTTGCCCAGTTAGCCAAGACAAAGAGACAGGGGTTTCCACAAAAGAGGTGGTTTTCCTCTGGCACAGAGTTATTTCCATCTGGGCACAGAAAAAATGCCCTCCATTGCCTAGGTTTTACATAAGCTGTGGGCTGCTAGGAACCTAATAACTGTTTATTTTCTGTTTTATTTGTTATTAATCCTGATGAAATTTTCTGGTCATGGCTCAAAGTTCTTTAAAAGCATGTGAAGTTAAATATGCCATGTCTCAGTGTGTTGTTAAGGCAACTGGAATATTTAAAGTTACTAGAAACAAAATATTTGTTAGCGTACAGTGCTGTTATTTTTGACCAGAATATGACTGTATTCTCTCCCACTCAACTAGTTTTTCTTTTTGATCCCAAAAGGGCCAAGACAGGGGAGGGATAAAGGGTTGTCTGCACACTTTATCACAAAGAACTGTACAAACCTTCCATATTCAAGGATAATCAAGGAAGGGTTGTAGACATACAAAGTCCATTAACATCCCCCAACATCTGTTGCTCCCAAGACTTCCTCTATTGCAATAATGCAAGCAGATCAAAATACATGTAGAAGCCAAAGCAAAGCAAAAGGATCTGGGATTTCTCTGCTGAGCTCCAAACTCTACTATAGCTGTTTGGGACAACAGGCAAGTAGCTAAGGGCAATATTTCAATTTTTACTGTTATCATAATGGCTTAATGTTGTATTTCTGGTTTGAACCACATTAGTCCTGAAGCTTAGAGGTATTTATTAAATTATCCATGTAATCCAGCAAGTGATAGCAGAAACATGATGAGTTGGTCACTGCACAACAAAGGAAAAAAAAAAAACAAAAACAAAACCACTGGTCACTTCACATGACAATGAAATTGCAGGTTGGTAGTTACTAGTTACTTTTGACAGCTGTCTTTAATCTTCCCATACTTTGGATTTCCACCTCCAGAAAGGCCAGTGACATGCACAGTCTCTGTTGAACTCATCAAATTGCTTTTCCTTAAAGGAGCAGAAGAACCACAAGTCTTTCTCTCCTGTTCATATTCTAAGCCATAATCCAGGGCCAAGAGAATCTACTAATTCAGAATAATTCTGACAAGCCTTATCCCAAGACATTCTTCTAATTAAAGTGAAACAAACTAGAACTATACACAATTATAACATCATTCAGCTTTCCAGACAGTAAATATACAACTACTGTTGATTCTGTTTTACTTCTGGCCCTAGTTAATTCTGACTTTACTGCAAAATAACATAGTGTACATCTCTCCATGCTCTTGTTCTTTTGCTTTTTTTATTCTCTCACCTGATCATTTCTTTTCCTGTTCATCCATGTTTTCATTTTTTCACTTCTAAATCTATCCCTAGCTATTTCACCAAGTCTCTCTTCCTGACAACTTTTCCTACTTGCTTATACCACAGACTCACTCTGCTATGATTCTCTGCAACCTTATGCCACATTCAGAGCCTGAGAATTGTACAAAGACCTTATGACCAGGAAATTAAATTTTAATTCAGTATGGTGATGGAAATGTAGGAATCTGGGCACTCTTCTTTCCTTTTTAATCAGGTCTTACAAGGCACTTTCCAGAGAATCTGCCCACAAAACTTTCAAACATAATTCTCAAGAGATTTCCATGCCCATTTTACTGGTCCAAGAACACCACACTTAAAAATCAAGTTAAAAATCCCAAACCCTCTGAACTTCAGCCATTATTGCAATTGGCTGGAAGAAGGCAGATGCTCAGGGATCCAGCTCTATAGTCACTCCTTCCAGCTCTATAGTCCTTCCAGCTCCATAGCCACTCCTTCCAGCTCTATAGTCCTTCCAGCTCCATAGCCACTCCTGCAAATCCTCCCTAACTGTCACCACTTCAAATATTTTCACTGATTAATTCCATTTCATTCAGAAATAACTAAGTAACCCCCAGAAAAGTAAAACTAAACTTTAAATGCAGGCAAAATTCAAAAATATATTATATTTTGTTAAGCTACAAATAGTAAGCAACAAACATCATTCTGTCTCTGCAAGCTGTCAATCTTGATTCTATCAAGGACACCTAGCTTGCTTTCTTTCGTTTTTCACACAGGCAATTCAATACAGGTAGGTAGTCTCTTTCTTTTTCTTATCACTCCTATTCAGGCAGTTCTGCAGGAATTGAGGACTATCTCATTTTCAGATTCCTGCACATTCTTTCTCACATTCTCTTGCACTACAATTCTTTCAAAACCGGATTTTCAAATGAATAGTATTTATCTTGAGTGATCTTCCAAGAGGAAGCACAATGTAGACTCCTTCTCCGTTAACTATTTTTGTTATCTTATTCTGCGCATTAAAAAGTAACCAAATCATTTTGTCCCTCTCTGAAAAGGGAATTTCACAGCTGAATTTTGTATTCAGGTAATACACAGTCTGCTCACATTGGCCATTCAGAGAGTCAACACGTCTAAAAAACAAAAAAGTAACTCCTTGTCTGCTTTCCATTCAACCATTATCCGTGACTACTGCACTTTGAATCCTCAATTACTACAAATCCTGCTCAGGAAACAATGAAGGTTTTTTACTGGGACAAATTTTGCTGCTGCTTCTCCAAGATTGTGACTCATGTCAGTTCTAAAAAGGCCACAGAATAGACTGGAGGGAAAGAATTAATTAAAGAAATATAGGTAGAGGTGAACAGAAACCAAGTATTCCTATAGTAACTGAACTATGCTCTGGGGATTTATGTATACAAACTATCTATCTTATAGATATCTATAACTATATCTATATCTATAGTTAGACAATGGCAATTTATACAACACTTTTTTAACACATTAAATATTTACCCATAATTATATCTAATAGCAGAGAGTCACATAGGTTGTAGAGTTACTGTGCTTGTAAACAAAGAGATAATAGTATAGAAGGAAATCAACAAGAATTAGAAGACACACACCATATTAATTTCATTCATTACAGAAGTTCTATATACACTTGTCTTTGTGGACAGGAGATCTGGGGACAAATTTGTTATTACATGTTTCTGTTCCTCAAAAAAGTCCTCTCATCCATCAATAAGACATGGACACAGAGTGGCTGCTACCTCCCAATAAATGAGCAAAGGCCAGGGATACATTTGATGTGCTTTCAGTCTCCATAAGAGTAAACAAGACCTTCTCAATAGTTACCCTGGGAGATTGCATACATACAGATAGTTGTTCAAGTACTGCTAACAGCAGGAGCGCCAAACATACTGATGACAGGAAGAAAAATGTTGAAGCTGCTGTGGACAAGCCAAACTCAGCTTGCTTGTCCTTCTACCCCTAACTCTGACCAGCTCAGACAGATCTCTTCTGCTCCAGGTAGGTTCAAGCAATAAGATGGATGCTCAAGTAGATAAGAAATTCAGTCTTTGGACTATCCAACTCAGTAGCCAGTTATGTTATTCTTATGCTTTTTACATAGTTATGAATGCAAGTCTAGCTCCCATCCAGTACCATAAAATAAGTCAGTTTATTATAGTCAGATTCTTAGATAGCAAGTCTCCATAGCAATGCACAGCAATATTACCAGCTCCTTACTAGTACTTTATTCTTTTCTTACAAATATATACATATATATATATATAGTGGACAGTACCTTACAGCTGTCCACAATAATCTCCATCTCACTAGACAAAGATGCAGTATAAAAACGACAGATCTACCATCCCTCTAACTTGCTATCTAGAGAAGGAATTGACAAAAGTTTGAGATAAGCAATTTACAGTAGCTAAATACAAGCTATACTTCAATTCCCCAGTTTCATTACTAAGTAGATAACTACAGCAGCAAGAAAAGAGTTCAGGAGTCAAGATACCTCACCTTAGTTACACAGGACAGAAAATGCGAACATAATTGACGTAGCTAGTCTAACAACACTTCCCGGCCTCAAGCTTAAATCCAGCCTGGAATTTAAATCATTAAAAAAATAGCGTGGCAGGTAGCCTTGCTGTGGACTTCTACACTCCTAATCTTTTCCTTAAGATTTGTCCTGGGGTCCCAAACCTAAGAATAGCAGAGAATAAGTGCAGGCAATTGATTCTACCCTGAAACTCTTCAGACCAAAGTCTCCAAACATCCTGTAGAGATCCCTTTTGGGAAGGGAACAGACAGGTCCTTCACAGCACTTCTTCACTCTAGCCTGGGTATTACAACAGTCTGTAATGCTATTTGCAGCTTCAAAACCCTGCAGATTCACCACGTTCCCTTGGTTCAGGAAAGCCTTATAGGTCTCAACCCTAAATCCTACCTTCTAAGAATAACTGCCACCTTATCCCAGAAATCCTAAAGATAATGATTTTAACAGTAAACCAAGGATTCCTGTTGATTCTCACTCAGTGTCAGGGCACACTGCACGACACCCTTTCCTTCAGGGGTGGGAACTGAGGGGAATAACGTGACCAGCAAGACCAGAGCCTTACTGGCCAGGGCTTATCCTATGGTATACAAGGAAGACAAACCTGGAGGTGGCAGCCACATCCAATCAAGAGCCCAGATCTTAAAGCAGTACCATAATGACAAGGCAGTTCCAAAGACAAACTGAGAAGTCAATCCATATGTTAGAGCTAAGATGAGGTCTTGCAATTGCCAGGCATGACCATGGTGATGAAGCTGGGCCAGAAATCAAGCCAGGTAGTCAAAGGCCACAAGTTGAAATCCAGATCACACAATTCTATGGCTAGGCACTGGCATTGCTGCAGCTAATCAAAAATCAGTAACCCTTCTCCATCATAGCTCAGGAAAACGATTGATGCTCCAATGCTGAGCTTAAATAGAATTCCTGGGCCCATGGGTGTGGGCCCCACTTGAGGCTCATCAGGGCTATTAGGGCTTATTCACGTACTTAGAGCTTCAACACACCTGCAGCGTTCAGCCTGAGGAAATATAAAAGACAAAACAGAACCCCAGTACCAGTGTCCAACACCAACAGGACCCTAAAAGCTCTAAAACTTGATTTCATCTGGGAAAACCCCTCGAATCCTGTGTAATCTTAGCTAAGAGACTCATAAATCCCCAACCTAACCTCCTACAAGTCCCAGCAATGGTTGCCCTCCCACACTAAAAATCAGCCAAAAAGGAAGACAATCTTTTCACACCTTCAGTGGTGTGTTCCTGCTCCAGACAGCATAGTGCCATCACCAGTGGCCTTAAGCCCTGCCCAGTAGAAGGAGTCAGTCTGGGTAGCACATGACTGAGCTATTATACCATTTTTTTCAGGATGGTGGGACAACCCAACATGAGTTAAGTCACCTGGCATTCTTAATCAGACATACCTCTATTCTTGACTCTCAATCCTTAGCTAAGATACCTTCTACAGCTTTAACTATAGGCACAGAAATCTATGTAATAAACAGTCCTTTTCCATCTCATGAGAACCTCCTCAGACTCCTCAGCTGAGTGTACCAGGGTACAGCAGTTGTAATGACTTCGGTAGAGACTAACAGCTCCAGAAATTTTAGAAATCACTGGCAACAAATATGGCGAGTACACAGGGAAGGCAAGGGAAAGCTACAAGATAGTCTCACAGGCTGATACTTCATTTTCTCCAATAACACACAGGGCATATGTAATATCTGTAGAATTCAGATGCAGAATCAGCCTGCACTCTTAGCAATAGCAGTGGAACCTCTGCTCCTCACAGTGGGAAACAGCTGCGGTTGGCAGGGGATGGAGGCTACGCTTCTGATGAGGTCTAGACAGAAATGCTTCCATCTACCTCCAGTTATATTCATCACAGACCAGTTATCAGTGCCTAATTCACATAAAAATAATAATATTAACAACATAATAAAAAAGAGGTTGAATATCAAGGTCAAAGTAATGGTAGACAAGTTACACTGGTAAATGTCCCTTGACAGCATTACAACTGAGTGCTATATCAATAGGCTCAACATTTCAGGCTGGGGAAATCTTCTTGTCTGCAAAACTAATGCCTCTTTATTCGCTCAGCCACAGTCACGCCCTAAAAAGTTAACATTAGATGTTAAAAATCAAGCATCTCACCTTCCAGAAAACCTTTCACTTTCTCAATCCCCTAGAAGTGTTCCTCAGTTGTTCACCTCAGAAATAAAGACCCCATCCAGGGAGCTGAAATATGTGGGTTACGCACAGAGAAAATACATTAAAATCTTTATTGGCTGCTCCATCCAAGCAAGTCTTTTCCCATAAAGAAAACAGCCCCCATGACACTAATTTCTTCCTTTGAGCTGAGTGTTCTGTAAAAGTCTGTGGCTATCAAAGCAGACTGAAATGCAGCCACAGATGTATGGAGTCAAGCTTGCCCCTGGCCACACTGTCAGGGCAGCCAGGCCTTTGTGCCTGTGCTGGGAGCCCTCACATGGCCCTGGCACCTCTGGCAGACTCTGCCTGCAGCAGCCCTATTCCATCAAAGTCCACTTTCTGCCTCTCACCCAAAATAAGGCCATTCATCCCTCTCTCCTTTGAAAAAATTTTAAGCACATTCTTCCATAGCAAGGTCTCACACCACAACAAACATCATGATAGGGGTTTATCAAATGTCCAGAACTGAAACCTAATCTGAGCCAAGACAGACAAGGCTCCCCTAATTTGGGATTTAGGGGAGCAGTATGAGAGGCATTAACTGACAGCTTTTTCCAATTGAGAGCTTATTTTTACAGACTTTAGTTAAATAACAAAGGAAGAAAAGGGAAAATGGAGGAGGCTGACAAGGAGATGAGGAGGATTGTGTCTCAGAAGCCAAAGCCAAATTGATAAAGATATAGATATATAAATATATAGAGATGTATTTCTATTACACACCCACAAACACAGGATCAGTATGTGCCCACATCTTTCCACTGGGTGCTGTCCCATGTTTACATGTTGTCTTGGGCAAGAGAATATTCCTAAGTATTCTAATATAATACTCCTATAGTGCTACGGCGAGAAAAGCTGCATTTTACAATGCTGATCCCTTTCACAGTTGGCTTTTATTTTGCAGCAATGAAAGTAGTGGCCCATGGGCAACCCATTTTTTGCAGACTTCTCATGTTTCTTACACAGTTTTACAAAAAATCATCATCCACAGCAAAAGCTGTTTTTTCCATCCTTCTTGTCTGGTACATAGGAATACGAGAAATGGTTCAGTTGTACTCCAGGTCTGTGGTCTGAGGATCTCCCTTCACAAGTGCCACTGTCAGATTCAACTCACAGTGACTCCTATCAGACCACAGATCTGGAAATGCTTTTGCCTCTTTGAAGCCACCAGCTAAAAGTGCCTTCCACTGTTTTGCATCTAACCCCAAACAGCAGCTTAAAACATACTCTTGACCATCTGGGCTCTTAGCTTTCAGGGTTTCAAACCTGAGTAAAGCCTAAATATATACATATCAGATTTTTTTCAATGGAAACCACCAAAACAAAACAAAAAAAAAAAACAAACAAAAAAACAAAACCCAAAAAAAACCCCTGGCTTTTTCACATTTCAACTTTTCAATACACCAACCCTTTGATTTTCACCATCCTTTCCTCTACTTCCCAAACCAAGAAAAAATTAGCATCACCCTTACACGCAAGCAAAAGGAACAGCAGTCTCTGGATCTATCAGGCATATTCTCAATGTCAGTTCAGGGCATAAAACCCTCCCCAACTTTTTCACCGACATAATTTCACATACATCTTAAGTAGGAGGCTACTGCCAAACTTGAGAAGTAGATATCTTTTAGGACTTCATGATAGAGTCATATTTGGAGCTCTCAACTACAATGCTTTTAATTAACTGAGAAACATGTTAGTCATTAAAACAATGTGGGAAATAATCGTGTCACTTTTAAATTTCCCTGTTCTGAAACAAGACTGACACTTTTGAAGCACAAATAAGAGAGAAAAAGAGATCATTTTTTCCACTTGTTCAGCTGAAATCCTCCACACTCTGCAAAAATAAGGCTGGGAATTTCCTGAGAACAGTCCTGAATAAAATAGAGAAGAAATTCCCTGAATTTGCAGTATCAATTCAATTAAAAAATAGCACATGAAAAGCCTTTTTGGCTAGGATCCATGCATATAAAGACTCAGGATAACAGAAGAAAAGCATTTATACTTTCCCAACCTTGGGACAAGTCTGAAGCAAATTTCAAACTAAGTTCTGATTTGGTTGTTCATTCATTTCTCAAAACAACAGAATTTGTCATCCTTCCTGCAATAAAGAACACAAAACTTCCAGTATTAAGTTTTGTACAGCTCTATACAAAGTAGTAAGGAATTTGCATTATATGAATGAAACAATTATTTTGCTGACAAGCTCAATGTAACTATGAGCTTAAAATTTAAAAATATGGACTGATTTAGCCAAGGCAGTAAATTCAGTGGTATAGTAGTTACAAAGACAGTTTCATACACATTCCATTCTCCCAGAAGTCTTTAAAATAGTAGGAGCAAACGTGATTTAATTTCAGAAAAACATGAACAGTTCAGCATTTTCTCAGACTCATCTTGGCCCTTCTTCTGGGTTTTCTCAGCAGTTTGAAAAAACTTTAATGAATTTGCAGCCAAAAAATAAGAACTGAAACCCTGCAAACTGATCACCAACCTAAAGGATGTCACCAAGCATTCATCAGTGAGAACCATCCTCTATTTCCTATTGAGCTAACCAGGATTGAAACAATGGCATGGAGACAAATGGCACCATAACACGTTAGCAATGTCCTGCAGTCTCTGCTCTGTCAGATGTGTCAACATCATGCACATGGGGAATAAGGCTGCTTGTTCAGAGAGATAAGTTTATCAAACCGTGCTTCAAATTTCTTGGGGCTTAGGCATGTTGTTCTGCTCTCTAGGACTGATACAATATCTCCCTCATTCTTCAGGTCCTTCGAACACCCTCTAACCAACTGCCTAACCCCATTCCATTGATGAAAACCAGTAAAAATTTAACTAAAAATAAGCATTTACCTTAACCAAGAAGGAAAACATGATTTTCTTTTCTCCCTTATCAGGTGCCCTACTAAATTTAAAGACACATCCTTGAGATTTTCGTCCCTCTTTCTCTGTAACTACTTCAGTTACTGTTCAGCTGTATAAAACACATGAAACATCAGCAACTGGTGCCAGTACTCTAACTTGTTTACTACTGTTGGCAAGTCAGCCCTAACTGACTTGGGTCTTAGTGTCCCCCTCTGGCGATCAGCTAGAGATAGTAGATGTCCCAGTATAGAGGCAATCCTCCCTGAAGGTTGTCCCAGTACACAGAGCTTTCCTTCCTTGAGAAGTAAACTGGTAAATGAACTGCTGATCTATTTTTTTCAGAGAACAAAATTCCCTTCCATAGTCTGTTTCAGCAGCCTTGCACTTTGTATGTATGGTGGAGTATGTATTTTATAGGGAAAAACTATGATGTTTATTTACCAGGGGCTCAGAAATGGTTATTAAAATTAGATAAGAAAAGCAGTATAGACGAGTCTGGACAATGCCCCAAACCCTAGGCAACCTGCTAATTTATGGAACAGTGCCTCATTTTTCTTCTTGATATCTTCTCTGACACAGAAGAAGCCATGAAAGACCCATCAAAAATGCATGTATCAAAGCAGGCATATGAGCAACACTTGGCAGCTCTGAAAATATGAACATCACTCATTGTTTTGTGTATGTTCTATCAAGCTGTGAAAATGAGCCTCTCAAAGAAGGTGTGGGGGAGAATATGTGTCTATTACACTCCAAGACCTCAAAAAGCAACAACTTAACAGTCTACACTGCTTTCCCATACTATAATAATCACTGAAATATGTAAATCCATAGAAAAAGGTCATAACCAAATAATGTCCCTACCCTCTTGAGATGCCGTATCTAGTTATGTTTGACATTTAAGGTTGGAATTTTCATGCTGAAGTTTCAGAAGCCCACAGACACTAATAGTCATCTACATCCACCTTTATCAGAAATCTTTTTAAGATGTAAGAAAGCTGCGTTTCTAACTCCTTATGAACTAGAGAGGTTAAGAAGTTAAAGGGCTCACAGTTCACATATTCTTTTCCTGTTTTAAATACAAGAACGATCTTATTTGTGGAAGGAAACTGCCGCATTAAGCCACAGCAAATGTACTTAATGAAAATAGATAAAGGAGTCTCTTCAGGTTAGTCCAACATGTGTCTCACATTTACCCACTTAAATTTCACCAAAAAAAGTCCAGTTTCTCAACTAGTCTTTTAAGCCTTTCTTCTAGTCTATGTTGATCCTTTGAATCCATATTGTTAGAAGCAGTATTGATAAGGACAGCAGAACAGAACAGCATTTTACTCTGATAAGGACAGTAGAAAAGAACAGAACAGAACAGTACAGCCTCGGAGAAGTACATAAAGGATATAACCTAGGCAAACAAAAGTCAGGCAAAATGCAAGCAGGATGCCAGCTCAGCTCTGCAAGGCTGACAAAGCAGAAGTTATGCAAAATAACAATATTGTGCTTACTCAAAGCTGGAGTTGACGAACAGCCACCTAAAAAGGACACCAGACATTGAAGACAGACCCCAAAGAACCAAATAAAAACTTCCAAAAAGTGATGCGACTATGTAAAATAAAGTGATACATATGCATCAAGTAAGGGGGCATAGCTAATGAATAGATAATCAGTGTGTATGATAAACACTCTTCACCCAATGCTCAGGGCACTCGATTAGAGGAAGGATCCTCTGACTGACCAGCACGCTGTAGTAAAGAATGCCTGCTTTCTAATACTCAAAACTGTCTAAGAAAGTTTCTATCTGGCTGATTTTGGTATCAGTATCAACTACAAAAGGGAAGGGAAAAAAGGCACTTCCATTACCTCTGTTAGTGGTCTTCACCAGGGCTATCTGATCACGATCCATTAATTTCCAAGGAATGCCTTTGCATCAGCAATGACAGAAATAATAACTGTGTCAGCACTGACAGAAATGTGCAAATTCAAGTATCCTGTTACTATACAAATATTTTTGCTTAACTTTTCTACAGTGAGTTTCACTATTTTTTTCTTTCTTTTTTTCAATCCCCAAAACACCACCACCACAAATTTCCTAAGTATATCAGTGCAATGGAAAATTGTGGTGCAAGTTGTAGGTTCTCCTAGCAAGGCTGATCACAGCTCTAGGTGAATCAGGACATGTACTCACTCAGTTCTAGCCTCTTCTTCCTGGATTAATTACTCAGCAAAAGAGACTACAAAATGGCAGTTAGCACATTCCCATCACTCATACAAGACAAACTCAGCTGTTCAAATCAATATTCGTTAGCAGGCAGAACAAGCCAGTTTTGAGAGTGTTCTAATTAGACAATAGAGATTATTACAAAACACCTGCAATGTTTGTAATCGTTTAAAATAATGAGAATTAGTATTAGCTTCCAAAGGCACCATATGGTAAATGCTCATTCCAGGCGGGCGGTCCCTCAGACTCTCAGTGTTTCAAAGTGATCATTAACATTTTTTTTATCTAAATGAACTTGTTCGCAGTTAATGCATTGGCCACTGGTTTGTCCTCTGCATGTTGACCGCACATAACGCTGGCCTAATTGCAGTGCCTCCTCATCTCATGCTACAGGATCTGAGCTGGCTTCTTCGGGACGTGACACCACCAGACCAAGACCCCCAGGAGAACAACTTTCCTCCTCCTCCCTGTGGTCGATAATCTCAGAGGCCTTAGAAGCCATTTTCAGACAAAAAGTGTTACTCAGTATTTTCTAAGCTAATGTCACAAACCCAGGGCCCCACACCCAAGGCTGTATTGCAATGATGTGTCACAGCAGTGGTGCCTCCACGGGCTGGCAGCCGGGGCTCTGAGTGCAGAGCTGCCCAGCAGAGTCGTGAGAGCCCCACAGTCTCTGCATCAGCACTTCTGGGTCTACAGTGCCAGAGGCAGCGTCTGAGTATACCCCTCAGAAACCCACACCAGCTTCTTTACAAATGGTAAAAATTAAGCTTTACATTTACATACTGCTTAATCTCATGGTAAACAAATTAAACAAATATGATATCCTTTCTGTAAGTCGTATCAGCAAATTTGGGTAGTTCGAGTCACTGATTGTATTTTCTAATTGCAAGAAAAGCAGGTTAAACAGCCACAGTGTTGTGGAAACAATACATGATAACAAATACAAATATCCCCATAAAGTAGCTATTGCCATATCTCTTTTAAAGAAGGATAAATTCAGATATAGTCTGTCCACACCAAGACAGAAATTATCACAGAGAAAAATCTTCCTATGTCGGTATGAAAACAGGCCTGTGTCTCCCCCAGGCACACTTTGTGCAGTGACTCCTGGGAGCTGATTGGGAAAGGAAAAGAAGGAAGATAAAGGAGTTACTTCTTTAGCTTCTCCCTTTAAAAAACAAGAAAAAGAAAGCAGATTCCAAATAAATGTAAATATGCCATTTTACAAACCAAATAATGTATCAGTTAAGGTTCTCAGCCACACTATTTGTAAGTATAACTACTTTAAGATGCCAAAGAGAGAAAAAGAGATTCAGGAAACTGAGGAAACAGAGACAAATCTTAAGATTATATAAGTCTAAACTTAGATAAACTTGGTAAGGTTTTTGCTACTAAGCAATAATTACACAGAACTGTGTTTACCTATCAACTTTCATGGCAGAGATCTGCAAGCATGTTACTTACAAACTATTACATCACTGTTCCCATCCCTGATACGCAGCCACCATTTTTACAGCATAGAAGCTGCGTAAATGCACTCTGCAGATTATTGAAGATAGGCATACAAACTGAACTGTAATCAATTGAAACAGTAGGGAAAACACAGAACAGGAGTTGAATCACCTCAGTTGGGAATTAATTAAGACTCTGGGGTGAAAACTCCAAGTCTTCCAGAAAAAATATCACTGGATTTTTAAAGATTAAAAGTAAAAAGGGCCTCCTTTGAAATATTTAACAACCAGTCATGGTACCTTTAGCTGTGGTGGTGGACATTAGTTTTGAGTAAACTTGGGGAGGGAAAAAGCCTAACAAAGATCAGATGATCTTTCAAGATCCCTTCCAACTTGGGCTATTCTATGATCCTATTAAATAATCAGGACAGATTTTGCTATTTTAGAGCATGATCTTGTTATAAAGACAGTGATTTTTTTGCCTTTATTTTATTGTTTGAAATTTTGAGAAAGGTCAAAACTTCAGAGAAATGTTTTCATCACTGAAATGTATCAAGTGGCTTTTGCAGGCTGCTACTAGAAAAATAAAATTAAGCATTTACATTTAGACATGTAAAATTAGAATTTTTTTCTGGTTCGTTCACCTCCCCTTGAGAGAAACTAAATTTCATTAAACAAATGTGTCAAAAATATATTTTGCTGAATGTTTTGGTAAGATCTACATTAGCCCTGCTATAGACTTCTTGCAAAAGAGAACCCCAGGAGATATAAATAATGCATATGCCACTCTGCTGCCCTTTCACAAACTGCAGCAAGTGATACACCAAAGGTGGTGCAGATGAAAAGAGAAGACATGACTCCTGGGTCAAACCACAATCAACAGACCCCTCAAATTGAGCAGCTGTGAGCTGCTAGATCAAAATACACAAGGCAGTCTTGCCACTCCTCCACCAAGGTGTTTCAAAACTTGGAGGCACAAAGGTGATGCAAAGCCATCATTACTGTTTTCCTGACTGGCTGGGGTTTTCCCTGTTGCTTCTCCTGAATATGTAACCCTGATTTGGACCAGTATTTTGTCAGAAAGCTTTTTCCCCAGCTTTTTTCCCGTTCATTCAGCTTAGCTAGAATTAAATGACCATATCACAGCGCAAAATGGGATAGATAGCACCAGGAATGTTTGTTTCATGAGACAGCAAAGCCCAAGAACACAGTAAGAAAACCTGAGGCAGGATTTATTACAAGGTTTGTCCTTGCCCAGGGTTTTACACTTCATCTTCCTCATTCATTTTATTTTGAATATATGTGGATTGTTGCTCTGAATTGTTCTGGTAAAGCACTGCCTGCTAGAGAGGTTGTGATCACAAACTCTTTGGGCACCGGCGTTTGTCACCATGATTGCAATTCACAGCAATACATAAACTTTTTTTAAATGCTGTGAACATAGCTTCAGGCGGTTAATAAAGCTGCTTGCCAGTCCCCTACCTTCTTCCCCTGATAACTTATTCAAATTGTAATTGCTTGCAGTGTGCACCCTATATCACATAACTACTTCTGTTATATGTACTCCCTGGGGCCATCCATCACCCCTGCCTACCAGCAAAGTCCTTGTTCCTGCCCAGTGATGGCAGCCAGGGTACCACTAACATGCATGGGTTTGTGCCCAATCTCAACTGACACCCTCCAGCCACAACTGACTCTCTTCTGCATTTATCATTTCAAATTTCTCTTATCCTCAAATCCAACTTAGTCCACCACTTACAAATCAACATTTCGGCAAGTATTTCCAACAGACCTATATTTGTTACATGTGGAAAACAGCATTTTTTCCGTCTTTTCTCCCCTGGAAAGCTCAAAGGCCAAGTCTCCTCTTACTCAAACAGCAGTTGCATCAGCTTTACTCTGTATTTCACAGATGTAAGTCACTGCTTCCTTGGCCTGGGAGTACAAATAGCAACAAACTGGTGAAGGAGGTAGTAATGTTCTTTCTGATTAAGAAAAAGCACTAAGCAAAACTACATCTTTACAGCAGTTGTAAGGCACATAAAATTGAAAGGATAATATCACAAAGGCAGACTAAGCTGGGTAATCTTCCCTAACCTACACTCCTAAGTAGTACACTTCAACACTTACTTGTAGTACATATTTTTATCTTTGTCATTAATTTTGTAGCATTCCAAGTTATAGTGGGCTTTTTCCTTAGATGCATAAGAGTGTATGCAGTCTGAAGACTTCCCAAAAGCATTTTAAATGAGATAGACTGCACTAATAGTAAGAAGAGGCTGTGTCCTGGGGCAAGGATAATTCAAGCTTGACTCAGATATGCAGAAATCTCTGTGTAGTGTAAAGACACAGTAAATAAAATGGTGGGCCTTCTTCAACATGGCCTCTTTTGGCTTTACTTTTGAATCCCACACTTATCCCTGCAGAAGGTCTGTGATCTGACCTGCAGCTTCTAGTCTTGGATGTCACAACAGTATTTTGATACATCTTAATTGCAACACTTCACACCCTGAATTTCTAGTGAAGGCCCTTCTTCAGGAAAAGGATGACAAAAATGATAACAAATACTGTAATTTAAAACTATCAAGATGCTTCAAAACATGTTGGTGTTTTGAAGTACTAATGTGCTTCACCAAGAAAACAATTTACTAACTGTTCTTCTTTATGTACAGATCTTCATAGCTCTGCATAGCGGGTTTTGCAAGCAAATTAATCCTCAAAGCATCCCAGAGTGCATGTATTAGTTCAACTTCATAGACCAAAACTGCAAAAAAATCAAGAGGGTGAGTTGTAAGGCATGCCCAAAGCTATATAAAAAGTGATAGATCTGGTACTATTACTCTTGAAAGTCTTGATCTAACATCTACACCCAAAGACTTCATAGCTGTCTCTCAAATGGTGTGCGCAGCCTCACAAAGACGGACAAAGCTAATAGAAACTGAGAACACATTTACCTGGTCATCAAGAGGCAGCCCTAAGCTGCAAGCTGGCCAGAAGTGAGCTAGTTCTGCCAAGAAACAGTGTGGTCACCTGAACTCAGGTGTGGCACCACACTAACAGAAGTCAAATGAAACTGCTGAGCATCAAGTGTCAAGTTCTATTTACCATCCTGAAGAAAATCCTCACATCTGGATGACTTAGATTAGGAAGTGAGCGGCAATATGTTTGCCTCTACCAGAACACACAGCTATGTCTTGGAAAAACTTAGTCCTGAAACACATTTACCCTCAAATCTGTTTGACTTCAGCAGATGTTTTTTCAGTGATCCTGAGGTACAAGCTTAACAAGTGGTTGGGACATATACTGGGACAGACAAGTACCTCTTTCTTTTTCTCTATCTCCTAATGACCTGTCTTCTTCCTCCTCTAACGCCCATTTGCTCTGTGGGTTTACAGTTTTTAGCTCAAGGATTGTCTCTTACTGAGCAGATGGATAGTACCTAGCTTAATACGTACATACTGCTGAAACACACATCATTATAATTTCCCTAACAGAGTATTATACCAAACCATCCCTCCCTCCTCTAGTGACCTCTCACTGAAATGGTTCGATTGAGCACTAGAGTATTATATTTGTTACGAAACACTATACTGGCTTTTGCCACAGATATTCTTAGTCCTCTGCACATGTACTGAGCCAGCAGAGGTCCAAGTACAAGGAAAATGTGATGGGTGTAAGCCAAAGCATGGTATTACTTTTAGCTCATGGCTGATTAATGTATGTGAAAAGAAAAGATAAGCATTTAATTGTTACTAGAAGTGGGGAAGCTCATCAGGGCTGAATTAGTAGAATCTGTGACCTAATTTCATCATTGTTTTAATGTTCTCTAAACTCAGAGCCCATGCTCCTGCCAAAATGAGGCAGACTGTTCTTCAGACTGCCTTCTGCAATGGATTTTCCCTTCTTCTCCCTCTGAAACTTGATATTGCTTCTAAATGAAGATGACCAGCCCATCCACTTGTAATTACTTCTATGCTGCCGTAAGATACTCCACCCTTTATTTTTTGTGTGTTCAGGCCCTGGTTTTCCTGGAACACCAGATTTAAGGTTCTACACCAATTTCATCCTAACTGTGGTAGGACAGACAGCAGCTCCTCCAAGTGTCCCAGAATATGCATATGTACAAAGCACATGTGAGATACTGTATGCTATGTATTTATACATTATCCCAAAGATATATATGTTATCCTAGGGAAGTCTTCAGAATAATCAAGTTGTAAGACCTTGGAATAACTGAGACAGGGTTGGATGTGACACTCAGGTGTCCTAGTAGAAATGAACCTAGACCTCCATTCCTCAAAAGAGAATTTGTTCAGCAGCCTAGCTCTAACACTGGGGGACATGCCTAACTTTAGGGTAGAATCAATGTATTTTCCCCCAGAAAAAACAAATATATTACCATCCCTTTCCCTTTTTTACTTCCCTTTGGGAGATCATGCTCTGCATGAGGGCAAAGGGAGGAAATTTTCTTAATCTTGCAAAAAAAAAATTAGAAATAACAAAAAGGGAAAGGAAGTGGACTAGGGAGAACAGTTTTGTTTCCTTTTCCTACCTCCCCTTTCCATTGGAAAAAGTCTGTTTGGAAAGCATTTCTTTGCAGGTGTTTCATTCAATAGGAGACCAAACACCTCAAACTCTTTCTGACACCAGTAGAGTCCAGGGTGCTTAGCTCCTCTTAGGATGAAACCATAAATATGAAAGAGCTTGAGTTATTGTTTAGGAAGAAAAATAGTAACTGAAATTAGATCTCTCCCCTCTTTGTCCCATCATTTAAGACAAATCATTTACCTTCCTAGAGACCATGAAGAGTTCCAAATTCTTCAGGCTGCTTATCCAACATGAGACTTAACACTCCCAAGCAGGACTTCTTCAAAACAACACTGCTTCTGCTTTGCAACTTACATGACCAGAGAGTCTGTGATTAGCCCAATATTTTATCTCTGACACTGTAAGAAATATCACTTGCATAAACCTTGCTGTCCTTAGTAAAAGTGGAAGTACTTGGCAAAAGCCAATAAAATGAGGAACAATGACAGCAATCTCCAACAAATACCTAAGCAACAAATGAGCCAGCTGCCCACGCATATGCACACACACATAGACATTTTTTTTCTTCACATGGTGCATTCACCAGCAGAAAATGTGTCATAAGGACACTGATATTTTAACTTTATGCTATACAAAGCACTGGCAGGGAAATGGATGAGGTGCTTTCACAGATCCTTAACTCCTGATTCACATTTCTCTTTACAAACTAAGTTTAGTATCCAGCTTCTCTATTAAATGGTTCTGCTTTTTCCTGGATTCTCACCAAGGAGAGCAAGAAAAGGAGATGGTGTCTAATATTTTATGAATGCAACAAAACTTTCTGTCCTCTCTTTCACACCACTTCTACTTTTCTTCAAACTTTTGAGCAATAAAATACAACAGCTAAAGAGTAAGGAAATAGGAAATTGAAACACTTAAGGCTGTTCCAACCACTGGTGCTGATCAGGGAAACACTCTTACGCCAGTAGTTCCAGGTCTGGAAAAAGAGAAAAAAGGGAAGATCTACACTATCTCAGCAGAGCAAACAGAAAGATATAGGCCTCACTAGTTCAGCTGAGACATCATGAAGCATTTGAAACATGAGAGAAATTTTGAACCTTGGGAATTTACTGCAGCAATAACACGACCTTAAAGGGCTATTATTCAAGGTTCCTGAGAAAAATTGCTCACTGTTCTCTTTCACTGACCTCTACTATGAGTCCCTAGTTTCAAAACTTTGAGAAATTCTGAAAATACAGCATGCAATATTCAATTCTAGAAGTTATCCAGCTGAAATCACTAGACCTGCACAAAACTAGAAGACACCATTTAGATCCAAGGAGAGAATATTCTGTAAGGACAGTGTCGAGGTCCATTCTTCCATTTGTTATAGGGTTGGTCTTGCAGTGCTTAAAAGGGGTACTTTGGGGCATGCTCCTGTTTAAAACATCTCTGGATCCAAGTTATTGTTCCAGCTGCTATGCCTGCAGCATTTTGGCTGTACACTCCATTTGCTGTTAAGAAAGGTGTTTAATATTACAACTAGAAATTTGTTCAATTTTTGAAAACTGAAGTACAGTCAGACAATATACTCATGACTACTTTAAATTCTATTATACGCTTTTGTTATCTCAGGAGTTGTGTGGCAGTACTCACACCCATAGGAAGCCTTGTTTCTCCAAACAGTAAATCAAGAAACTCTCTCTTCTTTGGACAGTAATTCAGCAGCATTTTCTCACAACTCTGAATTCTCCTCTTTCTCCCTTCTTTCCTGCAAAATCCCACTGATGATCAATCTCATTAAGCATATTAATATGCTCCACCATATTTGGCCTTAACTTATTTACATTACTCTAAAGCTTCATGTGATCCAGTTTTGGTCTGCACCTTGAAAGATAAACCAAGACCTCTGTACAGATGAGCTCTGAGGTTCTGCAGCAATGTCTGTCACCACAGTACCTGTCCACATATTTGCACAACTCACCTACAGATGTTCATTCTTAATATTAAGCCTTTGGTTGCTTATTTTTACAGATTTCAGAGGAAAGAACTGAGGTGACTTCCTCAAGCTAGAACTTTTCTGTATTTAATAGGCCTACAATTGCTTTCTCGGAGATCTAGAGAAATTAAGGAGAAATACTCAGCCATGCTGAGCCACTTTGAAGTAACCAACTTTGAAGTAACCACAGGGAAGGAGTCAAGCACCTCTAATGAGACCACCTATCCCCTCCTGTCCACAGCAGGACCAAAATTCACCATTTAATTTTGCTGTCAGAAGGAAAGAGTAATCAGTCATTGTCAGCCAAGGTAACTATATTCATAGTGATGACCTACATGAGAAAATGTAAAAATACCATTTTCAACTCCCCAGCCTAGACAGATCCTTCCATACGAATCTGCTCCCGTTAAAAAATCAGAAATTATTTCAGTGATGAGAATGGTAATGAAAGAATCATTGAATGGCTTGGGTTGGAAGGGACCTTAAAGATCGTTTAGGTCAACCCCCCTGCCATGGACAGGGACACCTTCCACTAGACCAGGTTGCTCCAAAACCCATCCAACCTGGCCTTGAACATATCCAGGGATGGGACATCCACAACTTCTCTGGGCAACCTGTTCCAGTGCCTCACCACTCTCACAGTAAAGAATTTTTTCCTAATATCTGATCTAAACCTACTCTCACTTTGAAACCATTCTCCCTTGTCCTTTCACTACATGCCCTTGTAAAAAGTTCCTTTCCATCTTTCTTGTAGGTTCCCTTCAGGTATTAGAAATCCGCAATTGGGTCACCCCAAAGCCTTCTCTTCTCCACACTCAACCATCCCAATTCTCTCACACTTTCCTCATAGGAAAGGTGCTTCATCCCTCTAAACATCTCAGTGGTCTCCTCTGGACTTGCTGCAACAGATCCATGTCCGTTCTATGCTGGGGACCCCAGAACTGGATGCAGTTCTCCAGGTGGGGTCTCACCAGAGTTGAGTAGAGGGAAACAATCATCTCCCTTGAGCTGCTGTCGACACCTCTTCTGATTAATAATAAATAATTTCTTTTTTGGTTAAGAGATAATTTCTCTATTGGCTCACAACCATAAACTTAAGCATAAGGTTGGTTCATCAGTACTTGTGGCCTTTCACCTTCTGACCTTCCAACCTTCCCTGAACTACCTGCTTCCTACACCATTCATTTATCAAAAAGTCTTCCTTGATATTGATTAGCCTTAGTCCCCTGAACTCCAAGACAGTTGTCTTGACGTACCCCACCATAGAGCGTGTCCTCTGTGATTACGCAGTGAGGTCCCGGTCGGCTCCTGTTCCAAGACCTGAGATTTATATGTGCCCAGTCTCCTTTTGGCTTGGCATTATCTGCTCTGCCAGTGGTCTGAGTCATTCCCTTTAAGATGCAACAGCCCTGAGGTGGGACTGACAGGCTGTGATGAAGAGGGGCAGAAGAAGGGGATAGATGCTCCCTTTATTTTGTCATTGCATTTACCCAAGCGCTGCAAGGGAAATGTTACCAGAAAGCTGTTAAAGGGCAACTTTTTCTGGAGTCACCGATACATCTCCATGTGACATTTACTCTGTGAGGAATGATTTATCCCTTCAGAAGGAAAGGCCTGAGTCACAGCTCAGCAATAACAAGTAAATCACCTTCTGGAGGAAGATAATGGCTCTGCCTACCATGCAGCTTTTTAAAATTTATCAGACAAAACTCTAACCCATTCTTGATGAATACTTAAATTTCATGTTTAGAGTATGTATGATATTAATGCCCCAAAAATAGTCAAGAATATCTTGGATTTATCCCCTCTTATGCTACTAATTCCCTACGGGACCCTCTTCCTCCTCTTCCCCTTGGAAGACAAGACACTAAACATTCCCTAGCCCACACAGTAATTATGGGAACACAGCCAATACTGAAAAAGAAATCTGACTCACAGATTGGAAGTGCCAGTGGGACAATAAGGAATACTGGCCTCTCACTTTTCTACTACTCCAACAGAAACCTAATAGAAGAGCCAGGATAAGGAGAATAGAATCATCTCTACTGAGAAACTTCCTAGCACAAAATTCTTCCTAGCACTACAGAGCCTGACAGAAGAAAAACAAAATTGGAAAAAGGACAGAACATAAATGCAACAGTATTAATAAATAATACTCACCACTAGAATGTTCTTTAACACCTTTCACCATGTCTTACCAGGTTACAACAATTTATGTTCTGCCCCAAACTGCCTGCTATTCACTAAAAGATTATTCTCCAGTGATGTATTCTCATTATTTAACCTAATCCACTTTGAAGTGATTTGAGCTCCAGTTTCTGCACAGGTTTAACTTTGATCACTTACAAGTTGTATCCTCTAGACATACACAACATCTATGTAAGTACAAGGAAAAGACACAGAAGAAACACAAGGTCACAGTTAAGCATGTACTGGAAAAGCTCTGCAGTGTGGCCTAGACAGAATTACCAGAGGAAAGGAGAGACAGATTTATACCTATTTACATTATCCTTGCTTCAAACCTGGAGCAACTTCCCCTTACTCTAAAACACTGAAATTTCCTATGAGATTTGCTCATATAAAAGATGCAAAATGAGACTTCAGCTGCAGCCACTTCAGCCTAGAAAATGACAACACAGCGATAATGATGTCTGTTTTTATTATTATTAATAAACCCTGTCTCAGACAGGGTTAAAAGCCGGACGGAAGTTTAGCAGTTGTACCTCCACAGGGGAGCTCAGGTGTCCAGAAAGTTTCTGACATTATTCAGTGCTGCAAAGAGCAAGAGTCATCCAAGACCAGCAGAGCCTGAAGTCAAATATTCTCACCTGCAGCGACGGTGCTTGAGTGCCAGCATGTGCACCCTGTAGTCACTACAAAAGTTTCCTTAAAATTGTTGTGGGATCCTGATGTGATCAGAGCTTAAAGGTACATCAGTCCATGCTTGCACATGCCGTGTGCAGGACCACAAACACTTCATACTCAAAACTAAGCCAAATATATTTTTAGCAAGGATACAGGAGAGACTAGGAAAAAAAAAAAGGTTTAAAGTTACCTGCCTTGACTTTACTGGTGGCCTTCTCTCCCTCCTGCCTGACACTTTGAACATGCAGTTTCATAATCTTCTGGGTTGCAGCACACCATGCACAGTCCTAGCAGGGTCCCTGGAAGGTCTGTCCTTCCACAGTGTCTAAGATCCGGTTCTTTGGTTACTCCTGCCAGTATAATCCCATGGCCATATTGTGCTGCAAAGCCCCTCTTTACTAAAGTCATTGTCTTCTTCAAGCCCCCCTGCACAGTTCAGAATTTCTTCTTCCTCAGCCATATGATCCAGTGAAACACATTTTCCTGTGGTCTGAAAAGTCTTGTCTGAGCTCATCTTTTGAAGGAGAGAATGAATTTTAAGGAGATAGTGGCATTGTAAGCAGCAGGAAAAATCCAATCTGCCATACAATTATTAAAAGTATGCTTAAGGAAGAGCAACTTCATTTGGCTGTATATTGCATGTCAATATGGACACTACTCTCTTCTAGGAACAGCTGCAGACAAGCTGCACTCGCCTGTGAAAAGACATTCTTTTCTGGAAGTGGCCCAAGGACTGCCAAAATGTCAAGAACTAAAGGAAAACACACCTTCTTACGCTCACCCAAAATGCATATCCTGCAGCCAGTCAAATCGAGTGTTCTTTGACTACTCTGTGACATGGGTCCATCTGTGAAAAAAGACTTTATTGCAGGGGAGCAATGCCTTGAGAAAGCACAAAAAAGAATTATAGAAGAAAATCAGTTCTTCTAGGCAAGAGATACCATGCTGTCACTCTATGTTTAAGCATACTTAGATCACTTAGCTGATTTTGGTGAGAAGAAAAAGGACAAATGGGAAGCATAACCAAATCCCAAAGTGGCCAGAAAAGAACATGCAGTACAGACCATTTGCTTATTTGCAAGTGGACCCATCATGTCCCCCTGCTCAGTGCTTGCTTTAGCACATAATTAGGCAGCTTTTATGGTCTCCTGGAAACAATAACAAAAGTTAACGGACTTCAGATCAACACAGAATTATCATTCTTTATGACAGTTCCTCAGTGATGAAACACTCTTATTCCCCTCTTAAGAGCTAAAATCTGACAATATTTCTTCTGGGACATGCCTCTAGTTACTTGACTGGAACAATCAGCTTCTTGAAGGACAATACAGGAAGTCCTTGCTTTTTCCTGATGAATATTTGTAACAATCACTGAACAGTTCAGAGGGCACACAAAGGCAGCTACGACCAATATAGCTACAGCAGAAATATGCATTCCCATTACTAATGTCGGATGACATGAGCCACAAAATTTATTTTGATATATGATTTCACTTAGTCAGTGGTATTCAGATTTTCATTCCCTTCTAAACTGGAAGAGCATTAGGATAAGTTTTTTGTGACTACTAGAGAGTTCTTTGGGAAGTAGTTCTGTGATATTTGCAACCTCAAGAGATGCTGGCACTATTGGTGGTCTCAGAACAAGGTCACTACTCATAGTGCTTTTCTTCCATCATTGCTCCTTCTTCATCGTTGTGAATATTTGAGAGCTTCTTTGTACTGATCCACCAAACTTATCTCTCTTCACCTTCTATCACAAGCCCTTGGATGCTCCATGAATCCAATGTCCAGACTGTTTGCTCCACTGCACAGAAATGCCATCATGCTGAGAGTCGTTTGGCAACACCTGCCAGTGATGACTCTGTTTTATAACAGTCCATTAGCACAAGGTTCTTAATGAAAATGAAAGCTGGTAATGAAGCCAAAAGGCAGCAGCAGTCTCTAGTCTAGGGAGGGTAATTAAGCTGGAAGAGATGGAGAGACTGAAGAACAAAACTAACACATGGAAAAAGAAAAAAGCGACCTGGTAGTGCATTAGCACTAATATAGTTATGGAAAAACATCCGGTTTTCTTTATGAAAGCATTTTGTTTGCATTTGGTGAACTATTTTTTTATTGCTAGCTGATACAACAACAGCTTATTGCTCCTTCAGAGATACAGATGTCAGCTAGAGCAACACACACAGGATTTCAACATGGAGCAGATGAAGAAGCTCTGGAAAATGAAGGAAATCTATATATCTATATTGTGATACATCTGAGCTTTGGAGAAGGGAAAAAATTGAAGTTCTCCTCCTCTAAATTGCCATCTCATGTTCACTAGGTGTGGAAGAGAAGGACTGGCTCCCCAGAATGGTTTACTTTCAATAAAATTGTCAAGTCAGTGGCTTACATCTTTTCACTCGCTAAGTACTCTATAAGCTATTGCTATAGTTCTCATTGCTAAGATGTCCTCTCTTGCTACTGGACCTAGAACACCTTTGTATGATTGAGCAGTACCTCTGCTACATAATCCTCTGAGACAATACCAGGATAATTCTTTTTTCTTCTGTGTATTCATGCTCCATGTGCGTTTGGAGATACCTTCCATATCTTGCCACTTTCTCAGCATGAAGACCTAGGATACATACAAGGCCTTTGTCTGTTCCCTCGTAATCAAGTCATGCATGATCTTAATCATCAAGCCCTTCCAAAATACTTAGAAGTTGCTTGACGTATCTCCACCTTACAGTACTTAAGGTGCTTAAAAGTTTAGTCTAGGTGCAGCTTATCAGGTCTCTTTACAGATGATTTATCCACCTACTGCTTTATGAAGGAGGTCATGGCACTTATACAACATTGACGCTGTTTTCTATCCACACTGATGATTGCAATTCTTTCCATTCTACTCAAATCTACGCATTTCATTAATATGTCATTTCTTCCCCTCTTTGTTATCACTAAGAAAAGCACTAGGCAGAAATGACAGTAACTTCCAATTTGTCTAGCCTTCTCAGTTCATGAAAACGCTGTTGCATTTTGAATTACTAATTTATTTTAGAAGACTCTTCATGTTAAAGCCAAATTTTAATTGTGGGGTTTTAAGTAGGGCTTTTTGTCAAATAACACATTGAAGTCTAGATGCATCAAAATCACTGTCTTCTTTTCATCCACTAATTTTGTAACTGAGTCAAAAAGTAATCAAATGTCTTCTATGAGTTGTGTTTATTAAATGCCACTGATAATTGCTCACGGTTCTGTTACTCCATCCAGTTACAAATTCATTATTTTTAACATTGTTTCCATTATTTTATTAGATGCTGATAATGCTTTTATGAAACAGTTTGAAAGTAAATTCATGGAATTGTTTGGGGAAGGACTCAAATTAAGCCAGAATCTAACTATTGAAAAGCTTCCATGGCTTTTGATTCTCCTTAGAGTGTAATATTAAGGACCAGAAGAAACATGAGCAGACAACGATAAGAGGTTATATTATGATAGCTATGCTATTTTAGTACAGTTAAGGCATACACACAGTGTACCACAACTATTAGAAAAATCCAGAAAGGTTTGACAGCCTCACAGAACAAAAGACTGATGATTCCACTGCCTGTGGGTTTGGCTAATTTTTATGTATTTCATTATCATCCTATACAGCACAAAGGTATCTCATGGACTTCAGGGTCTCACACACTAGAAATTATAATGGGATAGGTGTACTTAAATCTTTTTCTTTGAAGTCATGCCTGAAAAGTGGCAGGGAAAGAGCTAGGAAGGGGGAAATATGAATCTCCAATGCCTTGTGATAGAACAAGAGGAATTTTCGCTTTCCTTCTCTAAGCAGCCCACCATGCCAACACCTGACAGCAAAAGGTACCAGGAATGGATTAAATAAGAGACTCTGCCACTCCCTGCCCCATCCCCAGAGTGCCAGCTGCCCCAGACCCTTTGGTTTGTCCCTGCTGAAAATTCATATGAACATTTCTAACCATTTCCAGCAGTGGCACCATCAGAGAGCTCTGCCAGATAGCAGAACAGCTTCCTGCCTGCTTTGCCTCAGACACCATACCCTGGGAAGACTGGGGACCTACAATCAAACCTCTTTAGGAATGGATTGAATAACTGGCTCTGTTTACAGCTGTTTATGTGGCATCCCAGCCATCACCAAGTAAACACCTGAACCTAGGCAATCACTGGCCTGTAACTAGAGACTGGCCATGTAATAAATATGCAGCTCAATAAAAAGACAGATAATCCTGTAATAAGAGACTCATGAATCAGTCTTGTTGTTCCAGTGTTTCCCTCCTTTCTTCAAAGCACTCTGTTAACCAAGTAAAATCTCTATGTACAATGAAAGTTAATCTCCCCATTTCCTGGCAAGCCAATGTCTCAAATGCAGTAGGGGCTTTTTAATTAATATTATATGTCTGTGAAAGACTGGGAAAAGGCAACAGAAGCAAATTCTACATTGCCTAAGAATAATATCATTGCTTAGGGCAACTTCTAAATGGGGCTTTGATGTGACTTGCTGTACCTAGTGTGTTCAGCTGAAAGCTCGCTCAGCTCAGTAGCTCTGTGCCAACAGGAATCTGAGTCTCTGGGCTCTGTTCCCAGGCTTAGTAGTTCACCCTATCTCTGTGGAAAATCAGGTAGCCTCTGTCCTTCACTGTCTTCTGTTAAATGGAAAATACTAAGTGCTCTGAGTGACCACACAGTACCTCCTGTTCACAGCTCCACCAGGTGTATCTTGTTTCTAGCTCTGCTGTCCCAACAGACTCTGCTTGCTGAAGGTCCAGAGTGATGTGCACTAAGCTAACGCTGAGTCCGAGCAGGGGGATGGCATCAGTGCCCTAGACCAGGGCGCCAGAGGGACCCAGCAATGTATGGCAAGTCAAAGCAAGGCAAAATCGGGGTTTGAGTGGTTGAGTTGTGGGGCAAAACAAAACAGCTGTACTACAGCTCCAAATCTAGTCATGCAGGCAGGGTAACATAAGGAGACACTTTAAAATGTGTTTGGCATAGATGGAAAGATACTGACAGTTATTCTGATAAAAACATACTTGGAACAAAATAGATTTTGTAATCACAGCTATTCATCAATACAAACAAGGTAAAGCAAACTGACATACTAAGAATAAAATCAGAATAAAATATAAAAGAGAAATAATGGTCACCAGATAGAGAACAGAGGCTTAGACAATCATCATTATGGAACTACTGAATGAGAAAATTGGAATTCTTGTGGAAAACTTTCATTTATAACTCCTGCAAATTCATATTCTACATGGTCAAAGCTCTGGGAACTCTCTGTTCCTGTCCCTAAGATGACCCATCAGCCAAACACACTCCAATCAAAGGCAACAAATGCATTAGAAGAGAGAAAGAGTAGGGTCAACAAAAAATGTCAGAGCACTCAAAAAAGCACGTAGCAATGCCCATGCAGTAACTCCACCCAAATTCTTTGTAGATTTAACAGGGCACAATCTCCCCGTTTCTACTTATACCTCATTTTACTGATGCCTGACTCTCAACTGAAAGAAGTGCAGAACTGCTCCAACTCAGAACCAGAATAAAATGAGTAAAGTAAGGATATGTCTGCTACATCTCCCAAAAGCAATGACAACAAATATTAACTGGCTCTTGCTTGGTACATGTAACAGAGAAGGGTAAAGACCATACAGTCATAGCCACTGTTGTGACTGTGGTCCCTAAGAATAGAGTTGAAAGATTTGAGTAAATGGGGGCAGCACACACAGTGGTAAAACACAAAGTGAGAGCAGTAGCAAGGGTAGGACAAAAAGAGTCTCTGCCCTGGTCACTTATCTGAAGATCTCACACTAAGATGAAATATGTTAGATGTCTGTCAGTCACGGCTGTTGCCTGGGGAGCAGCCAGCAGTCACTTCCAAAACCTAGAAGCTGAAGAGTGGAGAGCAAGCAGCAAGTTCAGAGGTAAGATACAGCCCCAAGGTAGGAAGTCAGCACCCCCAATATTAACTTGCCTGTCTCTGGCTTCAACTACTCTGTGTAGAAATAGAGAACATTTTTTGTTCTCTATTTGGAAAGACAGCATCCTTCCATTCCTATCTGGAAAGAGAACATCCTTCCTTTCCTTCCTGGAAAGTCTGTTCCTTTGAATAGTACAAGCTGCAACTAATTAGTCTCAGGGACAGACAATTTAGCAGGGCCTGTATTGACAGAACAGAGAGTAATGGTTTTAAACTAAAGGATGGTAGATTTACTTTAGATATAAGGAAGAAATTTTTCACAATGAGGGTGATGAAACACTGGAACAGGTTGCCCAGAAAGCTGGTGGATGCCCCACCCCTGGAAACATTCAAAGTCAGGTGCTCTGAGCAACCAGATCTGGTTGAAGATCTCCTGTTTTCTGGCACTATTTGCTTTCTCACCACCACAACACAATTTCTCTCAGGATCTTCAGGCAGTGCTGCAATGCTGCACTGTAAACCCACACCGTGACAGAGTCAGAACAGGTGAATAACAGGGCTAAAGATGAACTCAACTCCAAAGCCCAGGCTCCCATCGGGGGTGACCTTTGCCAAGTGCTGTAGAAGCACAGGCCAGTCTCCAGGCCAGTTTGCAGGTAAGGTACAGCATGACTGAGCCTGCAAACTGTGTTGCCCCTACAGAGTCTGGGCATGCCAGTCCCATGGGGCAGTTTCTCTTCTCATCCCAACAAGGGGCTGAGCCCTCCTTTTCTACCAGCATTGTGTCTGCCCATTACACAGAGGGAAAAGTAAGAGAGGGACATAAATAACTCAAAACATCTGAAATCATGTGTGACCACAGTCTCACACATAAGAAGAATACTCTATCCGCTTCTTTTGTACTTACTACCCAAAACCCTAGTACACTTACAGAGTAATTAATTTAGTTTCATGCAACATAAGACAAGAAACTTATCACCACTTCCATTTCACACATGGACAAGCTGAGGTTCACTGTGGGCAATCAGAACAGCCTGAAGCAAAATCAGAGCAACCAAGAACTGAACTGAGGACTCTAAATCTTGTGCCTTAACACTGCCTTTCCTTTCTCAGCATGACCTCCTCCCAAGTTGAGATGCTACTTTTCCATATTCAAGGGTATTACTTTCCTCCCTAGAGAGACTTGAAGGCTGAGCTGGCTTCTCTTCTTTCTCTTTGCTTAGAGGAAAAAAAAAAAGAAACTACATCCACAAACACACTCCAAAGGCAGTCTTATTTAATCCCAGTGTAATTCTCACTGCTCTTTCTTAATCCTTTCACCTGTGAGATAATTGCCAGCATTCTGGGAAGAACTCAATGCTAATCATAGACTTGCATAAAAAGAGACAAAGAACCAGATAAAACAGTCTAAAGGAAATCACAAGGCCTGATTTAACCATGCACACACATATCCATTCCAGACATGCTGCTGAACTGGCCTCTTTCACAACAGATGAAAGGTCTGCTAATGGGTCTGGAGGAGAAGGCCATGAAAAGCTATGTCAGTAAATGAAGGCTTTAGCCTTCTCCTACTGTATTGTGGAATGAGATGTCACAAAAATCAAATACCAAAATAAGCTACCAATAGTAATACTTAGCTGCCTAATATTCAGCAAAGACAATCTACTGTAGGGATATCTTCCCATCTTATTCTGTCCAGAAGACTAGTGTTCACAGCAGATTCCTCTTCCACCACGTGATCTGGGCCACTCCTCCCAGATAAGAGTATGGATGTTTCTACTACTCTTCTTTCTGCTTCCCTTCCCTCTTTCCACTGCTGATGCTCCACATCCATTCTTCTTCCTCTTCACTGAAAAAACATTTCCACTCCTTGAACTCTTCAAGTGCCTTAGTTCTTTTCCAATCATCCTTAAAATTCATGCTTTCGAAGAGAAACCCACATTGTCTCTGTGTGCTCTTATGTGCTTTCCCAAGAAAATCCTTACACAGCACACTCAGGGCACCTTTGCATTATGACAGGTTATTTCCTTCCGTAGAATTTTTTCTTACAGAGAATATGTGTCGTTTCCCTTTGCAAAATATGATTGCTATTTCTGTGGTCATGTACATGTTTATCAATAGATAAATACAGTTTTAATCTTTTTAGAGCATTGCTTTAGCAAGTGGAATCTAATTGGGAGAGTCCTTGGTAAGTTATTTCGTGGTTTATAAAACAGATTGCACTGGTGCTTAGTGAAACAGGAATGGACAAGAGAACTCTGGCATTTATTGCCTGTTCTCCTCTAGCGCTCTCCATCTCTCTGTGCTTCTGCTCATTCAACTGTAAAACAAGGAAAACAAATAATTAACCTTCTTGCTGGACGGATGTGAAGCTGAATGATAATGCTTTGTACTCGCTGTGTATTGTTTTCAGGACACGCTGTAAGTGTCAATGCAGCAGCTCCTTGTGCAGTGGTAAAGGGCTTTTGTCCCCACTCCACTGCTGCAGAGGCACGGAGGCCCTAACAATTCGCAGGGAAAGTCAGCTGCAGAGCCAAGAACACACCTCTCACTTCTGAGGCCTCCTCACTGAGCATGGTGCTATGCAGGTATGTACTCCAAGTATTTATAAGACACTTAGCAGTTCAGGAAGTTGGTGAGTTGTCAACATGCTACATGTGCACTGCTGATGACAAACAATCAGCACACCAAAAAAAAGAGAACTTTTCACAAGATTCACAGCCATATGGCTGGAAATAGCAAAAGGACAGAAAATCACTCATAAGAGTGGAGGTCATGATTCAGTATCTCTTCAAATGAACTGCTGAGAAATGGCCAACTGGAAATCCCAGCAAATGGAGCTGTAACGAGCTCAAGGCCAGAAAGAAGGGAATCAGTGTCTATCCAGTGAGCTCATCAATATGAAAACTTGTAAAGGGTTTCAAGCTCCAAAATCAGTCAGATGCAAGAAGAGTCAAAGACAAAATGATTTCTGAAATAAATTTATTTTCAGTTATTTTTGGAAGACAAAAAGGAGGGACGTTGGTACATTGGAAAGCTGACAAAAATCATTATTCTCTATAAATTGCTTTGACATTGTATAGGCAGTGACCTTCACAGCACTACCAGTTTAATGGCATTTACTTCAGCAGTAGCTGATTTCACTATTAAACAGGGATGCATAGCACAAGATTACACAACTAAATCACTCTTGTAAATATTTAATATCATTGCCTTTCTTTTTTTTCCCTTTTAACAAATCACTATCAAAGGCAGAGCACACAGCAGAAAACACATTTATTTATTCTATCCTGGAAAAAGCTTAGTGCTCATGCATTTTATCTATCTAGTTCTCCAAATGACTTTGACACTTGAAAGCCCTTGTGATCAAAACAGTCTGAAGGAAGGCAATTTTGCAACCATTTAAGAACTGATTTCATGCACTGATCAACATTTAGCAAACTTGCCTGATGGAATAGCACAAAGTTTAACCCAGCAGATTGATAGCAAACACCTGAAGGAGAAAATTAGTAAGAAAACTGCACTGGTTTAAATAAAAGTAGCTTAGAAGACAAAAAGAAAGAAAATCAAAGATTCTCTCTTC
>VZTJ01004775.1:1312618-1421980 GCA_013397795.1 Orthonyx spaldingii
AAAAAAAAAAAAAAAAAAAAAAAAAAATCAGCATTTGGGAAACCAAAAGGAACTCTTGTATTTCTGCCTGATAATACAAAAAGTACATCCACCACATAATAGTTTCATTCCAATATGGATGTACAGTGCAATATAGCAGGAAATGAAGTGTCCACAGATTTCTCTTAAAATACATCGGTTTTGAAGATGGAGTCAATACAGAGAACAAATAAAGTACAAGAATGACGCAAAGAAAAATTACTAATGTGTGTTTCTATATAATATCTTAATATAAAATGGACTGATAAATTGCAATGCTGAGCCTGGAACTGAGTACTTTAAGTATAGCAAGTAATTTCTAAACAGAGCCTGACAATCTGAACATTCTGATTTTTCCAACTTTAGGCAAAGATTTTTTTTCCACAATCTGGCATAAATGGTCGGTCACACTCTGGCAAAAGATATTCTGTTCAAACTGCCAATGCTCAATGCCATAAAGTGTTCTTTATGACAGTATTTCATGTGACAAGTAACAAAAGTTATGTTTCTTTTCAGCAGTTTAACAACAGGGGAAAGACAATGGATATTTAGGAACTGAACAAATTCTGGGGAAAAAATAATTTGGTAAACTGAAAGATAAAAAACACATGTAGAATGCAGCTTGCACACATGCCTACAGACTTGTCTGCGACTGTCTGCAGAGTAAGACTATCCAAAATAAATATGAAAATGGTCAGATAAATGTATTATTTGGATGATGGAGTTGGCCAGTCCAGCAAGGCACTGGTGCTAGAAACACGTGTGCCCTTCGTAAGAGCTGGGAAATGCAAATGCACGGCGATGCTGGGGCTGCCCTGGGTTTTATAAAAGCTTGCAGCATCTTTAATGCAGAGCTAAGCGAGAGCCTGTAATCCCTGTGCTGCGATGCAGCAATGTGCTCTCCCCTCACAGGACACGCCAACAGCTATGCAAGATCCTTTTATCAACATTCACAGCATTGGAAAATAACTGTTCACAGTTTGATTCCCAACATTATCGAGTGAACCAAGAATTGCTCAGAGAACTGGCAGCTGAATACACACGTAAAAGACAAAGGTTCTTCAGTGATATTTATTCTAGCCAAGTTTTAATATTTCAAGGCTTATAGCAACTAACTCTTTACATAATCAAATGTAATTATCTGATCCCAGCTGGTGATCAGAACATTCATCATCAACCTGGTCATTATTAATGTACCAGTAATTAGGGGAATAAAGGTGTATGCTTCATAATGTTTGCTTAATACAATTCACTGTACCTAATAAGACACCAGCTCCCTTTAAAATACATTTTAACATATTATACATTTTTGTTACCACTACTAACAATGAGAAATCACAAAGGTATATTATTTTAGAGCAAATACTGAATTTTTTTTAAAGTCTTCAGTAAAAAGAATTTGGTCAATTAAAAGAAATGTTTTCCTTTAGAAATAATCTGGCCCATAAGCAGTTCCACAATCAAACTGTGATTTGATATAAAAGCTCGATTAAAATGCATGCAATTGACAGAATCGAATCGTAAACACTTACCTACAAATATTACATACCATCTTCTTGCTCTACTGTAGGAGAGGAGGTGATTTCTCAGGCACCACTGTGTGGTACTGCTTGGCAAATGCTACTGACTTTTTAATGGTGACAACTGTGTACACAAATCCTAAAAGTACCAGTTCTGTTTAAAGCCTTTCCCCACAAAGCAATGCTGGTAAAGAACCGTTTCTATGAAATGCTTTGCAGTGTTTAACAAGAGAACTAAGGCCATAATTTAGTGAGAATGATCCAGAATCCCTCAGGTTAGTGTTGGAACAGTTTTAGAGCCAGATTCTTCTCTGCACTATTTCTTTTACATCAGTGCATTTCCTCTGCTTCAGTATCAGGTACACCACAATAAAATGCTTTCAGAGCAGTGAAGAATATAGCTCCTAATACCATTGCATCAAACCTCTCAGTATAAAAAGCACATCTAGTACAAGAGCAGTATCTCACAGAAAAACCTTCTATAACAGAATTTTGGGACTTTATCCCTGCAGGTACACAACACATTCCCAGGTGCAAAACACCATTAATTTCTATAGCCTTCTCCAGCTGTTTAGGGAACGCAGTAGACTCAGCACAGCAACTTGCAAGGCAGGTTGTCAGGAACAAAAATTTCAAAACAAAAAGCCTTTGAAAACAAACGAATATGCCACAACCTGTGAGTGCTGCGTTCACATCTGATTCCATGCTCTCTGCAGTGGTATTTTCTATTATCTTCCCTTATTTCATAGCCTATCAGGGCTGATTTCTATACGTGCACTCAAAACTATCAAGGCTCTTGAAACAAATAAGGAAATGAAAACCAGCATGAGAAGGAGCTCTAGCTCCATGAAAAGGTGAGTACAGCCAAATACATGAAAGGTGCTGGATGTCACAGGAAGATGGGCTTTGCCAGAATGAGAATAAAAACAATACTGATGTGGGGAAAATCATACACCAATAGACATGACTTAATAACTGATACACATGATACTGAGTGCATTATATCATACGATTTGAGGAAGCACGACCTTCTTCACCGTAATAGTTTTACAAACATTTCCATGGCGTGTTATTCCCTGATCTCTAGTCAAAATATTTAGCAGCTGGTAAAGCACAGCAAATAAGGCTGCTGTTTGTAAGCTCTTATTTTTAATGCATAAGATCCAGCTTACACAGCACATATTTTCTAAACTGTTCAATACCACAACCTTATCTCTCTAGTCCACAGAAGGCCACAAGGAGCCTTAAAACAGGAAACTCCCCTCTTTCACAGGGCTTCCTATTTTTGTAGGACTGGCTGATGTGTGTGACAGAGTCTATTTCAGTTTCTGATGGCATTATCATCACTTTGCTGCATTACCATAAAGACCAGGAAATAAGCTATTACCCACCATGCTCCTCCCAAACGTTATCACAGACAATCATGCACTCACAAAATAGCATTAACTGTGAGAATTAGAGTCCATTTAAATGGCAGCTGTTCCTTCGTTCCTAAATAGGTTCTTAGATCAAAACTTCTCCCTGACTGGTCTCATTACTGAATGTCTGTTTCAACTGGAAGAAGAAAAGGATCACTTCTAAAAATTTTATGTTTTACAGATAACACTCCTTCCCTGTAATATGACAGCCAGGTAAGTAACATTAAAATGACGAATTTTTAAAAAAATACATCGGATGTTTTAGCTTTAAGATTTGTGAGTTGAAATTTTGCCTTCAAATCATCTCTGGCAGAAGAAATGAACCTGTAATTTTGATTTTCTATTTCTAGTTTATCTTATTTTCAGAATCGCAAGCTTCAATTACTTAAGGGAAAGACATTCTATTTATTTTTAATGATAGTACTAACTCTGCATTTAACGCTGGTAAATGCAAAACTTAAATCCTAGATTTAATGTACATGCTGGTGTTCTTTTCAGCTCTAAACCCATGCCCTAGAAAGGCCCAAACATTCACAAGCCTATATTCTGCTATTATCGAAAAAACCCACAGCTTATTATGTTCCATTTTCTACTCTGTTTCTTTGTCTCTTTGTTACCATCCACTGGAAGGGCTTCAATATGCAGAGAAAGAACGTCTTCAAATCTAAACTGAAAAACCTAAATGTCAGGAAAATGCACAATGTCTCTTTAAGAGTCAACAGTAAATTAACTTGCCCATAACAGTGCAATAATTAGCAGTTAGTAGCTTATTAAAAGGATGGCAAAGGCCAAGCTGCCATCTGGGATCTCCAGTTTCTTGTGATTGTTATTATGTCAAGATGTGCAACTTGCATTAGCTTTCATGTCACTGCGCTTGCCCTTACTTTACATGTACATTTTAATGAAAAATACAGCACTTTAAAAATCAGACGTCCATCAAAAGTGCTATTAGCCTGCCTTTTAAAAGCACGTGGCCTGTTTTGCTACCTCTGCATCTCCACACACCATTGAATGCCTCAAATGAAGAAAACAGAGGAAGGAAAAAAAAAAAAGCCTTTCAATGATATCAATTAAATACTCTCTTTGGCCAGGGTGAAACCTGAGCTTCATTGAAAACAGAAGACTACAATACAGCCTAAGACAACAATATTTTAGCTCCTGTTTACACACAACACAACCACAATGCCTTTAACTCTCACAGGAATCATTCTTCTTCATAAAAATGAAAGCCTGCGAAGAATCAGCTGTTTATTCACATATCAGAAAGACACAGTTTTAAAACAAGGCAGAAATAAAACATGTAAGAAAAAATTAATTACCTATAAATTCCAAAATACTTAACCCATTATTAAATATTTTATGCATATACAATATTTGTAAACACACATACTTATAATCACAAACAAAAATAATTTACCAGAACTGCCCTATTTAATGTGTCGTATGTTTGTGTTCATAAATGTATTACAAAGAGGTATAAAAAGAATACGACATCTATTCCTTTGCATTAGCTGATATTAAACATTTAAGTAAGTTCCTTCCCAAAAGTTTAGAAAATGTCATCACCACTGAAATATAAAGAAATAGTATGAATGCTTTGCAGAAATGCCCCCAATACCTTACGTTTGAAATTCATCAACTATCAATCACCTCTAATTAGACTTCAACAATTTATATTAAAATTTTTTTTCTCTAAATAAAATATGAAACCAGCAGCAAAAATTCACTTACAAAAAAATTGATTCCAGAAGAATAATATCTTCATTCAAGGGGCTTTGATTCTATCAAAGAGGTTTTGCATATTTGGTATTTGCTAACCATAAAATAAAATGTTTGATTTTTTAAATACTCATTAAGAGTAAAGTTAAAACTGAAAGTCACCATCCTTATAATAATGCAGGATTTTTTTTCTCACCAAAGGAAAACAAATCCACTACCACACATATTTTAGAGTCCTTTCCTTAATACTTTTAATTGTAGAAACCAAAACCATACAATATTCACATTTAAAACCCAAATATTAAGATACCTTCCAGGGCAAAGCAGAGCTTAAAAACCATCGCCAAGGCTGGCAAGAAAAATGTAGTAGACATTTTCCCCTTGTACAATTAGACATTGAGAGAGCACAAACGATTTAATTTGTTACTGATGTTTCACTTCAACATTTGCATAAACCCTTGGCCATTCAGCTGGACTTATTCACATACAACCATAGAACCATTTAGATTGGAAAAGACATTTAAGGTCATTGAGTCCAACCCCCAGCATTGTCAAGTCCACCACTAAACTGTGTGCATGAGTACCACATCTACACATCTTTGAAACTTCTCCAGGACTAGCAAGTCAACCACTGCCCTGAGCAGGCTGTTTCCATGTTTGACAACTCATTCTATAAAGAAATTTTTCCTAATATCGAAACTAAGTCCACCCCTGGTGCAACCTGAGGCCATTTCCTCTCATTCTATCTCTTGTTACTGGGACGAAGAGACTGACCCCCATCTGGCTACAGCCTCCTTTCAGGTAGTTGTAGGGAACAATGAGGTCTCCCCTGAGGCTCCTTTTCTCCTGGCTAAACAACCCCAGCTCCCTCAGCTGCTCCTCGTGAGACTTGGGCACCAGACACTTCACCAGCTCCATTGCCCTTCTCTGGACACACTCCAGCACTTCAGTGTCCTTCTGGTAGTGAGGGGCCCAGAACTGGACACAGCACTCAAGGTGCAGCCTCACCAAGTACAGGGGATGACCACTGCCCTGGTCCTGCTGACTACACTATATCTGAAGCAAGCCAATACAAATCCTAATGGTATTACTGGTGAAAAAGAACTTGAAAATATTTTCCAGATCAGTAAGGTCCAGTCATTTCCTTCTATTCAAGCCCACAAATGCTAGTTCATTTTTCCTGTGCCATTACCTTCAGGTCAATATTATTGAACATTTCAAAGAAATAAGAACGTCATTCTCTGAGAGCAATGCTAAACCTTGCAAGACTTAAAAGATCTACTTCGGTTAAGAGCAGTTAGGACCAAGGCAGGTAATCTGATTTTGCAATGCTGATTATTAAGCAAGGAAATTGGCGACAGCCTTTGGTCTACTCAACATGCATTTAAAAAGATGCCACTTTTTCATTTCTCTCTGACAATTAGGAAAAAACCTGCTTCATACTGAAAATGAGTGGGCAGCTGTGCAGTTCACACTGAGCACAACTACTGATGGAAGGAAGGAACCACGTGCCTTAGAGAAGAACCAGCAGTCTGCAGACTGCAGGGGTGCTACAAGGTGTCCCATGCACACCCATAAACCAGCCTCACTGGCCATTCCCTGTGTCAGAGAGGACATTTAGGACTTTTCAGTTCTTTGGGTTCTTGGCCCACAGGATTCAATGTGAATTTTGCTATTGCCTTCAAGAAGACAAAGGATTTCGTTCACTGAAAATAGCAGATTCCCACCAGGAATACAGTTTTCCCAGGGGACATGAGCCTCAGTAGAAGTCAAATCCAAACCAAGAGTGATGGTAAAACAAAACCCAGATGGTGGAAGGTAGCAAAACAGCAAATAATCATTTCCTTAACAAAGACTTTCAAGAGAACAAATGATATGGAAGAAGGTGACTACACATTAACTCTGGTAGCAAGTTAGAGTTGGATATTTATAATTTTCTTTGATATCATTTACTTGTGGGGAAGCATTAGGAAAGTAAACTTAATATAATTGTTCCTTAACTGCCAGTACCTCTCCAGAAGAGAAGTCATATTCAGCAATTCTTGCCAATCTAAACATAAGTCCTCCTTGATCATCACACATTTACCTCACCTTAATGACCAGTTCCACACATGAAATAAAAACTCAATGCATTTAACCTGAAAACTCAGTTCAGGTTAAAATGCAAGCGATATCCAGGTGCTTGTCTGTATCTCAACTACTCCAGCTATTACCCCAGAACACCTACACTTCAACTTCTCAACTTCTTCAACTTTCCAGGAACTTATGAAAAAAAAAAAATTAAAATCTCCTGAACATTTTAGAAAGGATAGATGCAGAAAAAGCCTATTTACTGCAGTGGAAACAACTAACCAAACACTTGCTTTAAATGATGACTGCAAGGTCACAGACTGCTATCTGTTATGAAGAAGTTTTATGAAATCAAATACATCATATCCAAAATTAAATCAAATACATCATATCCTTTGGCTACATACGTGACATGAGACAGACTTGTTGCCAGTTTTTACTAAAAACTACAAGAATGCCAAAAAATAGGAACCTTCCATGCAAGCACTAAAGGTATCTGGTACCCCTTTCTACGTGAGCTGAAGGCCATCTGTGGCTTCAAAATTACAGTTTGCACCCTCTGAAAGCAATGCCATTTTTCACACAGAGTGATGGTTCTCTGACAGTCACTTGCTATAACTAGAGCTAAAAACTACACATAGCTGGGAAGTGAAACGATATTTTCTCTCAATGACACAATAAATTAAGTTTCAGTACATATGAATTAATTGTGGACTATATGTTACAATCCTCATGCCTACCAGCTCAGTTAGGAGATTTGCCTTGGAAAAGACTTTCAGCTTAGTCCTACACAGGCTGCCTAAAGCATAAATGCCACCCAAGAAAAGAACATGAACTAACATCACACAAGACTTGCCCTGATCTACACTGACCCTTAAACCACACTAAGCCATACATCAGCTAACTGAATTATTGGCAGCTGTGTTGAGGCACAGTAACATTTTATATGGTGTGCTTAGTGCTTCAGGTTCTCATATTTTTTACAGTGTATATATGTGATTATTATGTTCTGATGTTCACCTCTTGCTGAGAAGATAGCCCTGAGTACAGCTTAGGTATTACCTTTCAAGTTTCGAAAGAATAGAAAAACTATGAAATTAATTATTGGCATATTTTTCCAACCTCAGAACAAATAATATTGATTACACAGTGTACTCCATCACAGAGAATTCAACAATACAAAACTGTTAGAAGAAAGCTGGGCATCAGAAAAAGGAATCATACAAATTCAGGTGTTTAATATGCCATTGTTCTCCCCAGAATTCAGGTATTACAGGAGTAGTAATTATTGAGCAGAGACTGCTTGTGCCTCAAAGGAAAGTTATTATGAATAAATCCTCTGAGCTCATATCCCTCCCAAATTCATAGTAGCACAACTAGTCACTTCATTCCCCAGTGTCTTACTGGCCTGGACACAAGCAACATCCTCCAACATGTTCAAATCATGCTAATAAATAGATCAGATTCTTCAGCAGGTTATTCATTGAAATGAAGTAAACCTCAGCATAACAAAATCTTTTAATCCTTCTCATTGGAAAATAAGGAAAAAAAAAAAGATTTTTCTCAAGCCATGTTTATAATTTATCGATCAATCTTCACTTTTCCTTCCAGTCCAGCTGAAGACCCATAGCAAGTTTGAAGCATTTTGCCTTTCTGGCAGTTTTGATAAGGGATGAATGACGGCCCTCTGCATGCCTAAGATAGGTGTGAACTGCTGAAGAGCAAGTTGGAGCCCCACAGCAGCCTTGCATGCCCTGTGCTGTACTGGGCTGCAAAGGAAATGGACCTCTCTGCTTAGCAGTGCTGATTACTTCTGCTTCCTCTGCAGCTTTTTTGCAAGTCAATTTCTCTTTGAAAAACACCTTAGCAGTAACAGAAAGGATGGAAAGCAGAGCCTAGGGAAGAAATACTAGCTAAAAAAACCTCCATTGTTGAAGGGTACTGGACAAGCCCAGGTTCTGCTGCCACTAACACCAGTAGCAAAATTACCAGCAGTGGCATCACTCTGGTGCGAGCGTCAACAGGATCAGCTCACTGGCCTATGGCTCTTTGACTGAACTGACAAACCCTTTGCACCCCAGCATCACCAACTACAGATGGCCTGCACAGCCCGTATTTAGTGTGAATAGGAAAAAAACAGCATCTCTTAGGAAGGCCTCAGAGCATTAATCTTAATAAATATTTCCTCCTTAATTCAATACAAAAGATTGTTAAGAGACTTCTAAAAATAAAAGCATTCAGTTCCAATATGAACACATTCATAAAAATACAATTTGTCCATCAACAAACATTTTACAAGCAATGAAGTCTTAGAAAGAATGTGATCTCTACCTTTACTTCTACCTACAGACAGGAAGGTGTGCGTCCAGTTAAGAAGAGGAACAAGACAGGTGTCCACCATGGAGGAGGCAAAAGAAAAGAGAAGGAAGAAGCATAAAAAAACCAGAAAAATATGTCACTGGACATACTTAGAGAAACAAGGAAATGAGCATATTCATGTAGCATCCAAACCCAACAAAACACAATGTCAAGGGAAAAACGAGAGACACACCACAACTAAAGCACAAAGCAAAGCTTAAACCACTGACAGTACAATCAGCAGCTGCCTGGTTAAGCTTTAATTTGATTTTCTACTGAGAAATGCAAACTGCTCATGCAATACCACGCCAGTGATATGCCTCAATCCACGTCAAATTCAAAACAGCAACGGAAACAACAGAATAGGACAGAAAAAAAATAAATCTCATGGTAATATATTTGCTAAACACATCTCACCTACCAGAGCTAATGTATTTGTATATAATGTTGACATTGTATATTTACTCACACATATACATTTACATATTTTATATCCTTCATATTTTTATATGAGAGTAAATATTTATCAAAAGGCAATATGTGTGAGTTTGTTGGCAAGAGATGAGAAGCCACTGTTCCCTGATGTGTCATATATAAACAAGGGTGGCTACGGGTGGCTAAAGTTGCCAGAAGCCAATAGTTTTCACATTTTTTGCCAGATGACAGAGTATAGAAAGTTCTGATGATTGGCCTGAATAGGTCATGCAAGTCTTCATGAGCCAGCTGGGTTGCAACTTGTAATTTAAATGGTCAAGAGTAACTGTTCACATAATCCAGTGCTAAATCACAGACTACTACAAAGAAATGTTCGTGTTATTGCGACTGAAAGTGGCCATCAACTGTTCTGATCACTTCCAACATGCCTTCCTCTGTCAAAACAGCTTGCCATACTCAACTGCATCCTGAGCAACTAAGACATGCTGAAGGGACCTGTCTGCTAGACGATCCTTCAACAAGCACGACCTGTGAGCCATGAGGCCAGTTGAACAGTAAGTGGGGACAGAGAAGGAGCTCAACACTTTCCAGAGTTTAGTCAGATGCTCCACATGAACAAACACCGTGATCTTGATGTACACCTATAAAGAGCCCAATTTTCTTACCTTTCCTACCACACAGGGATGCAAAGCAGTGCAGAAACTGCTAAGTAAGCCCCTACTTCACTTCTGATTGTTACCTAACCTTTCATGACCTCAGAGCAGACATCCGTCTTGAAAAACAGAATAAAAACTGATTATGTCTTACATCTCTCTACATTTCACTGAGATACATAGAAATTATGTCTCTTTTACTAAGCATCTGATTACTCTTTACAGGTGTATGTACTATCTTACTAACTCTTTGGACTGTCTATTCTCAGATACATGCTTACTTAATGCCAAAAAAACTTTGGTGTACATCTGGTCTAGGAAAGCCTCATCAGGCTTTAGAGTCAAAACTTACATTTCCTTCCAACAAACACTTGGTCTGGTCTTCCTAGTGCACCACTTGCACAGGCCTTGCATTAAGTCTTGAATCGTTTCACTCGTGCATTCACAAGACTAGAAGGCATCAGGAGCGCTGCTAACTCCTGTGCACCCATGTCAGTAAGACACTGCCACTATGAGAGGAAAACAGAACCACAACTCTCCTCGCTTTACCTGTTCTCACCAGCTTCTTACTCCACACCCTCATAGTGCAAAATGGGACTAATTATCCCATCATGCCACAGCCAATAGATCTGTAACTCAGTGCAGGCTGAGATATTAAAATGTGATCTCTGATCTGGGCCTAGATACCATTTGTAGCCCAGTATAGGGTTAACCCCATAGTTCTTTTCAACCATTTTGTTCTGTGTATATTTGAGTATTTTAAATTGCAGACACAGGACTTACAGGCCATTATATGCAAATTTCCTCAGGATTCATAATGAGTTAGGATCATGCCACGAAGGCTTATATTAACATACTTTTTGTAATAATTGTACTGTTAAAATAAAGACCAACATTGAGGTCTACATTTAGTAGGCAGAAGTGGGAGTCATTACAGCTGGCACAAGAAGAAAGAAATGGCAAGACAAAATAGTTGGTGGGCTGCATGGAAGGGGGATGCATACCTTTTTAGTATCCATGGAATCATTTCATGCTCTCTCCTGGGCATTTGAGTCCCAGGTTGACAAAAAGCCTTGGCTCACGGGACACAGAGGCAAAAATGCAAATGGCTTGACTGGCATTCAGGAAGCTTAGTTGCTTTTGTTATGCAAAGCCCAGCCCAGAAAAGCAGCAGGGACAAAGCTCTTTCATAATCAGTGACTGAAACAAAGAGAAAGTGGAAGGACTTACCTTGTTCACCCATCATCAGGTGTGAGAGGCCTGAGAGGGAGAGAGAGAGGGAGAGAGAGGAAGTAAGAGAAAAAGAACAAAACTGAAAAAGAAGCAGTAATATTCATGCACACTGGTCACAGTCCAATACCTGTCAGGATTGGAGCTTGCATACTTGAACTAGACCAAGTATGGTTGTAGCACACAGGGCACAAACATTTGCAGGTGTTGCTTCCCACACTGAGCAGGAAAGCATCTGTCACTGGTAGAAAAAACCTGCTGCTCATTGCAGAACTCTGTCTGAGGTTCAGCATATATTCCTTGGGGGGCAACTCCAGAGGTACTGCACACCAGTACAGTACAGTAAATGGGCTACAAAAGCCAAGGTCTGCAATGAGAGTCTGCAGTGTGCTGTTCCTCTGGAGAGATACAGAAATAACTTCTCAGCTAAGACTTTAAATTCAAGATTGCAGTGGTCAGTAAAAGGGAGGCCATGAGCACACCACATCTGCTTCAGATGAAACCTGTGGTCTAAATGCATACACATACACAAAGCTATCATTATTGAACATGTGGCTTCATCTTGTATTTTTAGGAGTCTATCAGCACTGCTCACACTTACTAATTAGACACCAGTACACCAGACATAGCAAGGACTAAAAAAATTACCTGTAACCTATTTAAATACACCTCCATACCCCTTCTGGGAAGAACAGTAGATTCAGTTTCCTAGGACAGTGTGTCATTTATGGCTCTATAGCTAAAGCTACTCTTCAGTTTCATAATTGAAGGTAAAGCCTGAAAGAAGCACAGTTCCCCTCAGCAGAGACAGTCACTGTCAGCTCTGTAGATGAGGTTGTAGTGTATACCTGGGCTGCTCCACTCTCCGATAATTCTTTCTGGCACAAACCTTGTTTCTTTCAATCAAAATCTATTTCTAGACCCAATTTTCAAATATGTTTACTGTACTGTATTCATACAAATATTGTTTAGATATTTCTGTATATATATTCACGCCCAAGCCATTAAGCATGAAGTGACCCATTAGTCAATTTTGTGACACAAGATACCACAGAACTAACATAACAAAAATGAAGTCCTACACATTCAAGCCATAAGGATCCCCTTTCATACTTGGTTCCCTAACCAACTTCCCTTAGCTTGATTCCTTCCCACATCTCCTAACTTTCATAGCACTTAGTATGGCAGGGGCTTCAATACATGCACACACACACCCCATATTTTAGGTCAGTTTTTTAATCAAACAGAGCTGTGACTTTTTAATTTCACAGAGGCTGAGAGGTCAAATGAATTTATTAGAATGAGACTTTTCAACAAGCAGCATGCTGGGTTTGAATTTGTTTATTCCTTTCTCTTTTATAGTTTTCCTTTGCGTTGGCTGAAGAAAACTAAAATCCAGATCATCCTAAGAATATGTTCACCCACAGAGAACTTCAAGCCAGATAAGGGGATTAATAATTGTACAGTCTAAGGAATGCAAATACCTTAATGTTCTTGAAGATTATTGGGGATTTAGAAAAATAATCAGAAACATAACATAGGTTTAGATTTTTTTAGGTCTTTTAGCTATAAATAAACATAGCAGATTTGATACTGTAGGACACTTCTGGTTTAAATTACAAGACATAATTCAGTGAATCATTTTGCTCTGCTAGGAGAGGGGGTTGAATTTGTGTCTCTATTTATGGCCACTGACCCCATCATTCTTGACAGGCAAATCTTAGGTCTGATCAAATGGACACTTGAAAGTCATTGTTAAAGGCAGGAAGACAAAAGTATAGTTGATAGGAGCTACAATGCACAGAATCCCTGTACAAATGGCAAAAAAAAGTGAAAAGGCTAGAAAAGCCCTGTACAAATGGCAAAAAAGGTGAAACGGTGTCAGTATGACATGCAGCAGAAGCTGGCTGAACAGGGAGGGGACATCAGACACAAAGCAGAGATGGGGATCCTGAGGCCTTGTACATTGTGGGAAAGGAAAGTCATACCTAAGAGGCCCAGCACCAACAAGTGCAGCTACTGGAGATGGCAGGGGGCTTGTCCACTTGGACACGAACAAAGAGAAACCTCCAGAGAAGGTTCAAAGCAAGAGTCCACATTAAACACCCTAAATCACACCATAAGAAGATGCATTTTGTCTCCACCAGCCACAGAGGAGCTACAAAAATTTCAGAATGTCAGGAATGTCAATACCTCTCTTTGTCCTTATCCCAAGAAGGTCAAAGCCATGTGCCCTATCTGTCAGGCACATCAGCCAGATGCATCCCCACAAGCCCTTTGCCTACAGCTGAGGAGTGAGCACACCCCCAAATAAACGCAATATTGTGGCCTCCAATTTGGCCTTGATTCATGTGCCTGCAAAAGAAAGTATCCCTAAGAAATATTCTGGCACTTTCTGCTTCTTCTTAGATTTGAAATACCACAGCAGCTGTGGTACTGGGTTTGTATGTACCTCTTGATCTTCTAGTCCCAAGTGGACAATAAAAGCAGGGAGATTAATGAAAAATAACGCCCTCTCCCTCAATGCTACTTATTCTTTTTTTAAAATAGGAAGAAAAAGGAGCGTGGACATGGAGACAGAGCAAAAAACCAGTATTATATCATAAGTTGTTCATCGACAGAGACCCTTATTCTAACAAAGAGAACACCAACAGAATTCCAGATTCATTATTAGATAAAATAATATAAAGAATGAAATAAAATATCAGGTTTTCTCATCTACAAATATTCCTACCTTCCAATTTAAAGTAGAAGTGAAAATGAGTGTATTTATCTTCAAGAAAATGTCATTAACAACGAAAATCTTCAACCATTGAGATATAAAATTTGTGACATTTGTAGTATGTGTAACAAAGGCCTCAAATTAGTCAGAGTAAAATCAACATGGAAAACATGAACTGACATAGTTGTCTCACCTTTAAATCAGTGTCAAGACAGGACAAGATACAACGCCAATTTTCAAATCATAAAAGTCAAAGCCACCTCAAGGTGGAATGGGGTAACACTTGCTATTGGACTGTAAGAAACTAATATGGCATCCAACAGACCAATGCAAGACCCGTACAAATTGTTCAGACCTGCAAACTAGACTAGATTTTTCCAGATCAGTGGGGACACCTACCACCATGCTATTTGGGCATCAGTCATAAAGGCAAGCAAATTTTTTAGCAGGCTCAGGATACAAGTGAACTCATTAGGCCCCAAAGCACATTATTCACATGTTGCGCCATTGTTTGTGCCAAGAGCCGTCCCATTTCAGAAGAATCCTATAAGAAAATTTGATTTTCCAACTAAATCCAGGTGAAATGGGTTTTCCTTTTAATCTTAGATTTTTTCAACAAGAAACTTTGATTATAGCCTCAGCTATAAGAAAACCTAGCCAGTGCAGAATTTGGAAAAGGTTGATAAAAACCTGCATGAGCTCTAATGGCCAAGGGGTTGCATGCTTTTTCTAAACCAACCCAGTCATCCTTATAATAATTTACTGGCTGGACACAACTGCTGTCCAACAAAAATGGTGCACAGTAAGTGGTCTGGAAAGGTTAAGAAAACCTCAGAATAAATGGCTTATCTGCCTGTAAAGAAATTTTATGTCAAAGTCAAGAATCTGGTGACTTTCTATTCCTGAACTTCAAACATGAGTGACAGACAGGACAAATGCACGGCTTCAGAAGAAAACTCTCAACAGGTTTTTCAGATAATGATAAACATCTGCTTGTATTCAGCCTCTGGAGACCCATCTTCTTTGAACATTCAGCAGTAATGTGAAGGGAAAGCAGCCTGTTTCTTCAGAACATCAGTTTGTTATTAAAATAATATGCCCATTGCTGAGGGCGGAAGACACAAACTCTGCTCTCTGGCCATGACTTACAACTGCCACAACTGACTTCTCCTATTTAGGTCTGGGAGGTTTTTTTAATATTTCTTTAACCTACTCCCCAATCAGTATTATTTTCTTAACATTTAAAATGCAACTTCCTTGATCTCAAAGAAACATTTCAAACTACTTTTTTAAAAAAAAATTGTAAGCCATCTACTTTCTATATCAAAATAGTAAAATTAAATGGGTCTAATTGTACAAAGTACCAAGGGCTAACACTGGATTCTTATGAAGCCAGAAGGATGTTTTTAAAAGTAGCTTCAGAGTACAATGACAGGAAAGAGCAATGTAGTTAAACAGCAGTCCTCATCTTTAAGGGTGTGCTAGGGGCAATTTTCAGTGTGGAGGAGAAAATAAGGGAAACCTTGGAAACAGTTTGAATCCTGCTCCCTCCCACCCCATTTTAGTACTTAGCACTTAAAATGGAAAATAAAGCCACAAAACATAAAAAGGTGGGGATATCACAAAACACAGCTGACAGTGACAAGTGATTGCAGTAACAAAGGAAGATGGACTCCTTCATCTAGTTAATTATAGCTTATCCCATGCTATTGGGCCCATGATCTGGGGGTGCACACGTGTGCGTGGGTGTGCATGCACTGCTGAATTGCTCTGTTAAGGCAGGCAGCCTCAGTATTTCCCTTTTAATGATGCTACCAAATGATTAACCCAAAAGCTCTTAATGAGTGGGGAAAAGAGACTGCCAGGCAGCAGCAGCAACCCAGATCTCCCCTGGGGCAGGTTTGCCCAGAGAGGATCTTTTTTCAGGGTATCAGACTCCATGATCCATTCAGACAATAACAGGGCCAGCTGCAATGCGTGTTTGAGATAGGACATCAGACCCTCCAGTCCAGGATATGCACAAAATCCTTTGTGGCAAAGCTGAAGAAAGGAATCGTGCAAACCAGGGACTCTTTCAGAAATAAAATGACATCCACTATAGAGAAGAGCACTCTGAAGAGTACTGGAGTCTATAGTTTTCAATTCCTTTCCAAATATCCTAAAACAAGCAATTCCTTAAGAAATAGGCTTTTCTCTACTCTGAGCCTCATACTCCAGTTCTATCATTTCTACTAGGGAAGGGAGTTGACAGGCTCCTTGTCTTCCATGTAGTTTTCATAGAATAGGTATCTTGAGGTTTTCTAAAACACAAAGTCCAAGGAAAATTCCCTAAAAATCCCCAGGTACCAAAAAAGAGGGTATTCCAGCAGGGCCAAAGGATGAGACTCAGAAGAAGAAACAAAACCCTTGTCTTGAGAGATGTGAAGCATGGATAAAGGAAAAAAAACATTCTGCAGCCTTGTTCAGACCTTTTACCTGCTAGACAGGTCAGCTTTGCCAAGAGGGTGACCTGATTCCTTGGCTGCTCACGTACATGGGGCCTGTCTTTCTAACTAGGCAAAGCAGTAGCACAGGCTGGGGAGGTCAGTTCTGTTTGATTCAACCCTGACATGCATGACAGCCAAGGGGCTGCTCTCAGGCCCCAGCAGTGAGCCCAGCCGGGAGTGCAGTTTTGTTATTGTAGCCTCAGGCCCACTTCCAATCCAATTACACACAACAGCTGTGCTAGCTCCTCTTTCCCATCCCCTTTCCTTCCTCTGCTATGTAATTCCAGGATAGGTTTTGTCATTAACAGGGGCAGTGAGTCAGGATGAATGGCATCTACTTTGAGTGATCAAAGGAATAAGAGCATGAGATAGGAACCAAAGAGAAAGTTGTTTACCCCAACATCTATGAAAGCAATAGTGATCAAACCATACTATCTCCATTCACTCCCCGCAGAAGCAGTATCCTGACATTCCATGTGGCATACTCCTATAAGTATACACATAGGAAGGGCTACAAACATGGTAGCTGAAATACGAAAACATGAAAACAAACACACAAGTGTTCACAAAGATGGCCACATGCACAAGAGGATGTGTGCAGGTAGCAAGACCTGAGGGTGAATGCATTTTATAACTGATCCATAAAATGTGTATCACTGCAAATCAGACCACCTGATCAAGTAGGTGCAGAAGTTAGAAAAAGAACTGTTAGACATGGAATACAATTCTCTGGCTTAGAAAAGCTATCTCTGACAATATATATATGATTGAGATAAAATCCCAATTAGGACAGAGCAGGTGCACAGGAAATATCTTTTTCTTTATTTGTGGGAAACAAAAAATAGGAGTCACTGAATGAAATTCTGAAGTAACAAGTGTAAGAACAACTGAAACACAGTACTTTCCACATTTCAATGATTAAACAATGGGACTTGTTATCACAGGATACAGTGGAGTTAAAAAATACAAGTGGATTAAGAAAAACAAAGACTGGACATATCCAGAGAAAATATGTTCATTAATGACTGTAGAACACAATCTGGATGCAGCATCAGGTCAGAAAGCCCTTAAAACAATAGTTTCTAGAAATCACCAATGTATTAGGACAAGACCTGTGCTATCATAGTTGCTTAAACTTCTTCCAAAGCACCTACTTTTATGCAAAGACACTTCTGGGATAGAGGAAGTCTTTCTCTCACCCCAGTGATTACTACTGCCATATTTTTGCAAGTAGGTTTGCATGAAACTAAAAAATACTCACATTCCAGTGCAAGACAATCCCATTAGGGGACAGTACCTGTGCAAAGAGCACGCAAGAACCAAAATAATGGTGGTACCTATGAAGAAAAACCTAAGCCTGTATATACTGGCTTCAAACTCCTGATGAATGGCACTGACAATATGGCATAGATGGATTCCTTTTCTGACCTAGTACCTTCTGCAAATAGGAAACTTCAGATGGGCTGAAACCCATCATTTTCACAGCCCAAAAGCAGAGTTTTCTTTAAGGAAGCAGAAGCCAGCATACAGGTACTGCTTAAATGACCCTGTGACAAGGAGTTAGGGAGACCAACTAAAACAAGACACCTGAGATGAAGAAGGGAAAGAAGCATTTAAAGATGGAGTTTGAAAGATTATAGACCTGTATCAAAAATGTGTTAATATGCTTATGCTTTTAATAATCTCTGCATTTTTATGAAGGAGTTGTTCAGGCAAACAAGGACTAGTGTTTCCTCTGGGAACTACCTAGGTAATGTCTACTGGGTTTTGTCCATTCAGTTACATGCAAACACTAGTTAGCAGTAAAATCATGACAGCCAAATGCCCAGCACTTAATCTCTTAGCCTCCTCCCCAAAAACATATCAAGATCTCTCCCGCAATAGGAATAAGCATGGTATGAATAGGAAAAGCACTATTTAAACTCTGACACCCTCCCACAGGTATCAGTAATGGCCTCCATAATATCAAGGAACCATATTTAGTTCTTTCTCCTGCATATATTCTTCCACTAAAAAAAAAATTAAGTGAGACAGGAGCATATAACTTTCTCTTTATCTATTGGTCTTTTTCCAACTTTTTATCTTTCAGAGTCTACACCACTGGTAAAGAATAGAAGGTGCAAAGAAAGAAGTAGATATTGTGCATAAGTGACAGAGGCATCCATTCTGGTCTGTGCTGTATGCCACTTCCCAGCCAGGCACTTAACCTCTGCACTAAGGCTCTTAACCTCCATAATGTTTGGCCCAAGTACTCAAACCTTGCTGTGAAGGTGAGGCTGTAGCTATTACCCCAAAGGGAAAACCGAAGTAGTGAAAGAAGCTATTTCTCCTCTACATGACACAGCGAGTCAGTGACCCAGCCAAGTGCAGACAGCAACAATACCAACTCCAGGGCACTGTTCGAAATGTGGTCTTGTTATTTCATAACTGGGGCATTACATTTGCAGGAAAGGTGGGCTAACATCTGACAAATTTCTTTTTCTGTGAAATAAGCCAGATGGGATCAAGTTGGCTCTTGAAAGGAGTGTAGCCATGAGCTCCTTTTGCTGGAGTGCCCTTCTTCACAAGTAGAGACCTCACAGCCAGGGAAGGCTTGTGATACACATTTCTGTTTACTTTTAAAAAAAAACTCTTTGCACCTTCGAGGGACTGCGCCCAGCAGAACCCTGTGGTGCCAACTGCTGCCAGCCCCAGGCTATTCACAGCTACCTCCTCTTAGTGGGGAATTAGTTTGAACCAGTCTATTCAACAATAATGAATACTTATTTAATCAATGGACTCTTTACAACCCTTCTGCTGCCTGTGGGTAGTTACCACTAGCACATAAAATCCCTAATTTGTCTTTCAAACAGTAGATGGTTAAAGTAACCGTTTTGAGAGGGACCTGGGGCTCTGTATTCACAATATAGATAGCTGGATGGCCAAATAGGTAGAAAGTGTCTGCATAGCTTAGCAGAGGGGAAGTGTAGACCCAAACCCCCCTCCATGTCACTGCCCAGTCCCACAGCAGTGCCAGTGCACCCCCAAGGGCAAGACAAGCAGAGGGATGAGACTGCCTAGGAGTAAATAGTGACAGTCTTGTAATGAGGTGTGGCTAATTGTCAGACTGAAACCATATAGATGATTGAGAGAACACATGAAAAAGCATTCACATGTGACTAAAAATCCACGTGAGAAAGCACACAGCAGTCCTGACAGCAAGAACACGTGTATGAGAGCAATGGGGAGAAGAAAAAATGCACATCCAAGTATATAAATTATGAGAATAACAGGGCAGTAGGGGAGAAGAGCACAGTCAGGGAGCAGAAGGATAGACTGCTCCATGGTGCCCACACTAACAGCAGTGGAGTCCTGTACAGAGGATGTACCACCTCTGCTTGGGCTCCTACTAGTGATGCTATCATCTCCTGCACATTGGGAGATGTCACTGATGTTGTCTGAGGCAACGCTCGTCACTGGCATGATATCTGGTAAAGCATAGCAAGGCCATGCTTTCCCAGTTCAATCATCTTCCTCTACCACAGACTTCTTTAGGATGTTGTGGAGAGACTTATGACTCAAAGCCTTTGTCATATATCCTGTCAGATCCTGCCAAGATGAGAGGAAACAGGTGTTCCTGGACACCTCAGAATGGGGCAGAGATGGTACAGTTTCAGCCTCATAGGCAACTGAAAAGATTGCATGTCAAAGTTAACAGAACCTTTCTTTCCAAAGCATGCCAGGCAACATTTGCCATTTGGCCACTTCCATTCCCACTGCTGTCAATTGAGATGCACACAGTATGCAAAAGTTCTCAGCAGAACAAAAAGAGGGCTGACGAGAGAAGCTGAAGGCTAAATATGTCGGGAAATTACCCAAGCAACTGGCTCTCCATGCATCTCTGAAGGGATGCACAAGATCTGATTATCCAAGTGTACAAAAGAAGCCAATTGAACAGAGAACATATTCCAGATCCAGATAACTCATTCCAGGTTAGGTTTAGGAAAAGTTATGCAGAAAGCTGAGAAGGAAAAGAGGTTTGACTTGCCCACTCTCCCACTCCAGACAGAGCAGTGTAGGCTGCCTTCTCGGGCCCTCATTTTCATTTCACATAATGACAAAGTAGACGGAACTACCCATGCGTGAGGTAAAAATTAGTTTCTAAAGTTTCACTGGCAACAGAATGTGGACTAAAAAGTGGCCTAATTCATCTAACACTTGTGGCTGAAGTTGGGGAACTGATCCTGTCAACAATGAGACAGCAATGTGAGGAGGTGATTTGGAGTTCTCTGTGGTAACATACACTGTTGTGGAAGAACTCCACATATAAACAAGCACATGAAATACACATTCATTTTTCCTTTTAAATGAATCATTTGTGCCCTGGTGAGAATAAAATTTTCATACCTAAATAAGATCACATATTCAGATTCAGCCAGAAGATACTCACTGGTTTATAAAAATGTAAAATAAAACAACAGACTACTTTGAAGGTAGAACTGAAATTCAACATGGTTTCAGTGGGAGTAGCAAGTGGAGTAGACTGCAGTAGAAGAAAGAAAATGACTAAACTAGATTTTTATGCCAGACTACACACAGATGTATCAAAAATAAATTGTATATAACATGGTTTTCAGTGCCAGGTTCAATTAGCAATACAAGCAACCATTCTTCATGTAAATTTCATTCAGAAAGCATCCCTTTAACTGACCAACACAATGTAGTCTCTGAAGAGGGAAGTTTGTGACCTTTGCTACTATGAAGTCCTTCTTTCAGCAAAGACTGTGCAATCCAGACCTCGTGATGTGCAGCAGGAAGCAGGATGAGACCTGCCTCGGTAACTTACCACCATCACTCCTTAAAGAACAGCCTTTCAGCTCAGCAAAAGTAACACTTACCTGGAATATGATTGACATCTGTTGAGGTGTGTTCATGGCAAGCAGAAGGGAGAAAAGAAAGAGAAAGAAAGAAAAGAGAAAAAAAGCCATTAGAGATGCACACAGCAACTCAGCATCCTTGCATGGAAATCAATTTCATGCAAAACCAGAAGTAATTAGGTTTCTTTGAAGACCACCCATCTGCATCCAAGCACGCCACCATGCAAGGGAGGAGGCACTGGCTCCCTCTCCACTGTGCATGTAAAAGTGAATCCACCATCATATCTGTCCGGGGAGAGAGTTCCTGGAATCAGATAGAACCAAGCCACGTCAGTTCCTGTAAGAATATTGGTTAAAATATTCTACATTTTTCACACACAAAAATGCAAAAGAGAGAAACAAAAACCAACCTGCCTGCAGAAGGCTTCTATAGCACATAAATTCAAGCAAGTTTCCAGAAAAATAGAAAAGAACCTGCTCCCCTTTTATAAGGGGCCATGTGAATTTATGACCAGGTGTAAGACATACCATATAGCCCCAAAGTCTAGAAGAGAACCCATTCCTTTTCATTCTTCCTGCCCACCATTTCTCAAAAAACATCCTTCATTGCAGACAGAAGTAGAGGTGGGGGAGAAGGAGTGTGCCAGAGCTCTGCACATCCCACATATTGTCTTTCACAAAATGCTAAATTCAGAACAAATGTCATTTGGTACTTTTTCTCTCTATGGCATAAGACTGCTCTTCAGAATCAATCACATAAATCTCAAAATAAATAAGTCATTTAAAAAGGGAGGAGCAAGATTATGTAATTCATAGTATTGATAACAGAGAAGGTGTATATTTGAATGTACTGTCTGTTTTGGGCAGACCTCACCAATCCCAAAGTAAGTACTTTTAAAAAATGCTTCTCAAAGTTTTTTTAGCATCTCAAGTTTAGTCTTGTTCTGACTAGCTACACTTATAACACCAAGAGGGAGAATCCCTTGAAATCTCATAGTATTAGATTAACATTTCCCTTACAAGACAGCCCTCAAAAAAACAAACAAACAACAACAATCCACCACAGAAAATAAAAAAACCCCAAAACATTCTTCCCTGAAAGCTTGTACCCAGGAGTTGGACTGTACTCCAGGAGTTGGGCTGGTGGAGGTATCACCTTTCCAGTAAGGCTTCAAAGAAATACATTAATGATTTGGACTACAGATCCCAGACTGCTTCTGCCACCAATCTAGGAGCATGACATACTGAGTACATTGGCTTCACACTAAGGTCTAAGGCTGTATTCTCCTTCTCCCAATGTCCCCTCCAACTTCCATCGGTATTCCACCTTCCTGTCCCAACCCACTGTCTTCCTGTGAAACTGGTGCCACTTGTCCTCCTGAGACACTTGCGATTCAGTGGTGAGTGATTCCTGTGTATGCTGCTTTTCGTTTATCACTTTCTGTTGCTTTCTGCTTACCACTTTGTAATGGCTCCAAAACCATTTAAGGATGTCTCCGTGGAACATCATACATATATCAAGGTGTCCTTTCCTAAGGGGGTAACAACCCAAATAAAACAATGCACAAAGAGGGAAGGGACTGTTGCATCAATTCATTTAAATTCCATAGCTTTTACTAAACATATATGACAGATCTGATGAGGATTTTTTGCTGCCTTTCCTCTTTTAGCACATAATTGTATCTAAGAACCAGTGTATTGGTTTGCAAGCCTGGAGGGACACTAAGCACTAAAAGTTTACCTGAAAGTAATTACTTTTAGATAGGAAAAGAAAATGAGTGTCAGGCAGCAATGCATGCACTGAGGATGTAAAGCAAAAAAAGGTGATATCAGAGGCAGAAGGAAGGAGCAGACCCTTAAACACCACTCCAGAATGTGAACATGATGAAGAAGAATTTACAAGTCCACTGCTAGGAGAAGTCTTGAGTTGATGTGCTGCTTGGGAAAAATCAGTGGCAGCTGGAGACGACCACATATCTCAGAAGAGGTAGAAGTGATTACCATAAGGTACTGCAAATGTTTCTGATAATCCAGCATCTGCTTCAAAGTCTATTCTAAGCAGGTAAAAAGTTCTAGACTCACGTCCTCTCAGCCTCCCTGCACACCTGACCATGGAGTAGACACAGCTGCAGCCCAGGCTACCAATGGGGGCCTGGAATAGCGGGCAGCCTCACCAAGGTGTCTCTGCTCCAGGAGGAAATCTGTGGGATGGTTGGGGAATAAAAAGCATCAGCAGACAGAAAGGGCAAAGGAAAGATCTAGCCAAGGGTTAGCAAGAGATAAAGACATTAAGCAAGTAAGAGAAAAGGCAGTGGGCTGTAACTGATACACTGAAATAATACTTATTTAACTGGGCGAGAATTAAACAGGTCATGAAGCTGTTAAAAAGGGAAACAATCAAGTGCTAAGAGCTAACATAAGCATCTCTTAGATGTAGTTTCTCAGTGGCAAGTAACAGCAAGGGGATTTCTTTTTACCTGTCATTTTTTTTGTCCTGGTGTCCCTAGGAGCAGGCATCCCCCACCCTGACTGATTTAACTCAGCTTTTTATTTTGTTCTATCTTTTTTTGGAAAGTGTCCACCCAACACGATTTCCGTATATACTAGTTGCACCACAAAAGTCACTGTGACACTTTCACAGTATTTACCTACATGGGAGCCCGGGTCATTAGTGTTACTTCCCATTCTAAATGCTGAAGGAATTTCTTGTATTGCAGACACCCCCCCATGTGGTATCTGCTGGCAAATGCTGATTTCCAAATGGTGAAAATACTTGTTTTTTAGTTTAAAACAGCAAGAGAAAGCACTGCTTTCTTTGCAAAGACAAAAAAAATTACATATAACCAGTCAGGTCTCACAAAAGACCCTACCACTGAGGCATACAAGTGGAACTGTCATGCAAGTCACACAATTACAAATCAGAATATTCTGGATTCGAAACGATCCACAGGGATCATCAAGTCCAACTCCTGGCCCTGCACAGTACCATCCCCAAGAATCACACCACGTGCCTGAGAGTGTTGTCCAAATGCTCCCTGAGCTCTGTCAGGCTTGGTGCTGTGACCACTTCCCTGGAGAGCCTGTTCCAGTGCCTGAACACCACCTGGGTGAAAAATCATTTTCTAATATCAAATATAAGTCACCATGGGAAACACCATCACACTTCTGCAGTGTGGAATGCCACTCCACTTTGGCTCACAATTACAACTGTGGTTATGTATATTGACAAAAGGGACCCATCGTACCTTATGGCTGGTGGCTCCACAATTAGGAAACACTTAATGCCTCAAGAAAGGTAAATGACAGAGATGGCATATAGCTAGTGTGACCAGATTTGGGGAGCTGAGAAGACTCTCCTTCAGACCCTGTCATTTGAGATGTTCCTTCAAATTCTCTTTATGTTTTTCTGGTTTGATTACAATAGGACGGTTTAAAACATGTCCCCACTCTCTTCCTCTTCCATTAGCACTACCTTCCTCCACCTACACAGACCTCCTCCCGCCACAGGGACTGAGGAGGTAGAGCATTCCAATTAAACAGGGAGCATGCAGAACCCGTGGCTAACAAAAATATCCAGTGACCATGGGACTTACTGCTGTGTAGATGGAGGTTTCTCCACTTCCTTCAGCTCAGGGCAGTTCAAACACAGAAAGGTTTGCCTCTTAACATAAGACAAGGCAGAGTTTGCTTTCTCCTATACACAAGAGTCCATTTATTGCTCCTTTGTAAAGGGCTGAGCCACAAGCCAGTGCTGTTTGGTTTTGTTCTTTGGTGATAATAGCTGTGTTGAAAGATGGATCAGCAGGGCTGCTGCCTTTGTCTGATGCAGCCCCAGCCATCTGGGTGGGGTGGAAGGGAAGGAGGAGGATGAAGGGGAGCAGGAGGAACAAAGCAAATGTTACTATAGCTCAGATCATTTCCATGCCTCTACAGGAAACATCTGAGGTATTTTTCACTCTAACATTTTTAACACGAAGTTTAGCAAAAAAAGGGAAGGTATCATGAGAGCACACTTCTCTCTCCAACTGGAAGACAAGGACAGCACAAACTTTCTACACGCATCAGCCCTACCAATACCCATCACCTTGACTTGAGGAGACCTACTTTCATTTCCACCTCTGCAGTCCATTCAATCTTGCCCCCTGCTTTGATGTGCTGTGGACACCTGTCTTCTGCCAGCTAAACTGTGATCCACTGACTGAATTCACAAGTCACAAACAAGCTGGCAGGCAGAAGCATCCTAGGCTAAGTGGAAATAAGCACCTAGAAGTGAATGGCACTAAAGTTCTCCAGCATTGCCCTCCAGCAGTCTCTCGTTACTCTCTCTCTGAACACCAGTGTGTGGAGAGGACTGGGGAGCAGGCAGAAACTAGGGAGAGGAGGAGGGCAAAAGCCATTAGAGGCATTTTTTTTTTCTTAGGAGACCCAATCGCAAATTAGAGGAAATCCAGCTTTTAGACACAAAATTTACCACATTCTGAAGCTTATTCAGATATTGAAAACCTGTTCAGACCATAGATTGATGCATTTATGGCAGTCAGTGAAATGATTCAAAAGATATGTGATGAGCCAGCCTGGACTCCTGAAGTACGGTAGTAAGAGATGTTGGTGACTCAGAACTGGGTGATTTCCTCTTAAGTGAACTCTGAGGGAACATTTTAACAATATGAAGCATTTTGACTCAGCTGGAAATGCCTCAAACTGGCAAAAGCAAATTCTTCACTAATTTGATACTTCATCAAACAAAGTGTTAATTTTAGATGCTGATTTAGCAAGTGGTCTCATTTCATCCTAGTCTGGTCTGTTAAGGCACAGATAAACATATGGTCCTACTTCACCTCCTACAGACTCTTCTTCTTTCTCTTCAGTACACAGTGGTTCAAAACCATCAGGGAGGGTTACAGCAACCCAAAACCAAATAGCATTTCCATTGTAGAAACACCTTCTAACAACAATTTGCTTGGGTAAAGATGGGCTCAAGTGATAAGATCAACCCCAAGCATTAGCACATCCCTGGACATAGTGTTCACATTAGACATAAACACTTTGAAGATTGTTGTATTTATGGTCAACTAAGTTAAAATCTTGGTTCCATTGAATCCATAAAAGACTTGAAAATTATTTTAAGAGCGTCACAATTTTCATCCTTCATATTTCCTTAACATCTTTTCTCTTACAATGGTAGTAGGATGCATCCCCGGTATCCTTCTACTGATTCCAGTGGGACTAATTTGCTAAATACTTAATTTGCTAAATGTTTAGGATACTGAAACAAATCCAAGACCACTCCAGCCTATGATGTCTGTCACTGAGCAACACACTGGGATCGTGAAGAACTTCACAGTACTAGCAGGTGTAGGCCTTATTGTCTTGCTCCAGAAGAATAGGACCCTGTAATTTGTGTTAATGGAGTGTTGAACACTTCTGATTTTATTCAGTAGAGATAAGTGGTGACACATACACAAACAAGTTCATTACAATCAATTACATTTCTCTGTGTTCTTTGTCCTATGGGATCTCTTAGGCTGCCAGCCTCTTGGGAATAGTATTCACTTGATACGTTGCATAGAATTGCATACATTTGTGCTACTGTGCCTTTGCACAGCTAATACTTGGGATCTCAAAGCACTTATTAGCTGTGAATATAGGAATCATTCATCCAGTACAGAAAAGCAGCCAGCTCTGAAGTGAAAGAGACAGATGTTTAACAGCTTATAGGAACACCATACAGCAGTTTAGCATATCAGTTAGAACAACAAGAACTACTTAGTGGCAGAAGGAAACTTGGCTGGTTCTACTAAAAGTGCTGTGTGATTTTAAAGCCCTCATGATTTAAATGAGACGAAGGGATTTGATTTCAAAAGTTCTCTGATTTCAAATCTTATCTGAATTACAGTGATTTGAGGCCTCCAATGCTTTTCTCCATACTGTGCACATTAATGTTGTGGGCAGCCTGCTCTCTCCACAGGATCAAATGTGAGGTCAGCTGACCGATGCCTGAGTATGTCATCCTCCAAAGCATAGAAAATTTGAGTGGAGCCTTTATCTAATAAACAAAATGGACCCTTTGCCTTAAGGGGCCAAGCTTTGTCCTCTCTCAGGCAACCGAAACACTCAGGCAGAGTGTGTGCTCAGGCCACCTGGGGAGACATTTGCAAACCACTATGGTTTCACTACAGTTGCGTGGCCATATAGAAAAGAGCTTTCATATCAACATGGTATGGATTGATTAAGTATGTTTGTTGCTTTCAGAAACCAATGCACAGATTTACTTAGATCCAGTAAGAAAAAAAAATCATAGAGAAATGAATTCCTAATAATCCCTCTAACTCTGTATCATTACTATTCTTAAATAAAGTGCTTGCTGATTTCACAGCTTTGAGTGAAAGTACCATCCTCTCCCACACATCCCAACAAATATGCTCATGTACATTCCTCAGGGGCCTGGCTACATTGCTGGGGAAAAAGTAAATAGTTCTGTAGCCCACTACTAGCAAAAATCCAACTGGAATTTAATTACTCAGTGTCCTCCAAACAATCTGTTGATCTTTACTTAAGCTGCCTAGATACAGTGCCCAAGCACTCCAGGATGAAATTTCTTTATGTTTCCTCCTAGGTGTCTGGGCACTGGACAAAATAGAGGATTTGCTCTCTGCTATTTTGCACAACACCGTCATGCATCTACATTCAGCCAGTTATGTTCCCAGTCTTGTGGGGAACACAAAGATAGATGACTGTATAACTTCTGAAGGGCAGATGCAAGCAGAAAAAAAGTGTCCTTCATATTCACCATAGACAGAATGAGAAGAAACTTATGATGATGAAAGAGAAGTTTTGGCTTAATGTCAGAAAAAATTGGTCCTGGGCTACATTAGCTACTGAGAGCTTGACAAAAGCATTGGAGACTATTAAGAAAAGACCAGACAAGTGTTTCTCATTAATCAATCCGATTCACCTGATCTTGTCTTGGAAAGACTAGTTGGCCGTTGTGACATCTTCAATCCCATTTTCTATGATTTTATTGTTCTAATTCAAAACACACTCTACCCAGACAATCCCATCAGTAGCATCTACCAGGCATTATAAGCCAGCAGCTTCAGTTATGGAGCAGGGCAGACACCAATGCCAAACCTCTGACAGCAGCCATGCACAGGTACTCAGGGAAGAGTCAAAGGAACTAAGAAAAATCACGGTACCATTATCAACAACTTCCAGCAATGAGACTGGTGGAGCTTGCATCATGATCAAAATGCTGATCACTCCTAAATGGACTTTTCCCTCCTCGAATTTGTCAGGTCTCTTCTGGAACTAGAACTGATGTGGTGTGAAACTGGTTTTGTTTGTTCATTTAAAACCTGCAGCTAGGCATCCTCCAAACTACTGCTTTATAAAATACATGAATAAGCATTCTCTATTCAGCATCCCCACAGCATTCCTGATTCTAAATATCTACCTCACCTCCTGCTTTAGCCACTTCTTTTCTAAACTGAAGAGTGCTGGTCCATTAACACTCTCTGCAGATGGCAGTTGTACTTTACCTATAGTGAAAAGACACCAAAGTTATCTACATCAAGACCAGTATTGAAGTTTATCCTGGAGTTAGTTGTACCAGGCCATTTGTATAACTAGTATATTTTAGCACACGTCTAAACCCATCAAAAGTGTTTCCCTCTCCTAGGTACCAATCTGACCAAAACTCTAATGACAGCAAAGTTATTATTCTCATCAGAAACACAGACTGACAAGTTTATGAATAAGAAATGCAGACTGTGTTTGAAAAAGTCAGCCTAAGAGCACCCTACCGCTCTGGGGTCCTTGTTCCTCACCAGAGGCTGGTGCAGATCCAGTCTCTGTTTAGCAGTATCCTGCCTGCAGTCCTATAAAGAGCATTTATCTGCCCTAGAATTCACTTGAAATGTTTGAGCCAAGAACAAGCTATAGCTCCTGTGTCCAGAGAACAAACAAAGTACATTACAGAATAACATGGACGCTCTTGATAGCACATGCCCAAGTTAGGCACACACAGTACGCTGTCTCCTCCACAAGTACTACCATTTGTCATTCAGCGTTCCATGCAAACAGCACAAGTTCCCATACGGTTCATTGTGTTACATATTGGAAATCACAAATATTTTCCACCTAAGTGGACACTCAAAGGGGAAAAAAAGAAAAAAAAAAAAGGACTAAATGACTTTTCAGCCTTTAGCTACAATATTTGAGACCTCAATTTATAAGGCATTCGTATATTAGGAACAGTGGCACAGTTACATAGAAAATTGTTTTTTAATTTTCTTAGGTAAAGAGAGGAAGATGATTTCTCTTTCCCTCCCAGGTTGGATGAAACAAGAACCTATGGCCTTCTGAAAGCATACAGGTGTACATCTACCTGCTTTTTCACACTTCTATATCATTACCTAGGCAGCTCTATCTTTTTCCATGCACACGCTTATGGCTGGAAAATCCTATCCTCATTCAGATTTCCATTCATGGTGAGAAAGTCTCACACACTTTGAAAAGCCTTTCAAGAACTATTTGCAAGAGAATTACATTCCCATGGGCAGTTGCTTCCTCATGTTTTAATTACAATTGAAACTATCTTCCCATTACAAGCCAAATTTTCTCTTGACTTCAACAAGAACTAAATCAATTAATGTGACATTTCAGTGGCTGTATTATGTCATAGCAAGAGCTATTCTTGTAAGCTGGAGGTGACTCACACAGGAGATCTTAGGGATACAGGAGTCAGTTTCTCTCCAATGGTCTTCTTGTTTTCATTGATTTAGGCATCAGAAAGGATGGCAACCTGATGAATGTCCCTAAATGAAACACTCTCCTTTCCAGGAATGCCTTCCTTAGATTCACCAACATAGCTACTTCTTCTCTGGCCTCTGGGATTCAGCAAAGGCAATACTGCTAGAAGTAGAGAATACTGCTATCGGGACATAAAGACAACAAAGAGCTTGGTGATGCTGATGCACAACAGTGGACTTTCCTAAGATGACCACCACGAAAACGAACCTATTTTTGAGCAGTCTTGTAACTTACACTAAAAAGTGAACTAGCCATATGACCCAAGAAGCTAAAACTAGTTTCACTGCTGGCAGTCTGCAATCTGCTCAAAGGACTGAAACCAGGCCCATAGTGTTTCACCCTTGTCCACATCACCTGCAAGGCTGACACAGAGACTTGGAAACGCAGGCATTACCCACTATATGCCGCAGAAAGAGAGTACCTCTCCTCCTGTTGAGGAAGAACCTGCACACATGCTAAGTATTTTCAGTTTTGTCCTGTTCTCAGAATATCACCGTGACAGCTACAAAAGGCATTTGCTACAGCCAAATCCATTGCAAATTGTGCTGCCTCTATTCCTTTCTTATCATCTAAAAAATGATGGATGGAAATGAACTTTGGGCATATTTCCTATGACATATACGTCAGTGAGAATATTAAATACATAGTAACACAAAAAACAGAAAAAGGAGTTAACGCAAGGAGATTTGGGGGAGAGAAAAAGTGATAAGCAGAGAAAGGTTTGTTAAGCCTATGAAACAGCCCGAGTTATAATCTATTTGCTGTACCCAGTCTTGGAATTATTAAAACAAATCCCTCGATATGTCTGACAGAGTTATTAGCGGATATTAATATTCCTCTCAGAGCAATCTGAAGAGGTAGAGCTGGAGCCACAGAATGCTGTGACTAGCCTAGTCAGGGAAAGGTGGAGGAGGAAGGAGGAGGTCCCTTCTTCAAACCCACCTGACTCTCACTGTCAGCAGTGCTTATTCCTGTCCAGCCTACTCTGGAAAGTGTCAGAGGCTGTAGAACAAGAGGCAAAGCTACACAGTGGAGAACTCCCCACTTCTCAATCTTACATGAGGCAGGAGGAGAGACACTGGTCGAGCCCTGGGATGCCTCAGCCCTTCCCTGCTCACAGCAGGCAGGGGTGTCAGGTCATAGCAGGAAGGACATCCTGTATCACTGGTCTCAGAGGCCATCCCCTGAGCACTGAAGAAGAAGCAGCTCATGCAGACTTGGAAGGCAAGAAATATTCATTTACCTGGTTACACTTGGGACTTACTAGTGCCATATGCCAACATTCTTTGTGCTGCATCACAGCATCCCAAGGCACAGATGCCATATTATATCCATCTGCAAGGTACACAGATTTCCCAGAAAAATCAATAGGTGACATTTTTTGCATTAAAAGGGACCTCTAGCAGGCTCCCCCCAGTAGCCCAGTTATTGTATTATCAGTGTCATGGTACTCTTTGTTGGAAGGTCTAAGTAGAATTATTAGCATTTCACCACTGAATCCAGATCATGTAATGTTACACACCTTGTCAACATTCCTGAGAAGATACATCTGTTCTTGAAAAATAGAGCAAGGTGAGGGGATAAAACTCCTACTTTCTTTTTCAATACTGGTAATACAGAACCAAATCTAGGTTTATTACAGGATTTAGATTGCATTAATTTGGAACTCAGTTCTGTATCAGTAGCCTTGCAGAAAACATCATATTCCAGGAGATAGTGAACTTGACCAAACCATGTCTGTTGTTCTGATCCTTGTACTTGGGGCTTCAGAAGCCCACACAAGAGCAGTAGCAGTCACTGCAAGGGCCTGCTGGAGTGCCTTGTTCTATGGGGTGTTACAACAGAAGTAATACCCTAACGCATCACAAAAAGCTAAGCGATTCTCTTTGCTACACAAAATAAAAAGCACTGCAGCATGGGAAGGAGAAGGAAAACCCATTCAAGGTGGATGATATCCAAGGTCCACTTGATGGAGCATGAAAGCAGGCCTCCAAGCCTCTGAAGTGACAGAAAATTTACTCCCTATCTACATTCTTCTTTTTATTGTATCTTATTACAACATCTATTTTATTACACCATTTGTTTTTGAGCCATCTTATTTAGATCCAGAAAACTCCCTGCACACTATCTCTCTCTCTCTCACACAGCCGCGCCCCAGCACTAAGGGAGAGACTCCTCAAAAAAGCCTGGCACAGTTCTGGTCAGCCACCTGGTGCCATCAGGTGCTAAGATTTGTGCTTCAGTAAATCTCTTTGCCAAGGAACCACTCACAGTCTCCTGTTCTAAACACTCATCTCCCTGTCTACTGATTTGAAAATAAAGACCATTGTCTTGAAATTTACTTGCTATCTATAACGCACTAAGCATGCCTCTGGATTTGGTGTAAGTATCAACTAATTATTGATTCGCTCACTCCAATTCTAATCAGGATGGAGTTCCAGTGTTCCTGAAAAGTGAGAACTTCATTTATTACACATAAAATATATAGTGCATGCTCCTCCAACTTATAAAAATCATCTTAAATACAGCAATGAGTAATCAGAAGAAATGCATCTTCTTTTTCTCTCCTTTCTACACTTACATGTATTTTTTAGAGTATGTGTTAATGGGTTTTATATTCCATGTTATTGCTGTATTTGCTGTTGCAATGTATACATATATATATTTAAATTAAACAGAAGTCATCAGGAGGTTCTATTGGAAGCATTTGCCTTGTTTATTGTTGAAAGGCACTGCTTGGAAAAGAGTAACTGCTGACTTCAGTAAATGTGAAACATAATGACGGGAAACAGCTGCATTCTGCATCTTTCAAAATGCTAAATTTTCTTGTGTGATTGTCTAAATGTAGACCTGCAGCCTGCAGCAGAATCTATGCAGATGCAGGCCCAAGTGCATAATCACAGGACCTCATACCCACTGAATTCAGCAGATGTCTCTCTTCATTGAATGGACTAGAACCAGGCCCCTAAAATTACCAGCACTCAAATGCAGAAAAAAAATTGATTTGCTTTTTCTTTCAATTAATGTGTTAACATAATATACCTAAGCTCATACCCAGAAAATCAGAAAACAGAGGGTGTAGGAAAAAGGTGTACATCTTTTTGGTACTGAAAAAAAATAATGGTTTGAAATATCTACTCTTTTTAACTCTGTGAAAAAGAGTGTACGCCATAAATAGCTTCCATGCTCATTGTCTCAGATTTATTATACAAAAGACACTGCTGAACAGTATGAAGCCTCCAAGCCACCAGTTCAAATCCACTGTAAGTCAATAAAGACTCAAAATTATTCCCAGTTAGCAGTCTTTCCATGACCTAAGTGGAAACAGAAGAATAGACCCCTCAATTTATCTCCTGGCTGATTTCTGAATCCAGAAAATCCACCATCAGTAACTGACTTGAAACAGTACACAAATGTGTATAAACTGAGAGAGCACAACCTCCCTTCCGACCAAGAAGAGTGCCAAACACACTGTCAAACCCTAGTACTGATACCTCATCTGGGTCTCGAGCACAGAAAGAATGCAATTTAGTCTCTTATTTCTAAATGCAATCCCTTTGCAGAAAATTTCCACTAGATGCTTGTTACACGAGTAAAAGCCAGTACCTCTCATCCTGGAACTGTGACTACTCACCAGCCAGGATCCAGCTCTATGTGTTCATGCACCACACGCATGGAAAAGGAAAGTATTAGAATCTGCAGCATATGTCAGGCTGTTCCAGAGTGTTTGTACCTCCATGTCTGATGAGGTCAAAGAGAGCCACAGCCCCCTCTTATTCCCTGAGCAATTCAGGGTCTGTAACTGCAGCATGAACCAGGGAAAGCCATTCAGCTTACTCTGATTACATCTTATAGAGCCTCAGTCACTGCCAGGTGAGTAATCAGTCCCACACTTAAAGAGCTAAGAAAAACTTCCTTCACTAGGAAGACACTGCCCTGAAATAAAACAACAGCAATTAGAGAGCAGAGATGCAATTCATCTTTGGATTTCAGTGATAGTCATAAGCACTGTTGCTGAGGGATTTGGAAGAGGGACTGCACCTTCTTTTCTATGCCTTCTAATTGCTAAAAGGGTAATATCTCTTCTCTCTTCTTCAGGAATATGTCAGTATGTATCCCACTGGAAATTGCTGGAAAGCAGTAGCCTTCCAAGACTGTAGGAGAAAAGTATTTTAGCTACATCAGGGAGTGACTGGAGGACAGTATTCCTGAAATGGCATCTGACCTAGCTGTGTTTTCAAAGAAATAATGTTTAACAAGATTAAAAGAATTTATTATTCTGTATTGTCACCTCACAACATGATGCAGAAACAGGTATTAGCATGGGCTTTTGAGTTCACAGAATTACAAAGTACTTGAGGTTTGAAGGGACATCTCACAACCATCTATTCTGACCGGCCAACTCCCTTAGGTCAAATTGCTCGGGACTTTCACTAGTCGGGTTTTTACTGTATTCAAATGGAAGACCTTGCAACAGCTGGTGAAATGAGCCTGGATATTTAAAACAGTACAAACATTTAAAGAGAGCTGATAAAACCTGGTCTGCATTCATATAAAATGGAAGAAGGAAAGAGGAGTGGGGGGCATTTAGACCTCTAGACCAGTATGACAACCCAAACACTGTCATTTGGTAAAAGATGATGAGGTAAATCATTGCCTTGTACCACCTATCCTTGGATATTAGGCAGCACATATAGGGAAGTAATAGAAAACTACACACTTGCAAAATTAAGGCAATAGAAACCTAGCACAGGCAGTATACAGAGAAGTAGAAGAAGCACTTGGTATCTTCCCTTATAAACAAGTCGGTCATGGAATATTTGTATTAGCAAAATGTACAGAAGGAGATTCATAAGGACTTTTTTCAGCTGCCATCAGTTGCTGGGCATCAAAAGTCTGGTGAGGAAGCTTGCCAGTTTAGAGGTACAGAGCAACAGGGTTAATACTCAATCCAGACCCTGATGATTTCCCAGTGAGAGAACAACTGAATGCATCTTCCTGGCTGTTTATATCATGCAGCATTTTATGGACACCTTGCTTGTCAACCATGCCACAACAGAACCCTATAAAAGAAGCAGAAATACTATGTAGACCAGCCCCGACAACTTTCTAATCCAAGATATTACTGTAGCTTCATCTCCTTCCTAGAGCACACCACTCACCACTGCAGATAGCTCAAGTGGCTATCTGTGCCCTACAGTGATATTGCCCTGGAACAGTTACAACCATTGTCACTGCAGGGAGGACAATAAGGAATATTCTTTTTCTGCAGGATTAGCCATAAGATGTTGAGGTAAAAACATGCAATCGCATTGCTTTATGGTGCCTAGACAGACTATATTGACCTTGGTCATGCTCTAGAAGGCCAGGGGTAAAATCTAACAAATAGCATCAGTTCTGCACACCAACAGCACAGCATCATTTGAGAAGCACCAATTCATTCTGAAAAGCATAATACAGTTTAAACCCTAGAGAAAAAGAAACTATCCAAGAGGAGGACGTTGCCTATCAGCCATAATGTCCATGAACTTAATTGCTTGCCATGAGTGAAAGAGAAACTGTTGTAGCTTCTATCTACCAGGGACATGGAACGCTCTTCTACTCCAAATGCTGAATGTTTGATGAACCCTTCACAATAACATGAAGAGTAAGATAAAAATAAAAATAGGCCTTGTATTAGGAACACTGAGGTCAACAGGATCCCTCCAAGGTATATCCCACTGACTGGGTAATGGTACAAAAGAACTGTCTTGAACCATCTCTGAGCCCCACTTCACTAATCTGTACCTCAGACAGAAGACAGTATGTATGCATCTGCTGGGTTTGTTCAGACCCAGAAGAGGGAAACAACCTCCCTTACTATTTGACATAATGGAGCATGAGCAAAAGCCACTTCTTCACTCCTACATAGTCTCTTGAATGACTCACAAAGAAAGCAACACCCACTTCTACTGGGGCAAGCTTTCTTAGGAGTAACACCTTGAAAATGAATGGGGGAAAATATATGAAAGTTTAAATTGGTCAAGTAGCTACAGCCATATTGAATTTACAAAAGAGGATGAGTCTGTCTCCAAAGATTTATTCACTAAACTCTGGAGGTACTCCTAATCACCACTGCAAATCTGCAGGTATATAATGTGTGTGGGCTGTGTTATCAAGGAAGAAGACAACCCTTATCCTCCAATATCTCACAAAACTTTAGGTTGGTAAGAAAGTTAAATCTATTGCCCTGAGAACTGCATTCACTGCAATTCAATGATAACATGCAAAACCCTAGAAAGGACAAATTGGGCCTTCTGATATTTCAGAACGTTCAGTCCTGTTCTGAATTACAGCTATGAAGTCTCGAGTGAGCATTAGTACTGCTTTCTCACTAGATTTCACTCTTCACAGTCTTTCTCCATACCACTAGGGAAAGACATTTTCCATTGTCTCAAATGCAATGAACACCACCTTCTTACTGACTCCAGATCACTTAGCAGTGCACAGTCTCATGGCATATAGAGTATCATTGGTTTGCTGGGTACTGGCCAACTTTAGGCTATTCCTGTCAAGGTCTGAGGCAGGATCTTTGCAATCATCTTAGGAAATACAGGACTTGGCTCCACTACCAACAATGGTCAAGACAGCCTTGATGCTGCTGTGTCAGCCCATGAGTGACATCAACCCTGGCTGTTTTCTGCCTGCAGTAGTTTCCACATCAGTCTTTGCTTTCCTGTCTGCTACAGGAGGCACTGAATGAAGCTACCGCATTTGGGAGCAGGAGGCCAGAGCTTGTCTCCAACAGGACCTTCAAAAACTGCTCCAGCAGATGGAGCTTTTACCTCATATCTTGCAATTTACACAGTTTTGTGGAGAATGACAGGTCAGGCATCTGCTCCTTTCTAATATTCCCACACACAGAAGAGAAAAAAGCCTGTTGTGTTCATCCCATATAATGATTAACCCTGGACAATACAGAGCTCTTAAAACTGGCAGGGCTTTGAATCCAGAGGGGTCAGGAAGAGTCAGTTCACACAGATGGTCTAGGAGATAAGAGAGATGAGTATTTTCTCACAAATTAGTTTAGTTTGGGTGTGTTAGCAAAGTTCCACTACCCAGTTCTCTGTCCTAAGGCCTGGAGGGAAATGAAAGAAGGTTAAACAGCCTTTACCTCATCCTATTAAAGGAAAGCGAAACTCAAAGTTCTCTTCTAATTCCATTTATGAGGAATGTGGAGGCCAAATAGGATCCATAATGACATCTGAAGACCTAGAAGACTTCACTCCCCAAAGCCAAGAGCAGAGGAATGAGGAAAAAAAAAGACTGTTGTAGGAAAAAGAAGATTCATGCATCACTGCATTCTTCTTTTACCTGGCAAGGTTCTTGGAACACATTTGACAAGGGCTAGGAAGGTGTGAAGAGTGTGTCTCTACTATCAGGTGGCAAATTCCAGCAAGGGAATTAGATTTCAAAAGAAGGGCGATTTAGATGATGTTCACAGAAGAGATCCTCAAAGACGTGGACATTTCACTTAGCTGAAGACATATACTAGAATGCAAACGTGGAAGTACAGCTTTGCCTTCCAACTGAGTGCCTTGAAAGCTGATCAGTTTTCCATGCTTGGACAGCTTTCCCACTACAAGCACACAGCAGGACTGGGTCTTCCCTTGCTGACTCGCTTTCTTTTTCTGCAGTTGCAAAGCCCAGCCCCCAGCCTCCCATAGCTTTGCCTCAGAAAGACAGCTTTGCCTCCCAGTGCCAGTATGCAAAAGCTGGCCTGGCCAGTCACAACCAGGAGGCTCTTCCCCTGCTAGCCATGATCATCTTGACAGTTCTGCTTTCTCCTCACATCATCTGTCATCTCCCTCACTGCATCTCCCCTCCCTGAAATCAGCCTCCTCCACCTACCACTTTAGGGTTGGGGGCAAGAAGAATGAAGATCAACGCCAAAGTCAGAGCACTTACTCCTTCCTTCCTTCTCCCACTAGAGTAATAAGGCAAACAGAGCCAGCGTCAAGCCTGGATGGGACAATTAGGCTGGAGGAAAAGCTGTGAAAAGCAGCAGAACCATAAGCAGCTACAAAAATCAGCTCATACTTCTGCTCTGAGAAAGAAACTGTTGGAGTGTCGATGTTTAGGTGTGATTTGGTTTAGGAAAGCCTGCCAGAAAGATTTAAGGAAAAGATCCACATCATCACAGGTCTGTACCTCGCTCTCCAAGCATCCATCATGCAGATAATAGCTCTACAAATACATCTCAGTCTGGACTGGCCACTCGCTTTTCTGTGAGTATCTTGGGATCCAGTTTGACAGCGCTACCAACAAATGTCACTCCTGATCTTGGGATTGCCTGTTAGTTTAGATCTGTTTCCTTCTGGCCTAGTTCTGATGATGAGTTTTATTACAGACATAAAGGAATTCCAGTGATGTGGTTCTTCACAGCACCAACAATTAAATTGTTGTGTGCCGCACTAAAATAATTCATACATAAAGCTTACAGCTTCAAATAATTTCATTTAAACAGCTTCCATAATAAATGCCAGTCAGAACTGTTAGTTTCCCCTGAGCAGCAGAGTCCTACTCATACTCCTGTATGCTACGCAGTAAAATAGAGTATCTGCTGGAGGACAGCCTGGTTAAATGCAGTTTATCACAATTACATAGAAAATAAGAGAGCACTTTGGGCTAAAGAGCAACTACTCATGTTTTCTCATTATGTCATTGTTTCCAGCATAAGCACGAGGTCATCATGCCCCATCTGCCACCATCTTCATTTCACACTGACCTTGCTGCTCACTTGGGTAACCGTTTTTTGCCAGGCAACTTTGTTCTCATGGGTAACATTAGAAATGGGGCATACTGGAAAGATTTTTAGTGTCTAAAGAAGAGCTTTTTGGGCAACAAACACAGAAGAAAGAACTCTTAAAAATTTTTTTTAAGCTGCTCAAACAGAGTAAAGATAATAAAAGAAAAGGTCTTTTCAGAAATCCATTTTTTCATGTGATTTTCTCTCTGCTGATGTCTTGGACGGGATGTACCTTTTGCTGGGTAAAAAACTGTCTGGATGGCCAAGCCCCAGGAGTGGGGGTGAATGGAGTTACATCCGGCTGGTGGCCAGTCACAAGTGGAGTTCCCCAAGGCTCAGTATTGGGACCAGTTCTGTTTAGTATCTTTATCGATGATCTGGATGAGGGGATCAAGTGCAGCCTTACTTTGCAAATAACACACCAAGTTGGGTGGGAGTGTTGACCTGCTGGAGGGCAGGAAGGATCTGCAGTAGAAACAGGGTGGATTGATGGGCTGAGGCCAATGGTACGAGGTGCTGGTCGGCCAAATATCAGGTTCTGCATCTGGATCACAACAACCCCATTGAGCACTGCAGGCTGGGGCAAGAGTGGTTGAAAGGCAGCCCAGAGGAAAAGGGCCTGGGGGTGCTGGTCAACAGCAGCTGAACATGAGCCAGCACATGCCCAGGTGGCCAAGAAGGCAAATAGCATCCTGGCTTGGCTCAAAATTAGTGTGGCCAGGAGGACCAGGGCAGTGATTGTCCCCCTGTACTCAGCACTGGTGAGGCTGCACTTTGAGTCCTGTGTTTAGGTCTGGGCCCCTCACTACAAGAAAGACACTGAGGTACTGGAACATGTGCAGAGAACAGAGCTCGTGAAGGGTCTGGACATTAAGTCAGGAGAACCAGCTGAGGGAGCTGGAGATGAGGAAAAGCCTATAGAAGGGGAAGCTCAGGCAAGACGTTATCTCTCTCTACAAATACCTGAAAGTAGATTGGGGCTAGAGGAGGAATGGCCTCTTCTCTCAAGTAAAAAGTGATAGGATGAGAGGACACAGTCTCAAGCTGTGGCAGGGGATGTTCACGTTGGATATTTGGAAAAATTTCTTTACAGAAATGGTAGCCAAGCACTGGAACAGGCTGCCCAGGAAAGTGGTAGAGTCACCATCGCTTGGAGGTGTAGATGTAGCACCTAGTGGTAGGTTAATGGTTGGACTGGATGATCTCAAATGTCTTTTCTAACCTAAATGATTCTATGAAAATAACCAACAAAAAAGTCAAATCCAAAACTTCTTTCTTCATCACATATGAACAACCTTCTATACAATCAGTTCTATTCAGCTGGAAGTTCAGCACAAAAGAGTCCTGCCTTCAGTGGTTCCTTGGAGCCACTCCACTCTGGAACAAAGTTTCCAGTAAAACTTACTGCTTCTATGGACAATGAAAGTTGGACAGAAAGAGAAGGTTACATGAGAGCCTCACCTTTGCAGGTTTGCAGAAACTCAGAAGGGAGGGGAAATGTAAAACCACAATACGCTTTCTCCTATCACCTTCCATCCAAGAGTATGTTCAGTACAGTATTCAAATATTTGAAATTAATCTTTCTTTTTTGTATTTTAAGTGAAATCATAAACCTTTCTCTAATGGAAACATTTAGAGAAACTGGATCCTGTCTTGAAAAGTTGTATCACAGCACATATAACCCACAGATGGGGAAAACCAGCTAAAACTTTTATTGTTACAAGTCTATTTTTCCTCATTACTAACTCTAAAAAACACTAAACAGGGGGATCCATGAAGCATAGCCCAAGTAGTGCTGCCACGAGGTACAGAACAAGCTGGTTCAAGGTTGTTTCAGTTGACAAAGGTATAAGACAACAGCCCCAAAGGCAGAACTTCTTGGTTATGGACAATCCAATCCATCAAAAAGAATAAAAAGAGGTATTTCTTTGAATTTCAACTGAAATTTTACAAGAATCCCTAAAATCCAATGCTCTGTTTCTAGCTTCACATTCAATGTAAATCACAGTATTTTGTGTCTTTTCTAGCACACTTGGATAAAACTAGATAAACTATTACATTGTTTAATACTTAGGATTTAGCATTCTGGATTCCAATTCCACCTCAGGCAGCTTCTGACTTGATATCCTTCAATAATTCTCATTCTGCTTGCCTCTCAGTTTTGCCATCAGTAAAATGGAAATAGCATGCATTTCACAGTGCGGTAGAGTGATGTGAAGGCTGACTGATTTATCAGTAGTTGTGAGATGCTTAGGAATACTCTGATGAAATGTGCCACATGTACGCACAATTTATTATTAACCTGACAGCGTTTTAGCTCTTTTATTTTCCTGCCTTGCACACAATTCAAGTGCAGGATGCCTGAAGCACATTTGAATGGATGCCATGTGGCATTTTGATTGTAGCAGGTACTACCATTTAATTCTGAAATTCACAACTTTAACATCACATTTAAGCAGAATTTTTGCAATTATTTTTCCTTCTTCACTCAGTTTTAAAAGAGAAACATTTGATTGGTCTTGGTTTTAGTTCAGTATCAGATCATTAAAATTATTAAAGGCAAATACAGGTACAGAAAGAACCTCATAGAAGAATGTACTCTTTGGACCAAATGTTTAGAGGTGAAAAAGGACAGAAATAAATACAATATGAAGGTAAAATGATCAAAACTACTGTTTTGAATTCCAGACCAGTCACAAGGCTTCAAGGTGCCTGAATCTCTTTTCAAAATGGGACTTAAAAGTAACTTTTTTAACTGACAAGATCAACAAACCTAAGTATATTAATATTTAGTTTTTAGTGAACATCTTTCATCAGATGAATGAAAGCTTTGCTTGACTAAAGAGTATTTGGTGTATAAAGTTAATTTTAAGTTGAATACCATTTATGGGATGTCCAAAAAAACATTTCATACAACATTTTATACAAACATTTTATACAATGATCTTTACATTTTATATTTTTACTACAGAACAGCTCATTGATGACACAGTATCTGCAAGTTAAAATAATTCACATGCCCACGTTGCAGCAGAGCTGTGCACAAGGAGAAAACAGCTGGGCAACTGCAAGGATAGAAACTAAACCAGAAAGTAAACCTACATTTTGTTTCGCTCCCAGACCTGAAAAGGAGCTTAAATTGTTTTAGTCAGCTTTCCAACGAAAATGTTTTGTCAATTAACTAGGAGAAAACTTAAGCAATTTCAGGTCTGGAAGAAAACTAGTGGAGACTGTTACAAATGCCCCAAAATAGTGTGATATAGATGCATAGGATTTTAAGACCAGAGGGAGCACTAAATAGACCTACAATACAGCAGTGACCTCTATTGTAACTGGTAGTAGGGCTATAATTAAACACCACTGACAAATGAGGTCTGAAATCACAGCCAATTGGTCTCCCGGGATAGAGGATCTGTTACTTAGTACTTCGGTTTAGCTATCTTTTGCCTCGGGCAAACTGGGAGTCACCACACTGGCAGCAGCAATGACAGGGAAAACATCCCAGAGCTCAAGAATGACTGTCATGCCATACTGGTGCAGATCCCAAGTGATTTTCATAGGCAGAGCCTTGCTCATCCAGCCCAAATCTCATCTTGGGCTGGCTGCATTTCAAAGAGCATTTCTTGCACAGAGCGGTATTTGTTATGCCCTTCTTTGGGAATGCCTGCTGCCCAGTGCTTAGGTCCAGCTACGTTGTAAACTACTCAGATTCAATCCAAGGTGCTAAAAAGCTAAAAATCAAACTGCTGACAATCCCAGCCTCTCAAATCTGCAGCTGCGGTTCTTCGTTAATATACTCAGCCGTGCTGCCGTCACTGTCACTGTTGAGAGACTGCACTGTTCAGTGATACATCTTAGAAGTCAAATGGGAAAGAGGCCACTCGAGTCCTGTCCACTCAAAATTATTCCCTGAGCCTTTCTTCTAGTGGAGCTCTTGACAGACAGCAGTACCTATGGAGCTGTCACTTCCAACAAACTGAAATGATAACAGTGCTTCACACCACTCTTCTCTCCTGGGAGGCTTCAAAGGGCACCAGTCTGGTCATGGCTCTACCTGTGCTCCAGGCTCCACTTGCTGCCTGCAAGCTGGAAATCTGTTCTCCTCACTGGTTAAGTTTAACCTATGCTTAGGTCTCCTTTTGCCTGCACTTCTGAACCTAACAGTTCCCACAGCTGGAGCATGGTGGGGTTGAGTCCATGGGTTTTCATTAGTGCCACTTGGTCAGTGTGGGAGTACATGCCTCTTCCTTAAAACACTTCAACATTTTTGTGATATATTGCAGTTCATCTGTAGTAGATCCATATTAGGGCTAATCATGTCAGCAAATTATAAAATAAGCTACAATGTTATGTGTAATAAATATAGATTACATTTTGCTTTAAAATCAGAATTCAGAAGTTCTACAAATTAAAAATACATTGCTTTTTTCTGCAGATTGTCACCCCAATCAGTTGGGGGGTTTTTTCCTAAATATTTTGATCTGAATGAAACCACCATTTCCCACGAGGAAACACTTCCAATCTGTCTGATTCTGATGTGTCTTAGCTGGTCAAAATGTAACTTCACATCTTTCATTCAAACATGCCACAAGATAGGGCAGGCAAACACCTGACTGCCTTAAAGATACATTTCTGTGTCAGATGCAAAGTAGAGATAACGTGCATAGGTATATAGGCCTCATATCTGTTCAAAACCAGCAGGCTTTGGAATTTGTTGTAGATGTGTTCATTGTTGCAGCTGAGACACAATTGAGCATTTCAGCTTATGTAACGAAGGAAAAGAAAATTCAGGAAGAGGCAGCCACCAAGCTAAATTACAAATTGATCACTGGAGCCCTATCTTTTTTTTTTCAGCAAAGAGGAAAAAAAAAAATCAGATCTCCAACAACACAGTGCCCACTAGAGGAACTCTAAAGAAAGAGGATTTTGCCGTTTTCTGCAGCATCTAATGTTTATTCAAAAGTTCTTCTACACAACAATACACTTATAGTCATAACAATATCATGATATTCCAAGCTCTGGGATCACACAGGTACCAGTACCTAATGTGGCAAATTTTCAGCTAGATATGCCTGTATGAGTTTTGCCCCGTCCTTGACATTAATACAAACATACCTCTAGCTCTGGTTATCCTGACAGATATAGCAATGCTACTGCTTCACAATGGCAATACATCCATCCATAATTTTTTATGTTCACTGATCTCCTGTTATGTTCATTAAAGTCAAAGCTATATGAATTACAAGGACCTACACAGATCTCCCACTACACCAGAGGTCTGGTAGTTCCTTTGCAGGGTAGTTCCTTTGCAGAGCCCCCTGCCTCCTACCACACCAAGTCCCAGAGCAGGTCTCAGAGAAGCTATAGAGAAAAAGGCATAAGGCAGAAGTAAAAATACAGAAATTCTGGTTATTTTCTCAGCTTTTTATTTTAGGTAGTCCTAGACAAGAAATTTAGTCTCCTTTCCTCTTCACAAACTTCACCTTTATCTTTTATCCTTTTTTTTTTTAATCAGTAATTTATTAAGGAATGATTCCACACACTTCTTCCCCCTTTAAAAAAAGTCTCTGGGGCATATAAGCAATTTCAGCCATAGACAGAAAGAAGCTTAAGGAATTCAGTGTTGCAAACACTACTGAACTATGAAATTGCAGATTGGAACACTAGCCACTCTCTTCACAGCTAGCCATTCTTCAACTCTTGCTCCTGACCAGCCTCAGTGGAGGAACACGCCTTTAGTTCCAACGATTTCTCCTATATTACCTTGAAGAGAAAGGTACTAGAGGCACTCCAACGCTGCAAGCCAGACTTGCAAGATGGACACAGCAGGAATAACCAGAAAACCAAACATATGCCTGTGGAGATACACCAGAGGTTTGGAAAACTCAGACAGTGTCATTTTTTTCAAGTACTAAGGCAACAAACCACAAAGAAATGAAAATCCACCCAAGAGACTACAGAGGCCAAGAAAAGCTTCTGAATAAATGCAGCAACCAAGCAAACTATGGAGCCTGCCAGCACTATTAGAGACTGAAGTCTGGTTTTAATATACAGCTCAAATTTCTACATCTACCAAGGAACTGCTGCTTTCCTTTCTGATAAAGGTCTCTTGCCAAATACTCAGAGCCAAATCCAGTCCATTATATTCACTCAGGTTACTTAACTGGTCAAATTCCATGAGTAAGAGGAGGAAGATCACACCTCAGAGCAAAATCCTGAGAGCTAAGTACACCTTTCCTCCTTGCCCTACATTGCAAACTGCAGACCAGCTACAAATACACCTGCTGTATCTAAAAAGCAGTTAGAAGTTTGATGAGAGTTAACAGGAAAAGGAAGAAGATTTTTACCCACCCTTTTAATGCCTTAGAACCACAAAACGCTTGCCAGCTTTGCACTAATTAAACACTCCAATACAATCCAATGGGCTTTCTTTGCTATCCTGCTTTTTATGCACAGAGGAACAGACCAAGTGCAAACTCTGCCATTCTGCTTGGGTAGCCTTTTCTGCTCTCTTTGCTTTCCCTGACAGCACAAGGTCGAGGCGAGTCTTGAGCACGGAGGGTGAAAGGGGCAGGCTGAAACCAGCAGCCACAGCAGGGAAAGCTCCAGTGCACACAGGTAGGCAGAGGTGGGCCACTGTACAAGGAAAAGCATCTGATCAGCATCTGAGGTTCACAGCAGAGGACATATGGGGGAAGTCTGTGGAGCACATTGGTCAGATTTTAAAAGAAAAAGTCAAAAGCTCTCTTTCTCCCAATACTTGTATCAGCACCCTGCAGTGCAGCATCTGCTCCATGTCACCGACAGGGAAGAGGCTACACTGCTGCTCAGGCTCTGTTTTTACCAGCACAACTGCAGCCCAGCCTGAGAAGGATCTGCCTACTCACAGTGTGACAGTGCACTGAGTAGCAGGAAACTGAGAGGTTTTCATTGAAAAGAAAGATGAGAAGCACTCCTCAAAGGTGTCCACTTAACAAGGAAAAGCATCTTAATTTCTAATTGCATGTCCTAGCTGAAAAACTGACAATCAAACCAGGTCATTCTACTGGGTGTTCATGCATTATCATCATTTACTTGTCATACTAAGATATTTATATGTCTCTATCACTGTCATACAGAAGCATATGGGATTCTTAACACCTGGAGTACAGGAAGCCCCACTGGCTACATATTTCAGATATGGAAACTGAAACACAGAGGGTAACCAGGTACATATACTCTGCAAAGAAAGGTCAATTGATTCAGTCTTGAGTCTTTTAGTCTGCCAGCAAATCACTCCAGGGATGCAGAAAGACTGTGGCAGAAATGGAAATCAGCCTCTTAGGTGCTAACACTCTTATGACCAGACCATTCAAGTTCTGCTGCCCTGCTCCACTTTCTTGACACATTATACCTTCGTCTCTTTCCAGAATAATGAGGTGAACAAGTGTAGATGCAGGCAGAGCCTGGAGAGCTGACACAGCATAACTGGCAAAGGTGTCAGTAACACAGAATGTGAATCCAATGTACTCAGGTCTCAGCCCCATTTCAGAGAAAACACATTCAAATACAAACCAGTTCTGCTTCAAGTAGATTGTGACATCCACAGTCCTTCCCACTCCCCACATCTACTTCTCTCAGCCCTTGGGCTGTTTGGCAGCCAGTTTTCAACTCCTGGGCCTGTTTACAGATGGAAGGGCAACTGCTTTGCTCTGCAGGGTGAGTTTACAATGGCAGTGAACCTGTCTGCAATGAAGGATTGTGAGAGACAGACACACACATACACCCAGAAGTCACATGGCTGTTTCTGGACAGCAATAACATGGCAATTGCCTTGCTTCCTATAGGGAGAGCAAAAAGCTTTTCTGTCCATCAAGTTCAAAGTCGGTCAGCAAAGAAACAAAGGTAAAGTGAATTAGAAGTTGGCCCAGGACAGGTGGCCATTCTACCACTTCATCACATGAATTACCACCTTCTCCTGTACCAGGGAGCACTCAGTGCTGGCGCTGACATGCAGTGGCTCATCTTCTCTGAGTAGTGACAGATTTCACTGGACAGATGTGCTCCTCCTCCGATTCTCTCCCTGGAGCTTTGTGGCACCATTTCCAGCATCCTCAAGGTATCTGGGAGGATTATTGCCCTCCATTTTTCACCAAAACATAACAAAAATTACCCTGTGGCAAATGCCTTGCACACCTCCATACCAGAATAAGGATGAAAGCAACAGCTTCAGCATGTGCTGTCTTGCTTGGGGCTATATTTACTGCTGATTGACCTCCATGACAAGCTGCCTAGCTCAGCAGAAGTCTGTACAGTAATAATAAATCAACTCTTCCTCCCCCCCCCTTTCCTTTTACAGCAAAACCAAAGGAAAATAAACCCTTCTTCAGAAATCAAGCTGGAAAGAGAAATTTCTGACTTTGTTTACTTTCACATAATTATTACTAGTTACTTTAATTTTGATCTTTATTTAGTAATGCCCAAAAATTCCAGTTTAGATCCTAGCTGTGCACACTTTGGGACAGAGCAGGAGCCAACAGGTTGGTCTGTGGGCTCACAGAGAATGCTGGCATCCAAACTCCATCTAGATTTAGTCCTCCAGAAGCTTGGTCAGCCCATTCAAATCTACTCTTCCCAAGAGCCAAGAACTCTTCTTTTATTCTGTCGGGCAGGTAAAACCAATATGGAGCAGCTACTGTAAACAGTCTGTATGAGCTATGGTTTACTCTTTTATAAGATAACAGTTTATAAAAGAACATTTTCATCCTGGTTTATTTTTCCCCTGAGCTCCTTCTTCTCCTGGCCCACAAATTATTGTCACTCTTCACTAGTTCCACCTTACACCAAATAGCAATCTCCCTTGTACCCAACTACCACCTGCTTCATTTTGTCAGTGGGGATGTCCACAGCTTTGCCTAACTGAGGGCTTTAACCTCTCTTTTGCCCAAATCTGCAGCTGACCCGCAATCCAACAGAAAAGGATTGTAGCCCTATGGTCATCTATAATACAAGAGAGGGAAACTAGAAGAATATAGCTGTCAGCATGTATTGCAGACAGACTATTTGAATCAATGGCACTCACCATACAGGGTCCTGCAATCTCCCTGCAGCTCCCCTGCTTTTAAAGCAGGGGAGACTACAAAACAAATGCAGCTAGCTCTGGAGTTGCAGGCAGTCCACACTTACTGAGGGGGGTCCTTGGCATCTTCTGTGAAACGGTATGTAGGATCTATGGTCGGATCCTTTGGCTCCTGCTCAGTTTTAGTATTTATCATTAAGAATAACAAATGGTGCTTAAACTGCACTTTGAAGTTTAAAAGCACTTTATAAACATTAATACCTGAACACATCATCTTTCTCTGGTGTTCATCTGGCATTGTATCAAAAAAATTGCAACCAGACTGGAAAAAAAGATGATAATTTTAAATACAACCAAAGGAACTTAAACCAGGAAGAATGAGCAAGTGAAAGAGATGGGGAAAATTGAATTGCTGCAAAATGAAGTCATGGGCAGAGTTCTTACCAGCTTTCTGTCCAATGGCCAGTCTGTGACATAAGAAGTGACATAAAACAGCAGATTTGCCCCTTGCAATAAGTACTCCACAGATCTTGGAGACAATCAATTCTAGAGTTTTGCACTGGTGAGTGAAGATCTGGGCCCATCCAAAGCGTGTGCCAGAACTGCCTGCTGTCCTCTAGAACAGCAGAGCACAATGGAGGGTCTGCAACTGTTTATTGCTGGTGAATTCAACAACCAATTTATATTCATCTATCAAGGAATATGCAAGTGGAAGCAAATATTATGGTCATGTTCATTTGTTTCTGATTACAAAATGTATGTAAATGTATATGCAAATAAAGTGCAAGCATCAGGCTCACGGCAAAGTGCCAAACTATCCCTTAGTGTTACAAAGACTGCAGCGGCTGGCAGGGAGACACAGTGACTGCAAGTGAGGCTGGGCAGTGCCTTCAGATACAGCCAAGGCTGGGCTGCTCGAAGAGGCAGGAAGAGGATAAATTTCGCAGTAACTTGTCACTTTAAACGAAACTGAGGGGCTATAGAAAAATCTGTTCCCGATGCAGTTAAAAGTGTGATAATTACAGAGCAACGGGCTCCTCTGTCATTCAGTAGGCAGCATCCCCAGGAAATCTTGCTCTGTAATCAAGGGAAGAGGTGCAATCAAGCCCGTATTCAGGCTTCGTTTAGAAACAGCCCCTGCAGGCAACACAAAGGCTTCAGCATGGTGCTTTGTGAAGTTGGTGATCAACGTCTTGGTTCTGCAACTACAAGCAGAGTTAACGTCATTTCTAAGCACATCTTCTTGTCACCGTTCCTCGGAAAGTCCAGAATGGGTCTTGGAAGAAGAGTGAGGGTTTAGGCCAAAATACGCTTGCACAAACAGTGTTGCATTCGCACTGCCCACATGTGTGAACTCACTCTCTACACAGCAGTGTCAAGAGAAAGAGAAAATTTCTTGCAAACTGACAGTGTGATCCTGAATGAGCAGATACAAACAACCTCATCTGGCTCCTACAGCAGCTCAACTTGCAAAATTTGCATGGGGAAGGTTTTCTTGGGTTTTTTTTCCCAGAAATATGAATGTATCTGTGATGATCAAATTCTACAGGAAACTTATTCTCTTGGCAGCAGCCTGATCCCACAGAGACTGATGAGGTTTATTAGAGGGGAAGACCTCTTAGTTCAGCTTTCATGTCTAATGCCACCATTGCCCAGAAACATACAAACTAATTGTTACTCAAATCAGGCATCCTTTGTACCCTACAGAGCTGTCAGATTCAGTGAAGCAGTTTACTCCAACTGCAATAAAAAGTCTCACATTTTATTCAAAATAGCCAAACATTCCAAAGTGCACACATTTGCACTCCCACTGTATAAACTCAGACACAGAAATCATACCTGCTCAGCTACCCATCTGGGCATGTGACTGCCACGTTGCACGCAATCCTGCTAACTCTGAGTGCATATGAAGTGCCAAAATTTTTTTCGCACATTGGGGGCACATTCTGGACAGGATTCACAGTTTCATCTCGGTATGGAATGGTTGTTCTCTGTTGACATTCACCATAACTGGAACTGCACTTGGAGTTACAGTAGCCTCGAATACTGTAAATGGAGCTTCATTCCATCACAGTACAGAATCAGCAGGTTCCACTCTCTATCTACTTCTGTCTTTGGCCACAGAATAAATGAGCTTGCTATGATTTTACCATCTGCAGACAGAGGTATCAGTCAATAGCCAAGTAATGGCCTGGACACTGTCAAGATAACTCATTATTTAAAAGGTACATATTACATTTAGCTGTTCAAACAGAACTTGTTATTGATCGGATCCCATCAGTTCCCAGTAAAAAAAGCCAACTCCAGTGATGAAATGAAAATACTCACATAGACTACAGACTAGTAAGTACTGTAATGGAGTTGAGGTTCCCCCTCAAAAGGGAGTTGTTGATATCCAGTCGAAAGAGCAGTCTTTTTCAAAAGTGAGACTGGGAATAAAATAACCATGTTACTTCTGCGTATATCCAGAGGCAGGATAAGGAAACAACAAAAAAAAAGGGAGCAGTTCTGACAACAAACATCTCAATCTCTTGGGGAAAAAAAGCAAACTAAGAAAATACAAGTTGTTTAATGGCCAATCAAGCCACAGGCAGGAAGAGCCTGTAACCGATTCTGCCATTCCTGCCACATCCTACTGTTTATCAGTAGAGGTTCTGCCACACTCACAGAATTGAAAGACAACATCTTTGGAGTTTGCTACATCTTTCAAAATCAGATAAAAAGGTAGTTATACTTAATTTGGTTCCTGGTTTTTTTCTTGCCACTTTTCTTTGTCTGCTTGTTTCCACTTACTAAACAGCCTTTTCTTTTGGTTTTCCCATTCATCTGCACAGACACTGTAACATTTTTCAATGACAGCTTTTAACACACAGAAATCACTGCTGCTACAGCATAAACGAGGCAGAAAACAAGGCTGATTATAAAATTCTGACATAAAGCAAATATACACCATTTAGTAATACATGAGAAAACAAGAAGAACAAGGTGATGACTGTGGAAATCTCTACATTTGATCCATTGGAAAAGTTCTCTGAACAGCATCTTCTCTGAAAGTGAACAGACCCCAGCTAACAGTGAGTTAAAAATGTTTGCTTCAGAAGGCACATCGTGACAAACTTCTTTGCTCACCCTTAACAGCAGGTTGGGCTGGAAACTGATGAATCACTATAGGAAACAAACAGCAATGGTGACTCACAGCTTCAAACGGTAACAATAGCACTGCTTTATCCACGGTGTCTACAACAAAAATATCCCTGGATTCATTAGAAGATGTATTTCAGATTATTCCACCCACTCAGGAAATGCAGAAAGTCCACCCCCTGCACCCTGGTTAGAGTTCTCACAATTGCCCCACAGGTACATGGAATTCCTGCTCACTTACAGTACTTTCTCAAGAGGTTCACTGAAAACCATATGCTGTTCATGTCTTGAGCAGCTCCCTGAGATGTCTGGATCCATTAGCCCAGCAGTGGAAAGAGCCTTATATCTTTATGTTTCAGGGTCCACATGCCTGTGTGGCTCTTGCAATCTTCTGTGACTACAGCTGGCATTTAGACCTGAGGTGTGCTTGTTCCATAAGCACATGAGGATCAGGTCTAGTGGCCCAGCTCCTGAACTGCCTGGTCACACCCAGAAGTCTCTCCAGTCCCACATAACTCATGGCTGAAGCACAGAAAATAGTTCTGGCTCATTAATGGTTTGGACTAATCAGGTCGGAGCAAATAGCCAGGAAGAATTCTGGTGTTCAACACTTCACAGGCCCACACCTCCTGTCTAATGCTCACGTACTGTTACTGTATTGTTTGGATATATAGCCAAATTTTCTGTTATTATTAAAATCACCTTAAAATGAATGCACATATAGATGCTATGTTTATTTTTCAAACCTTCCCTTCCTATAACAACATGCTTGCTTCTCTGTCTAAACTGTAAATATAGAGCTGCAGGGCTTTTTACTTAGATATCAAGAGTATAAGGACTGTTTTCACCACTTCTCATAGTGTACAGACTAAAGTCTGGTTAATCTAGTTTCACTGCCAAAAGAAGTGAACAAATGGTAGTTGTGAAAATATATTATTGCAAATATTTCCATTTTGACAAAATTGCAGGTTGGGGTTTTTTTTTCCTTGAGATTGGACCCTTCTTTTCCAGGTTTCATCTTTTGTTTAAGCTCAAACTGTGGTGTTTAAACCAAATGTCAAAAAATAATGTTGTGATGAGATTCTCAAATTCACACAGGGATTTTCAGTTGACTTACTTAAGTCCCCTGCACATACAGAGTTAAATACCATCACACTGCTAAAAACCAAAGGAAAAATCTGAAATACACTTCATCATGTGGTTTGCATGACTTAAAACTTTCAAACTCAAATTCAAAAAGAGAGTACCAAACAATGGAGAAACATGCAAATCCCTCTTCCCTTTGCAACACTAAGTAAGATCAATTTAAAAAGCAATTTAAGCAATTTAATCAAGGATGCTAAAACAATCAAGGTGCCATTCAGTGATTAGCATGCAAGCAATTGAAGGGAAGCATGGGGCTTCCACAGGTTAGCAACAGCTAACATCAAATAAGTATACAACGTCCTGTTAATCAGTTATGTTAGCGATTTATACATGGGTCCTGATTGCTGACACTTCACTCAGTTTTCAGGGACACAGGGCAATGGAACTCACCCAGCCAGCCATTGTTTTTACCAACACTAACCTAAGGTACTTCTTAGGTTTATTTACCAATTTATGTTCTCTACCCTTATTAATAAGTTGCTGATTAAATGAATCATGAAGATTATGAAACTCTGTCCATGCTACAAGTGCAGCATCCTTTCAGAAAGGCACTTGTTGCCATTGCTCGCACTGTCAATCTACTCCCTTTTCATTACTTCCATTTGGAAAAAGAATGGTGAAACTTGAATTCCTCTGACAACCATCAGCAGAAATAAAAACTGTCATAGCCCTGCTAAACAACAAATTAACTTTGGATTGTGTAAAGATCAATGAGAAGCAGGGAAGTATTCTCTTACCTTCAGAACACAGTTTGCCAGCATATCCAGTGGCTGAGCAGTCACAGTGTGGCTCGCCATCCAGAAGGAAGCAAGTGCCACCATTTTCACAGGGGTTTTCTGAGCAAAGTCCTTCCATTTCCAGTCTGACCCCTTGACTGCCCAGGAGTTGTGGCTCAGAATTGCCGTATTTCAGATCCAGGATGAATCCTTGAAATGGAGGCTCACTCAGAACACCATCAAGAGTCAAGGCAGCAGGACGAATGTCCAGTGGGACTCCACCAATAAAAAGGTCACTGACAATATTCATATACTGGCGTTGTGGACGCACCTCACCCGGCTTGGCTTCACCATCCAGCACTAGCACTGTCCGAAGGTGATTGCGGCTGACCATCAGGAAGTGCCAGTTGCTGTCGTTTACCTGCTTGTCTGTGATAACTGTCGTCTCCGCACAGTCCACACTGAACTGCAGCTGGATGCGCCCATCAACAAGGGACAGACAGAGGAAGTCACAGACACCACCATCATCAAAATAGAGAAGCAGCCCAGCAGAGACATTGGTCTTGAACTGGAAGCTGAGTTCACTCCTAGTGCTGGCATCCCAGCGGAGGTAGCGGGCCCACTGGTTAGGGATGCCCATGAACTCCAGACCCAAACAGAGACCCAGCAAGGAGCCCAGCAGCAAACTCACCTTCAAGGTGAAATAGACAGAATGCAGAGTGAAGCCCATTGTTTCAAGAATCTGCTCTTCCCTAGGAGAAAAACAGAAGCCACACTACTGGGAGGAGAACCCCAGCAGTCAACACCAAATGTTAAATCCAAAAGGAAGAGAAGAAGAGCAGAGAAAGTGACAGAGAGCAGGAGTGTAAGTGGAAAGTGAGACAGCAAGTGCACGTGACCAAGAGGAAATGTCTCCTCCCAAGGAAAGATCTCAATTATCCTTTAGGAACTAAAGGCTTTTATCTCAGAAGTACAAGGTATATGAAGTGACTTCTCCAGATGGTGTACTTCTCTGAAGGGCAAAATAACCTACAGTGATTTGTTTTGGTAGAACACAAAGGTGGCACTGGTGTTCCAGGAGGAAGGAAAAAGGGAGAGCCAAAGCCCAAGCCTAAAATTCTTGTTTTCTAGAAGTGATGACAATATTGACGGAGATGGCAGTGAGACAGAAGAGAGAGTGAATTCATAAAGCACGTGAACTTCAACAGGGCAAAAATAAAGTCAATCTTCATGATGCACTGGTGGATACCCAGCCCACAATTCACTGCTTGGCACTCACGGAGCTTGCAGGACCTGTGGGGTGAAGATAAAAAAAAGGGAAAGTTAATCTTACTACTCACCATATCTTTACCATGAAGCTTACTGACATCTTGTCCAATAACTCATTTACATTTCTTGATACTCTGGACACTTGCAATTGGCTGTACAGGTCTCAAAAGCAGCAAGGACATCTATGTCTTCAAAACTAAGAGGCTGAAATAGAGAACTTACCAAGTCATCTGCACACATAACAACGATGAGCAATGTAAAAAGACACCACATTATTTAACTCCTTTGACGGATGCAATCTCATTGACTTTACTGAGAAGTGGTGCCGGAGCTTTCCCAGTAACAATTACCTCTCCGTGAAAATCCTTAGGACAAAGACCAGAGTTCCTTAGAGTTTAAAAGTTGGTAAGGGCAAGAGAAGACATTATCCAAACTTCCCATTCCATTGCTTACATTATGCTTCCTAGCACGCCAAGGAAGCATTAGAGAAGACAACCCTGCAGTCAGCCTGTCACATAATAGCTGCTTTTCCTTAACATGTCTTTCATACTTCAAAGACTCTACCATGGATCTCTGCAACCTGGAAACATGTGCGATGCAAATTATATATGGCAACCTGCAGCTTACATGACAGCAAACTTGTAGCTTAGATGCTAAGAACTGCCTAAGCACTTAACCACTTACCCTGATCTAGTGGTTTGGCAAAAAGGCCAAATTCACCCCTAATTAAAAGCAAAGAATTCTAACTGCCTTCAATGAGTTACATCTGTTAACACTGGGATTTAACTCCTGCATATTTGCATGTGGGTGACTCTATGCCTGGTGTAGGAGGATGTTTTAAGTGACAAGTCAAGACAGCACAAAGCTGGGCTCATTCTTTGAAAATTCTACCGAAGAAGAAAGTAAGTTTTATATTAACACAGCTGTTTGTTCACAAAGATGGGTTGGGCACAAGAACAACTCTGGGAATGGCTAACATTAACATAGATACAAAGCAGGAAAAGAGGTGATGAGAATCAAGGCCTTCAACCTCACAGAAGTCAGCATGACCACAGTTCCCACAAGTTGTAACACAAGTATTGTGAGGCAGTATTTGCTTGGGAGAAGTGTTTTGTGCTGTGGACAATGAGAGCTGTTCACAGCACATGCCTTTCAACCCCATCACCCATCTTGCTCTGAAGGAGAAGGCACACAGACACTGGAGAAGTGGGCAGTGCTGGAAAATTTCTGCATGGTAAGGACAGAGGTTGAGCTGGAGAAGAATCACTAGGAAACGGAGGGAAGAGTTCACACAGTCACATCCTCACCTGCCTCAGGGACCTGCAGAAGCCATAAGTCTCCAGAGCTGCCAGTCTGACAAATTTAGCCAGCACAAAAAACAAGTCACTTAGAAAAAAAAGGGCTCAATTAAAAGAAAACCCACAAGTTGAAGAGAAATGTGAGCTTTCAGTGCCCAGTGGAAACCAGGCCTGTTCCCTGCAGCTGGCTGAGCGAAGCGTGTTAGCTAAACTGCTATAAACACAAATAATATCAAGTCGAAACTAGAGGGAAGATAATTCCTTTTAATTGTTAACAGCTTGGCTGAGGAAAATGGAAGGTGGGAAAAGGAGGTGTTAGGAGAGGTGTAAAATGTACAAAAAATTAAACACAGTGTCCAACTGCTAAACTCATTTGTCTTCCCAAAAATCACATTGGCTAAGTTCACTGGAGTTTTGGGGGGTCCTGAAAAATTAATTGGGAATAAAATTTTGTGGTTCTTGTCCATTTACCTTTCTTCTCTGTGCTCCCTAGTGGATCCACTAAAATAACCCATGATTTATGGAGAAGAATAGAGTGAGAGAAAGGTAAGAGACCCAAGCCTGGAATTACTGATGAGATGGGAATAGGTATATTGTAAATTAGCCAGTGATGTGCTTCCAGTAGCTCACAGCTTCCTGGACCATTTACTACCACCATGGCAAAATTCACTACTCCATCAGACAGCTCTGTGCTCAGTCTGAGCTGTGAAGGGAGACAAGCCCAGCATTGCAGCAACCAACCACAGAGACCCCAATGCAGCAGGTCTCTCCCCCCAGCTTTTAATCCTCCTGGGCAGGGCAGATTGCACCATCTGCATCAAAACCAGCCCTCAGCCTCATACTCTTCTCTCCCTGTTTTAGAAGACTAACTCTTTGATAAGCAGTGAGAGATGCTGTAAATCACAGCAGCAGGTGTGAACACTATAGATAACCACAGACGAGATGCGTATGTCCATGCACAGTTCAAACTCCTCTCTGAAAAGCCTATCAATCTCGTCCAATCCCAGGATGCTGAAACCCTGTTTTACAAAGACAAATCTCAGTCTCTGCGAGTCGCTTCAATCCTTGGGATAGTTCAAAGGTACAATAATGGGAGTAGGCTACCTCTGTGGTGCAAATTTCTGTAACCATACAAGTTCATTAGGGCAGGACAAAAGGCATAGTCAACAAGGAAAACCAGATAGAAATGGTTAAAGAATAGCATTGTTGACTGAGGGAAGAAGAGGCAACTCCTCTTTCTGTTTTGATTGAGAGAAGCCAAGGCAATCCCTTTCTATCTGTTTTGAAAGAAGACAGTGCCAGCTCTGTTCCAGAAGAGGAAGACAATGCAAAAGCCATGAAATATAGGTGTCATTGCTGGGTGCTTCATTGCCTTTTAGACACTGCAGCTCAGATTTTGGGAAGGCTGCCCACACCCAACGACTAGCAGGCTAGGGCCATCTGTGACTCCCCCAGAGCTCTGTCAGCGCACGTCAGCCCTGACTCACGGCACTTCCCATTACTCCAGTTCATGTCTCACACAGTTAAGTCTGTGAGAGCAAATCTTACCACAGTAGCAGGGTCTTCAAGAAAAGCTCAGAAGACCCAGTGCCCTTTATAGCAGGACGCAGGATCTGAATCCCAACCTTGAGAGAGTAAATCCTGACACACCAATTCTGTGCCTCACCCATTCCCACAATGATCCTCCAAGACACACTGAGAATGAATAATTTTCTGCTCTTACCATTTTATTTTTAGCATAAATACTACCTTAGCAGCCTCATACAGCACACTGCTACCATAGCAATACATTACAGTTTGGGACAAAAACTACAGAATCCCAGAGTATTGTCTTACATATTTCATCTCTGAGAAAACTCTTTGCCATGGCATGACCACATCTTGCAAAAAAAGGGACTTCATGATGGACAGCAGCAAGTAAGTTATCTCCACTGCACTTCCAACAGCTTATACCGCCTCCCTGGCCCACCTGAGAGCTGCAGTGGCGAGGAACCTGCACACTGAACAGACGGCTCAGCATCTCGCACACGCCAAACCCACTGCAGGAAACACACCCACCTGCACTATTGAAGCGTCCCACTCACAGGGCTGACAGAGCTGCACAAGTTCCCCAGCCGGGGAAGGGAGGCAGCCCCAACGCAGTGCCAAGGGGGCACTGCACCCTTTCCCAAACTTGCCAGCAGCCTGTTAATGCCAGGTCAGAGCCATCTGCTCAGCAGCCCACGGAGGGGGTCTCGCCCTTGCTTCGAAGTGGCTCTCAACCACTTATCAGCTGTATGCGGAGAGTGAATGACATTATCTAATTGCCAAGTAATTTCCATAATTACTGACTGGCACACTCTGTATGCAGGGTTAATATCTCTGCAAACGTCTTGAAACACACCTGCTTAGGAAAGAGGGTGAGAAGCTGTTGCTCTGCAGCTTATTTACCCAACTGCACAGAAAGGTTGCAGGAGATGGGTTTGTCACTCCCTGTCCTCCCTCCTCCACTACCTCCATGTCTGGTTGCTAATTGCTTGGGGATGGACTCATTTGTATTTGAAAGTGTAATTTTCAGCAGAAAGAAGAACAGAGTTAGATGAGTTCAAAGACAGGCTGGCTTCCCTTGCAAACCCCTGCCACAGGGCCCAGTGCAAGCCTGTGTAAGTCCTGTTATTCCACTTAAGGATGTTGGACAAAATCCCACAGAAACACTGATGGTTAAGGTTTACAGGCTACCCAGTCTGACATCCTCTTCCGCAACCAAAACTATTCACAATGCCACACTTTGTGAGGAAGGAAAAATATACATTGGTCACCTAAGATCCATGTATTTAATACCCCATGTGAACTCACTTTTGTCCTTTCCTTCACCGTAAAACAAGCAAAATCCAACTGTTTTCTTTATTCCCCAGGCCCTAATGAAGCAGCAGAGTTTTAGGAAGGAGTAAACAGGATCCTAATTTGGCTCTGCATCCACGTGTCTTTCCGCAATTGGCCCAAAGCATATCAATCAAATCATTACAGCTCTATAACATATGCTGCTCAAAATGATACAGTAAAATTCAACCTCAATAATTGATATTAAAAGTCAAGCTTGCTAGCAGAGAGAAATGGGGAATTAATAGTATTTATTCACTCATCCAGTTCTGAACAACGGGCTCCTTTTCGCTAATCTTTGAAATCTTTCTGCCTGGTCTATCCCCAGCTGAATTGTGGCTAAAGACGAAGGGTCAAAGAATAACCAAAAAAAATAACCTTCCAATAAAAAATGCAGGTGTGAAAACTGGGAGTTGCTACGGTCGCTATGGATAAAAAGGAACACAAAAATCCTCCCAACACACAACATCCTCAGCAAGGATGCATGGAGAGATGTTTACAGAAAACTGAGAGGGGACATGGAGGGCTTGAAATTCATAGAAAACCACAGGGGCTAATTTAGTTTTTAATTCCTCTAGCAGCACTTGCATCTTAGTAATAAATATGGACACTGCCTCATACCTTTGCTGGGATGGAGAGGACTCTGGGGTGGTGCCCGGGAAGCTGAGCTGAAAGAACTAGGATGAAGATAGAGGCAGAGAGCTTCTATCTTCATACAATTCTATGATTCTCTTACCAAGGGAGATTTCAGTGGCACTACACTGCTCAAAGGGGTCATGGGTAAGGCAAGATGGGCTCTGCTTAGCGAAGAGGCTGGAAGTGCAATTGAAAATGGGGGCTTTGCTTTGCAAAGAGCTGAACACACCTAGGTTCTGCTGAAGTTGGCAGAACTTACGGGATGCAGCATCTTACATCACTGGCTGACTGGCTGCAAGGAGAGAAGCAGTGATACCTTAGGCTTTATCTTGGATGTAGCGATATGTGCATATGAACACCAGCATCTTAAAATTAGGGACTGAGGGTGACATGGAGCACCTGTTGACCTCTTCTGCATGGTTGCCAGGGATACAGTATTCATGTCAGTCTCTCACATTACTGTGAAACCACACCTGCCTTTGTCCCACTCTAAGCCCAAACAGAAGCCATATTTTTCTATGTTCTTTGGTTCTTTGCACTACTGATATATCTTGCAGGCTTAACTTTTCCATTCTGAAACACAGATATGGAGTTACTTAATTCTTACCTAAATTCAGCATTGAGCTACCTAGGAGACAGTTTTTAAAAAAAACTGTATCAAGCAAAAAGCAAGAAAAGGGGGTATGGGGTTGCAATTCCAGAGCATCCTCTTAAAGTAAAAAGAAATAGGCTATAAAGCTAGAATTAGTTTGTCTTTGCTTCCCTGTAGTGGATTAGGATATACACAAGCACATGCATTCACCATCAACTCTAACCTGTAGGTAGTGGTTGGATGGTTTCCTGGTACCTGGGCATGTGATTTACACTCAGTTTAAGCCCACTGCCCTGCTTCTCCCCATTCCGAGTTCTTCCCTGGGAAGGCAAGAATGACTGTTTATGACAAGGCTAACCTTGGAGCTCACCTCCAGAAACATTGTGTAATACCCAAACTAGGCACCTATGCATGGGAGAACTGAACTCACCTGCACTACCAAAACACACAGTTGAAATGCCATCAGCAGCCTCAGAGGCATATGAGCAAACTACTAAAGTGCTTAGTTCAGCAACCTGCATGAGCCCATGGCAGCACAGCTTCACTTCAGACCTATCAGGCTGGGAAGTCATCTGACTGCTGGAAGAGTTACCATTTTTTCATAATCACCCCTCACGCTTTTACTTCCTGGGCCTATTTAAACTAACTTAATTCAGAACCAGAGTTCTTCAAATCTACACTGGAAAAAGAAGGGTTAAAAAAGCCACAAGGGACATCATGACTCCCTTCTTAAACACTCTCACCCCACGAGGAGGCCATCTAGTCCGTGAGAGTGACCTTTAACTAGCCTACCTAGCCCCAGCTCAGCATGAATGCAATTTACAGACCATTTCAGCTCTCCAGCTTTCTTAACACAAAGAAGAAAAATCAAAACCCAAGCACAATGGAAAAGAAAGAAAGAGAGAGGGAAAATAACCCTGCAGAGCAATCATGTCTGGGGCTGCTCTGATGGCTTTCTGTTCCCTTCCAGGACACAGAAACGACTCCCAGTGTGTTAATTACTCCCATTACCACAAACTCTCCACTAACAAGGAGTAGCTAAAAGGAAGCTTTGGCAGCAGCTGAGCAGTTATTGCGCTGTACTGCCACGCAGGAGAAACCAGACTCCCCCATCTCTGAGCTGCTACTAACCAGGAGAGCGATTTCTGCAAAACTCAGCAGCCTTTATTGTAATTCCCATGGCAGCTACACTGGGAACACTGGCCTTGCCTCAATTCCACCATCGTTAAAAGAGAACAAAGAATACCTGCTTTTCTAAAGACTTTGAAGCTCAACAGTTTGAGAGCTCTGAATCATTATCATGTATTTTACTCCTTCTGTAGATGGTGTGTCTCCATCCCCCGCATTCTCTCCTTTCTGCCATCAAAAAGCTTGGACAGATCTGTAGCACTGTTTATTCTACCAGATCCTAATACACCAAATGCAGTCACTAGCTACACACATCTCAGCAGGGAATGTTAGCAGGGAATTTGGTGAGATCACAGTGCTGGCATTATTGATAAAGGCAAAACTTCTTCCAGAAGTATACGGTATTTCCATTTTCTTTTAATACATACATATATAGTATTTCCATTTTCTTTTACTAAAAATAAAATCTTTTGAAAATGTGCTTATCATTACCAAAAACTGAAGTTTCAGCATGTCACTAATGCCTGAAAATAAGGCTGCTTCCAAGAAGATTTTCCTAAGACTAATAGTGCAGAAAGGGCTTACTTTCCCCCCAAAATGTATTTAATACTACAGACACTCCTCAGAGGTGAGAAACAACTGGAGTGTGGGGGGAACTCCTGACTTTGAAGTAAGAGGAAAAAATCACTGGTGCACTGCTTTGTCAGCTGTCTAATTTTAGAAGAAGGTACAAAGCACAAAATCAACAACAAAATAAAATTAATGGCTGGTACACTAATACCACCTTGCTCTTCCTAGCTGTCTATCTACCCATCTGCTTCTTCTTTTCATATGCATTTTAAGTTCTTCAGGAGCAAGAACATTTTCTTTTCTGTCTGACAGAATCTAGCACAACATAGTCAAGAGCAGAGCTATGAGGCCCTACACCTGTATACATTAATAATTGTGTTTTTATGTACTTGAGCTAGCACTAAAATGCCTTTATATTCCAGCTGATGTGTAACACTTTCTTAAAACAAAAAGGAAGAAAAGTTTAAAAGGACTATCAGAATGGCTATAATAAGAACAAAATTTTAACTCACTTTTCTTTCACTTACAGATCATAGTCAATTCACACTTTCTTTAACATATTTTATACTCCTGGACCTGATTTCCAGTAAGGCAGAGAAGCTTGCATGTTTTTAAATGTTGTGATAGTATATTAAAAAGACAGGAGGCAGAAGCAATCAAATTTGTTATTGTACTAAAAACATAACGAGTATAGAGGGGGACACTGCACCTCAGACTTCCCTGTCATTAGGATGGCCAGTAATTAATTTAGATCATTCCCTGTAGTCTGCAGGCTCATGGGAAGATAAGCACCATCCACTTAAAAAGGAAATAAAGAGCCCATGGACATCTTGAAATCTACAGTAGGTTTTCCTATTATGTAACATGTTAGCACTCTCTATGTTTTATTGCAACTTTGGAATTTCATGCAAAACTTGATATTCAGCTTCCCACAAAGCAAACACGAACACCTAGACGTAGCAAACAGATGTGAAAAGCTGTGAGAGTGCAGGCAGTGCTCTCAATTCCCAAGCTCTTTAAACAGCTGAGGTTCTGTTTACGGACCAAATGCCTTTCAGGGAAGCCAATTAAACACTGGAAGTGTGGGTGATCCGTATTCACCCAGCTCTCACAGTGCCTGATGCTGATCAATACAGGGAGCTGACACTGGCGCCCTGGTAAATGCTCTAGAAGTCTACAGCCACTGTGAGATTAAGTCTCAGCTTTCCAAACTTTCTTCCTCTCTTACCACTAGCTCCAGAAACATGTTGCTTTTTGTGGGTGTATACACAGCAGCAGACTGGGAATCCCCTGCCATGGGAAATCAATGCATTCTTCCAGCTATCTCTTGTTTTCATCCTCTGATACACAAATTCCTGCCAAAATTCATTTCACCCCATTCCTCTCCCCACTTCTACCTAAGGGTCATTGGGGGGACATGATGAGAAGCTATGCATAGATAGGTTTCTCAGTTCTAGCATGCTGGGGAAATGGAAGTGGAAATCTTTGCCAAGACAGACTGGTTGCAAAAATCTTTAAGTGTCACTGTCTTGGCTGGAAAAGGATAACACTTTAAATGGCTGAGAATATTGAAAATTCTCCAGATCATCAAGGAAATGACTTGTAGCTTTGCATGATAGAGGTCAGTTTCTAAACTCACCAGCCATTATGGGACAGGTAAGAAATACACTGAACATACTCTACCTGCAAGGAGTCATTTCAGCCTGGCCTGTGCCTGCAGCACTACATGGTGATCTGTCAGTGTGCACCAAGCAATCCTCCACCTAACCCAGACTGCCTGCGGGCACGGCCGGAATAACAAACCTGTCACCCTGCCACAGCAGGGGCCTCACAGCTAAGGACTAAAACAGTGCTGTAAAGGCTACCTAGGCTCTGGAGCCCTAGGGACCCTCAAAGCAGAAATATAATGCTTTTGGCACAATGTGTTTTGAAAGGAAAGCTGTTGAACAGACAATTTTAGGCTTAAGAGTCCTATGAACAGACAATGGGACAAGCTACACACAGAACAGGGTTCTCATTTCTAATTCATTTACACTTCCTGGATTGTATTTTCGTGCTTCACACTATTTTGCCTGACAAGTTTTCACTCTAGTTGTCTTTTCCTCAGAAACTTGCTGCTCTGAAATGCAGAACCAAACATTAATATGTGCAAAACAAAAGGGTTTTTACAAAATTCAAGCATTAAGGATTCATCTGCTTATTTCAGTGGAACCACCTAATGACGGGGAAATTACATTTCCTGGCGTAAGCAACACACAAGAAGCCAACAAGGCAGGGGATGTGTGCATGTAGCAAAGCACAAGAGGAATCATCATACACACAGAGCGACAAAGATGCAGACATTAGCTAAAACAAGAAGTCCAGAGGCTGGACAGTTCTGGGCTCTCACAACTATGTGGGCATGACTGCAGAAAGGTGGAAGAGCACAACTGCATTTCATTTCTAAATGAACTTGGATAAAAACACTAGGAAATAGTGTAACAGGGAATAACCCTTCAACACCTGAGAAACAGACCAGGGGCACTGCATATCACTCTTCTATTCTCTCTCTATATTAAAGCTCCAAATGCAGGACCGTGTCAGGGCCAAAGACCCAGGAAGCAAAATCTGTCAGCCAACTTAATACCTCAAGTGAACTCAGGAAAAAAAAAGCTAACTATGGCAATTAATGCCTTTAGAAATCATTTCAAATTTTCTAATGGAGCATTTTAACACCACTGGAGAAGGCATGTCTCTTTATTTAACCATTAGTTGCTACATATTGATAAATCAATCACACTTGGTAGATTTAGAAAGACTTAAAATGATTTTTTTTCCTGCAAATGTTCCTTTAAAAATCAGATGGTATTTTAAAGAGCTTCCAGCCTTGGGACTCACAGTGCAGTGCCCTGGAAGACAATTGACATTCTGAGTGACTGGGCTGCGAATTCAAAATCCCAACTCAACCTGCTCAAGCCAGGATTCAAACTCACTTTAAAAATAGGAAAGAAAAAAAAAAGAAAGAAAGAAAAAGAAAAAAAGGAGAGAACAAGGAAAATACTTGAATTCCTGCAGCTCTCCAGGCCAGAATGTCTGAGATAACAGATGCAATAGTGGCTCTGGGAATATCTCAATACTGTACTCTGTATTTGCATGGGATGTATTTTCTGCTTTGCCATACTAAATATGAATTTCTGTATGGTTAGCAATACAGTTGACAAAGGATAATTGTTTGTTATGAAAGCCACTAGTGAAAATAAAAAGAACATTTATTATATTGAGGTGCTTTAATTGAGTTTTCTATTTTTAATTAAAAAATGAAACTTTCAAATTTACGTGGCTTTGGATATAGTAACTTCCAGTCATTATTTGCAGTTTATTTTTATTTCTTCTGGGAAAGAAGTATAGAATAGGGAAGGAGTATAGAAGTGGGAAAACTGAGGCTGCTATATAAATAGCTTCATTCCTAGCAACTGCATAACTTTTCATTTCAAATCAATTTTAAATGTATTACCCTCCCTCTCAACAAAAAAATCTGAACATTCTGAATAATACATCCTTTCTGCTAACATTGTTTTCACAGTCTGAAAAGCCATTATTTTGACAAAAACATTATGAGCAGTTCTTGCTAACAGCACCCACTTTTTCCCTTTCATACCAAGCCCTGCACTCAGCTCAGCACATGTCTGGGAAGTTCTGCATAGCTCTAGAGATCAGTGATGAGGCAGTGATGGGTCTCGCTCCTTTTTGGCACCAATTTTCACCTCCTTGTTCCACATATAGCTTTTGCTAGCTGGTGGCAAACTGGAAGCCAATGAGAGAAATGCTGCAGGATTAGCCCCAGTTTCTAAATGAAACACCACAAACCCCGTCACAATAATTTTTCTGCTGTCCACTGGTAAGGCAACATGGAAAGAAAAAACAGTACAACTCCTCTCTACACCTAAGGAGACACTCTGCCTAGGATGTAGCTAAAACATGTGGGTGGAAAAAAAATTCAGTAGTGAGAGCACTCATTCTTGGGTAGACTGAGCACTCCAGTCTCCCACCCCACACCTGTCAAGAGTACTAAAATAAGTCTGGGAGAAACAGGGGGAAAAAAGCTTTTCTAATCAACACTTATAAGGAAGATACCTGAAGTGCTCGTAATAACCTGGCAGAACTTCTGCTTCCAAATTACGTTGAGCAACTGAGATTTAGAAGTAACTAATGAAAATTATTACTTGATACCACGAGCAACAGATGGTTCCTGCAACCTGTCAGTTGCCAGATTCTAGGCCAAACCTCTCCCCCATGTAACTTCATCACACATTAATTTAACTCATTTTATCTATAGTACCTAGTTTTTGGCTGCCAGTATTTTGGTGCTCAGTAGTAAGATTCGTGCAATGAACTTCATGTTCTAGCAGACAGAGTACATGCAAGAGTCAAAATAAGGAGGCTCATGACCTGTTTGGCCTTAGGCAAAGCACTCTTTCAGGGGATATAGCTAGGACTACAGCAGCCACATTGTAAAGTTTAATTAGTCATCGTGAAGTGCTCAAACCACTCAAAAAGCAAGCTAACACAAGAGCAATCTATCTTCTTTTATGACATTAACAGTCTGCTCTCAAATTAACCAAGGGAAGGCATATCTATAAAACACGACATATTTTCTTCCATTATTCCTGATGGCTCAGTCCCAAAGAGGCGCAGGTTTACTCAGCAGGCAGGGAGAAAGACAGGGGAGTTGTGGGGGAGAGGAGAAGCCTTCATCTGCCTCAACTCCTGACCTGCCTCCAGCTGCCCTTTCACTCCACCTGCACCAGTCAGCTTTTGCAGAGCAGCACAGCTCAGTCACGGAGAGCTGACATGGTCTGCACCTCCCTGGGGGCTGCCATGCCCAGCCACATGATACCTCTCTCCTGTGCTACAACACAGGAAACTGGGGCACTCACCTTCCCTATAAATACAAATCAAATGAATCTGTACAATGGCTGCTCTGTTTTAAATGGGAATCATGGCCCACAGTTTATGTACTGCTCAGTCAGGAGAACTGCAACCCTCTTTTCCCCCCAAAACTCCCTAAGGGAGGACTCGTCTCTGGGGTTTCAAAAACAGGCAGTTAACCAACTGGGAAAAAAATGGGTACATTTAACTCCATTTTTGACCAGTGGTCATCTAAAGTATCTGAAAGGCTCAGAGGAAGACAAAGACATAAATCCAGGCAGGCTGCTTGCATGCAGCATTACTCAGTGCTAAGGATCAGCTAAGTACAACTATTTCAACTTGCCTCCTCCACTTTTCTAGGGCTTTTAAAAGTCAAAAATTAAGCAAGTTAAAAAGACATTCATCTAAGAGGAGAAGGTCTCTCTATGCATTTAATTAAGATCTAAATAAAGGAAGAAAACTACAAAGTCTGTGTTACGAAAAAATATGAGGTTTTAGATACACTTAATTATGAACATCATTTTTAAAAAATGAAAAGCTGCTTTCAAACATGTGCAATGTACACTACCGCAAAAAGTAAAAGTCTCTCCACAGTTTACAGGAAAAGGAAGACATACATCACTGTAAGCTGCTTTTACAGAATCCCTAATGTAGGATTTCCTACAGAATTAAATGAAAAGGGAAAAGGATATGGAAAACCTATGAGTCCACTGTGGTCTTCCAATTACCTCACAAATACAGGCTAGAAGTAGTCACCTGTTAAAAAATAAATGTCGATAAAGGTGTACAGTTACTCTGCAGCACTGAGCCAGTCTGTTGTCTTGGACTACAGCTCACTCTTGGCTTTCTGTCAGATGTCTCCCAAGAGAATCCTTTACAGCTTCACTATAGCAAACACTGCTCATCCAGGGCAACAGAATTAGAGGCATTCAAAGTATATCTCCTAAAATATCTATTCCCAATAGCTTTTTCTGACTAGTGGGAGAGATTAAGATTGCAACTGTACCAAACTACACCTGCCATTCACCACACAACTAGTTGATTTTAAGCCACAGGACTGCAGGCTGTTTCATGATGATGAAAATAAAGTCTGAGGTAACAATACCATTGAGGCAGGAGTGCATGACTGAGCAGAGGAGGAAGGCAATAGTAGTGTTCAGTAGAATATTTGCTATTTAGGTAGTAATGGCAATAAAGTCAGAAAAATTATTTAAGCAGCACTGCTGGGGAAAAATAAAAGAATACCCCACTGATTCAATTGATTTCACAGACTTCAAGAACAAACTTCCCTTGATCTTCACACACATAATAGCTAAGAATCCCAAAACCCACCAGAACATCTTCCTGTTTAGACATTAATCCCCAACAGATTCTGCAACACTAGGCTGAGAAAATTCTGCTATTGAAGGTTTTTCCTAAGACCAGCTAGACACTGGTGCCTCTAGCCACCCCATCCAGTACTTTTGCAATAAAAATACAAGACCCTAGACATTGAAATCAGCCTGTCTGTATTGCAATAACTTTGCATTAAGAGATACTAGTGTTTGCTTCCTCCTTTTCTCCTCACCAGAATGTTGCTTCAGTGCTATCTCCTACTGCCCACTGCCAGACTGGAAGTCTGCCTCTGGCTCAGTCATTTTACATCCTGCTTCTCAAGACCCAAACACACATTCACACAGTTTTAGCCAGGCCATTCATCTCCTCTCCACTTCAGTCTTGGCTATCACCCAAGAACTGGAGGCCACACTGCCCTTCTCCAAACCACTGTGGCTTTTATAGCTCTCCCTGCCCTAGCCCTCTTCTCATAAGCTGAGGAGTCCCAACCCTTCCATGTCTCTTCACATGGATACCACCTGGAGTCTGGTGAATATTTTCCATGCTTCTAGGTGGGGTCATCAGAACTGAAGCCAGAAGCTGTATCATATTGAGTTGCAATATTGATGGGGTTTATAGTGCAAAAGGAAAGCAAATTAATTTAGGAATAGGAGATGTTAAAAAAAAACCCACCAAGGTACCCCAGCATATGACTCAGTTTACTCTGAAGTCCCTACTAACCTGGATTCCCCTCTGGGTCTTTTATAGCTTACATCTTGGAGGTGTTCAAGTGCATAACATTAAGCAATGTGATTAGAATTGATCCAGTGAGTCTCCTATTCTGCCCCAAGGGAACAATTACACTGTGTTGTAAGGACAAAATTTAAGCACTTGATTTTGGACCAGAGATCTACAGGTGAAAAGCCATGCTCCTGTCCCTGTACTAAACCTCCCAGCCACAAAATATTTATCCGTGCTTACTATATAATAACTGTTTGAATACACGTTTTCCACAGTTATCAAACAAAACATTCACCAATCTATTCAAGGTGAGGGTTTGGGGTTGAGGAACTTTTTTTCTATTTTGGGGTAAGAGATTAAGTGAATATAAGATTTTTCTTTGACCACAAGCTTTCTTAAACTTGCTAAAGGGGAATGGAACTACGTTCCACTAGTGAAAGAGATTTTTTTTAAAAAATCCAAAATGGGATATAAAAAAATGACAGTAGATTTGGGTATGTCAAAGTTGCAGCCTCTGTCAGAGAGCAGGATGGGGAAGGAAAGTCAAGAATAGAATAACACGACGCCTATAGTCTCCTGTAAAACAAGCATTTTTATTGATCATGCTATTAAACATTTTATTATTTCAGTGACTACAATATCCCCATTTCATGCTCCTGGGTTCATCTTTTTCCATTATCAAAATCTGTCCAAAATACCAATGGCTCAGAAAATAAATTAGTTGATTCCCTTTTATAAGAGCTGTGTTTGACTTTAATTACATTCATACTTGCTTGGGAAATCAGATTTCACTCTCAAGAGGGTAAAAAGGGGGAAAAGGAAGGAGAAAAAACAGACATGGAGAGAAAGCAATAGAATAAGAATAGAAAATGCTGAGTCAGATGAATCAAATTAAAAGTTTCTAACCTCCTATCCCTGAAGTTTCAGCCAATGCCCCTACTTAGGAATATAGGGTAATGAGGTTTTTAATTATTTGTTAAGTTTTCTTTTATCAGTCATCTATTCATAAAATTCTGACATCTTCAAGCAGACATGGTTATCAATCATTAGAAAGTGCTTCTATCTGGAGCTGTTCATAAGAAACTGAAGTCTTTCCAAGATGAGTCTTTCCAATGCAGACGGATAGTGCTTCAAGGAAGAGTAAAGAAGCAAACATGGGAAAAGTCTGTTTACCTTTCCAAGTGGGTTAGTACTTAAGAATGAAAAAAACAAAGCACTGCAGTCACCGTGAACAATCAGGGAAAATTCTGCAGAAGTGGAGATGTAGTAGTTATAACACCGATTGCTCCATGGAAAATGCTTTTGCTTTTTTCACTTATTCCTTTTATCTTTTATGACTGAGTTTCTCAGTGACACAACACCATGTTGTTTGTCCAAGCTGCGTCCACAAGTGCCAAAATATTTATTCCTAGGTGGCTATTTCACAGCTGCTGATCAGCACTCAGGAGCATGGTCAAACCTTTATCTTTCATTCCTTTCTCACTCTCCTGCACTCCTATCTTCCTCTCCTTCCAGCCTTTCTTTCCTCCACTCTTACCCCTTCTCATTCCATTTTAATCAAGGTTCTTTCCTAATTAAAACAAACAAATATGTGGAAGCAATTAACGTCTTGAAGGAAGCAGATGGTGGAATAGTGCCATTTCGTTATTGCATTAAGCCTTAACTTGCTATCTCTTCAAACTTTGTGCACTTTAATTAAGCGCTGTTACAGGCAAGTTCAATGGGCTCTAGAGTAGAGTTTATCCAATCAGCTCCTGAAAAGCTGATGGTGCATGGTGGCAGGCTGAGCATGCTGTGCAGTATGCAGCTGGGAAGGGCAACCCCGAGGCCAAAAGAGACTAAGAACTTCCTTTACACATGCAGCAGGCAGGAAAGGGAGTGAGAGAGAACCAAATGTCGGTGATGGGGCAGAAATGTAAACTAGCCCTGTCGTACTATGTTCAGGTGGAAGTTTTTCAGTGCCCATGTCAAAGGGCTCAACAACCATGAATTCCATGTGCACACATTTTAAGGGGCCATGGTGACTTCCAGTGTCTATGCCATTTTCCCAGAGACAGAGAAGGGGTGAAGAAGAGCCCAAGCACTTGTCAGACATATTATCTATACCTTTCAGGCCTATTTACTGCCCTCCCATCTTCAGTATTAGCACCACTCCAATCCTTGGCTTCCATTATAACCCCAGATATAATGGACTGATGAAGCAGTGGCAGTTAAGGACCTTGAATCACCTAGAAAAATACACTCAGAAACAGAGGAATTATTTTTTTTCCCCTTGCATTTCTGCTTGCAGTCAGCCTGACATTGCTGAACAGCGGCTTCTGCAGATAAAGTAAGGATCGAAGAGCAGTTGTGTCATCCAGGTTCATCCTCTCACTGTGCTCCACAGACACATGCCAGAAATGTGGACAGTCAAAAGATGCAGTGACCCAATCTACCTCCACCCTACCCCATCCAAGCAGATGATACATTTCTATTCAACACTGAAGACAAGTGTCTCCAAATCCTACTCGCAAATATTTAAGGATAAACACCCAGTGTGACTTAGATGGAAACAGCCCTATAGATCCCCAAGCTTCTCTGCACAGAAGCGTCTCAATTCTCTATGCCCATATAAGGAAAAATATACTACATCCATTTTATAGCTAGAATGCAAGACAGACAATTTTTGTGATTCCCAGTATCATACGGGGACTATGTGGAGGAAACACTTTTTCCTGTGTCTGTCAACCACAAAGATCACCTTTTTTGTATAACCAAGGCTGGAATATGACTTGTGGAGGATTCACGAATTACAAAGCCAAAGACCATCTCTGGGGGTCATCTAGTCTGAGAACTTCTCTGAATTAATTTCTGTTTGAAGCAGAGCAAAAAAAAAATCCACTCCTGTCCTGAAGATTTCTATTAATGGAGAGTTCATAATAACTCCTAGAACATTTTTTCAGGGCCTAATTATCATAGTTGTTAAAAATGGGCACCTTATTTCTAGTCCAAATTATTCTATTTCAGCTTCTAACCACTTGTTCATGTTATATACCTTTAACTGCTCAAATGGAAAACCCTCTACTGTAAAAGGCCCTCTTCTTCTTTTTAGGATAAAAGACAATATGCAACATTTGCTGAGGGGTGAGACTCATATCATAGTGTCCTGGCATCTCTTCATTCATCAAAGTTTCAAAGTCAAACAAGGAAACCATCACAACATCAAGAAATGCAACCACAGCATGCTGCAAACAATGATTTTTTTTTTTTTTTTGCAGACCCTTTCTTTTACAATTGTGCCATATACATTGCAAATGTATTTACTGGGTATTTAGTCATGCAAAATTCAGAGATTATGAACATCCAGTTCCCATCGTAACCATGATGTAGCCTCAAGTATAGATGTAAGATTTTGTGTTTTCCTGTGGATTTTATCTTAATTGTGGCTTAAACACATCACATGGAAAAGAGAGTTTATTAGCACTTTGGAGACAGAAATTCTCAGTTTCCAAACTTTCAGTACTTAAACCCTCTGTTATATTATTACACTATAAGGTGGTATTACAAACACAGTAGGGCCATAGAATCGTTTAGGTTGGAAAAGACTTCCAAGATCACTGAGTTGAACCATTGACTCAGCACTTCTAAGTCCACCATTAAACCATGCCCCTAAGTGCCACATCTACATCTCTTACAAATACCTCGAGGGATGATGACTCAACCACTTCCCTGAACAGCCTCTTCCAACACTTGACAACCCTTTCTGTAAAGAATTTCTTTCTAACATCCAATCTAAACTTTCTCTGGCACAACTTGAGGCCATTTCCTCTCATCCTCTCCCTTGTTAGTGGAGAGAAGAGACTGACCCCCACCTGGCTACAGCCTCCTTTCACGTAATTGTCGAGAGTGATAGGGTCTCCCCTGAGCCTCCTTTTCTCCAGGCTAAACACCCCAGCTCCCTCAGGTGCTCCTTCTAAGTCTTGTGCTTCACACCCTTCACCAGCTCTCTTGCCCTTTTCTGCACATGCTCGAGCACCTCAATGTCTTTCTTGTAGTGAGGGGCCTAAAACTGGACACAGCACTTGAGGTGTGGCCTCACTAGAGCCAAGCACAGGGGGATGATCACTGCCCTAATCTTGCTATCCATACTATCACTGACACAGGCCAAGATGCCATTGGCCTTCTTCGCCACATGGGCACACCCATGTTCAGCAGCTGTCAAACAGCACACCCACGTCCTTTTCCGCCAAGTAGCTTTCCAATCACTCTTCCCCCAGCCTGTAGCACTGTATGGAGTTATTGTGAACCCAAGTGACCTAACATTTGGCGTTGTTGAACCTCATGCCATTGGCCTCAGCCTACCAATCCAGCCGTCCAGATCCCACTGTAGACCCTTCCTGCCCTCCATGAAATTAACATTCCTGCCCAACTTGTTGTCATCTGCAAACTTAACTGAGGGTGCACTTGATCCCCTCATGTAGATCATCAATAAAGATGGCAAACAGAACTGGCTCCAGTACTGAGCCCTGGGGAACCTCACTAGTGACTGGATCCACCACCATTTACCACCATGCTGTTAGCGCGGCCATCCAGGATTTTTACTCAGTGAAGAATATACCAATCCAAGCCATGAGCAGCTAGTTTTTCCATGGGAATGCTGTAGGAAACAGTGTCAAAGACTTTACTGAAGTCTAGGCAGATAACATCTACAGCCTTCCCCTCATCCATGAAGCGGGTCACCTTGTCACAGAAGGAGATCAGGTTGGTAAAGCATGACTCTGCCTTTCCTAAATCCCTGCTGGCTGGGCCTGATCCCCTGGTTGTCCTGCACATGCCACAGGATGGCACTCAAGATGATCTGCTCCATAATCTTCCCTAGAACCAAGGTCAGGTTGACAGGACTGTAATTTCCCTGGATACTCCTTCCGGCCCTGTGTATAAGTGGGCATCATGTTTGCCAACCTCCAGTCAACTGAAACTTCCCCAATTAGCCAAAATTGCTTATAAATGATGGAAAGCAGCCTGATAAGCACTTCAGCCAACTCTTTCAGTACCCTTGGGTGGATCAATCCAGCCCCATAGACTTGTATGTGTCTAAGTGGTGTAGCAGGTCACCAATTTTCCCCTCAGATTATGAGAATTTCCATAATATTCATTCTCACAGTATTCACTCTTCATAAGCAACTAAATATTTAAATAGTTTGATATGTATATGCAACCTTACACTACAAGTGCATTTATATGTAACCATTTCATTTCTATCCTTATTTAAAGCATGCTTAGGTTCATATGTAAAGTATTACATACAACTATACCATGTTCTCAGGAAGCAGATGTGTTCAGGTCCACATCTGAACATCTTTACTAGCAAGAAAAGTGTTACCTTCAATTACACTAAAGGAGGGCCTATTTTGCACTATGTGTGTTGTCTATCTGGTTATTTGACCTCATAAATCAATTTGGCCATGCAATTACATTAAGTAGATGCTTAACATAGATGCACTAATAGGAAGCAGCAGGTATGCTGGCTTCAGAATTAAATTCAGAATGCTGGCTTCTGAATTAAATCTGACTTGGCCAGTTTACATCTTTATCCTCAGCTACAGGGCTGAGAAAATTCCACCAATGCCTCTGGAGCAGAAGCTGAGTCCATGTTGCCACAAGGACCAACATCCATCATCCATGTCATGAAAAGAGATCCTTTTTCTTTACAAACATCACATGAGCTAACACAGTTTTTGCAGACATTTAAAATGTGCTAAGTCCTAAGAGGTGGACCTGCACACAAAGCTGGCAATGAGTTGTCTTAGAGCAGTACCCAGAAGTCCTAACACATTACATTGATTAGACCTGCTCTAAAACTGCACATACTATTCTGATCACCTCTGATCACGAAAGAGGAAACCAAGTTTTGAGAAAGCCTCTGAGGATGAACCAGACAACCCTGAGCCTATTTCACAAGAAAAGACTGAGACAACATGGCACTTTTACCCTAACAAGATGAAGGCAAATAGAAATGACTGCTGACTATAAATACGTTAAAGATAGGAGAGAAGAGAGATTTATTTAATCTGAAGAACAATACTGACACCAGAAGAAAGGAGCACAAACTGCCTATACGTATGAGCACACTGGGATTTAAAGTAGCATTTCTAACAATAAGCAGAGTGAAGTTCTGAAATGGCCATCCACCCAGAAAACTGGCAGACATCAAAAAAATACTGGGGATTATTTTCTGTAGAAGATACACATCTGCATGCCATAGGACTAAGGAGGTCCTCTACAGTCCATGCTCCTACCCTGATCAAGGTAAATATTGTAAAAAAACATGAAAAAGCACAGTTTGAGTTCCAAAGAACCAATAAATATCAGGAAGTATTTAAGACAAGGCTGAAGGATGGTGAGGGAGAGAAACTGTCCCCAGTGTACTGTTCCCAAAAATGTTTCAAGTCTCCAAAATAGCTTCACTATATGAGCATATGCTGTAGCTCATACAGCTTCCATTACACAGGCAATTGGAGTAGATCATCATAATGGCCACTTCTGGCCTTAAAATTCATGGATCACAAGGCAAGGTAAAAATGATAGAACTTCAAGAGAAAACCTGAAATTCTGCTCGCATTTACTCAACACTTAGAACCTGACAGCTGATTCAGATCTCAAGTATTTTCCCAGCCAGGTGTTGTAGTTTAACCCAGCAGGCAGCTAATCACCCCACATCTGTTCACTCACTCCCCCCCCACCACGGCAGGGGCAGACGCTCTAGTGTTAGCTAACCACATGGCCTTTACTAAATGTGTATTCCAATGTTTGAAGGTCCCACCACCCATTACTCTCAGTCTAATCTTTAATAGTCCATTGTATCATTTGATTTCCCCAGAGGCTGGTATATGACAGGGAATGTGACTATCGAATCAATGGCACACTCTGGCCCGGGTCTCTATCAGGTTGTTTTGAAAATGAGTCCCATTGTCTGACTCAATTCTTTCTGAGGTGTCATGTCACCATAAGACTTGCTTTTCAAGGCACAAAACATTTTGGGTAGTGGCATGTGGCATGGGATCTGTTTCCAGCCAGCTGGTGGCTGTTTGTAAGAACACAGTGTTTGCCTTGCTGGGTTTGTGAGAGTGTGAGATAATCAGTCTGCCAGACCTCCCCATATTCCATACTTTGACCATCGTTCACCACACCACAGAGGCTTTAACAACTTGGCCTGCTTGATCACAGCACACGTTTCACATTCATGAATAACTTGTGCAATAGTGTCCATGGTCAAGCCTATCTCTTGATCACAAGCCCACCTATATGTTGCATCTCTTCCTCGGTGACCTGGGGTGTCATGGATGCACCAAGATGGAAATAATTCACCCTTGTGTTGCCAGTCCAGATATATCTGAGCTACGTCAGTCTTAGCAGCCTGATCCATATGCCCATTGTTCTAATATTCTTCACTGGTCTGACTCTTGGGTCACGAGCTTCTATGTGACGTACTTTCACAACTAGATTCTCTCCCCAGGCAGCAACATCTTGCCACGACCCAGCAACCCAAAGGGGTTCAGTCTGTCCTGTCAGTTGCTCTGCTTCCATTGCTGTAGCACTCCCACAAGGTATCCATGAATCAGTACAGAGGTAGAGCACTGGCCACTTTTCTCATCAGCAATTTTCCTGGAAGAACCCCTTTTTGTGATTGTCTTTCCTCACGATTCACATACCTGTGCCTCCAGGGCTGAGGTAGATTTTCTATCCCACTCCTTGATGTGCTTGCTGTGGTCACGCAGGTAAAACCACAGGTGGCCCATGGTGTGTACCCACTATGTTCTTCACCTTGAGCACAGGAGCACTTATTCCAAGTAGCTCAGATACTTGTCCATAGAAGTGACAAGTAGAATATATCATTTTTTAATTGCTGTGACAGTTTTTCCCACAGCTGAGACACAGACCAAATAGGAAGAAGAGAGACTTTCTCTGTATTGCTCGAGTTGACCAGCCAAAGCATCCACCATTTGTCCCTCTCCATCTTTCCAGGTCACTACTGCCAGTGAGTTGGCATACGACAATGGTGGATTCTCTAAAAACTTGCACCACACAGGTTGTGTGCACTTGACTTCATCTGAATCTTTGGATAACTGGTCATTGTCCAGGTCATTAAAAATCATCTCCAGCACAACTAATTCCCTCAGGTACTGGATACCAATCTCCATAGTGGCCCATTTGCCTGGGTGCATATGCCTACAACATATTCCTTGGAGGGATACCTTTCCTTCTTACGTAACAGCAGTCACCTTCAGAGGCAGAGGGCTTGTGCCTCTTTTGCAGTCACTTTGTCAATGCCTCCTTCCCTAGAAAGGGATCCCAATTGCTTGGCTTCGCTACCCTCTAATTTCAGACTACTAGCCCCATTATTCCAGTACTGGTGACCATGCGCTCACCTTGACAATGGCTGAGATCTTTTTGCTTATCTCGCAGCTCTTTTGGGGATGGGAATCAGGTATGTCCTGCCTCTTCCTCCTCCTCATGATGGCCCTGCTTTGGAATAGCCTGCCTCATTCACTTCTTCCTCCTTCACCTTCTTGGGGGTTTCTTCCCTTACTACATGAGCTAACTTTTGCACCCAATATTTCTTCTTTTGTATAGGTGAAACTGATACCAGCACAGGTTGGTTCTTTCATTCAGCTGCAGTGCCTGTCACCAGGGTTTGAGTAACCACAGGGTCTGTCATTTTGTCATCAGATCCAGACACCTTCTCTTTCCCCTGAGGGTACTGAACAGCGCTGAACAGGGCTCAGTAGGCATGGGCCACACCCAAGCACGTTGCAGTGATTTGTGTCTCTGGAGTTGATAGGGTGACAGCATACTTTTAACAAATGTTTAACTAGTTTTTCAGGATTCTACACTTGTTCAGGGATAACGTTCCAAAACAATGGATGTGTCCACTGTCCTAGGAACTTCCCTATAATATCCCACACACCCTTCCACTCATAGCTGTCCAGCCTTAGGGCAGATCTCCGAATACCATTCCTAAATAGTTGTTTAATCTTAAACAAGACCTGAAACACATTCAGAACATATAGCAATAGGAACATGCTGGTTTGAACATCCCAAGGATATTAAAAATTCTCAAGATCTATTCTAAATAGCCTGGAACAGAGGGGGAAGATGAAGGAGAAGGGGAAAGTGTTCCCCCTTATCTCCCCCTATAGATTGGCTCTCTGAGGCAAAAAGGTAGAGTGTAATTATTAATATCTTCCAAGAGATGGTTCACTAAGTACAGAGATGATGGCAATGCTGAGTACAAATACCAGATTAGTCACATGACCAGTAATTTTATCATACCATAAGCCAGTGTTACTCAATATAGCAACATTATAATCTTAAACCAGCCCCTATAAAGATGGTAATACAACAAGATATGTAGACAGCAAGGACGGTATTACACAACACAGCTCTGAAATCAAGCACAACACCTCTGAGAGCAAATAAATCAACATTGTGACCAGTGACTACTAAACTAATATAATGAATGCTTGTAATGAATTTGTTTTAACACACTCTGGTCAGCTCTGTCTTTATTTCAACTCTTAGCACTGCACATGGGGCACCAAAAAGGACCATTGTGGTTTAAAACAGCAGGCAGCTAAACACCACACAGCCATTTGCTCACTACCCCACAGCAGGATGGGGGAGAGAATCACAAAAAAAGTAAAACTCCTGGGGTGAGATAAAGACAGTTTAATAGGACAGAAAGAGAATGAAGGAAAAAATAATAATGATGACAAAAGAATATACAAAACAAGTGATGCATATGCAGTTATTCATCACCCACTGGCTGATGCCCAGACAGTCCCCAGGCAGCAGACCAACACCCTGCCAGCCAACTCCACACGGTTTTATTGTCCAGCATGACACCATCTGGTATGGAATATCTCTTAGACCAGTTTGGGTCAGCTGTCCTTGCTGCTTCCCCTCACAGCATCTTGTATACCCCCAGCCTACTCACTGGTGGGGCAGTATAAGAAGCTGCAAAGTCCCTGACTTAGTGTAAGCACTGCTCAGCAACAACTAAACATCAGTGTGTTTATCAACATTATTTTCATCCTAAATTAAAAGCACAGCACTATGTCAGTGGAACCAAAGACACCAAGAAACACAATCCTGACCTAGGACTCATGCAAAGGTAAACTGTAAACTCCAAAACATCTAATCTGTATTAGGTAAGAGCCCAGAGACACACACACAGCACTGGTTTTAGCATTTGTCATCATTTAACCTGATCTGGAGAAATGTCAGTCCCTAGATAAAGAACACAAAACTAGAAGTCAAAAGGTGCAAAGTAAATATAGCAATTAACATTAAGGCGCAACAAGCACACTGCCTTAAAAAGCATTAACAGACTATGTATTTGCAGCCTTATGGACTACTTTCAAAGAATAACCATGCATAATCATAGTTATGACTTTTAGAAGCCCTTCATAGGAACAGGCAAGGCACAATCCCTGCCTCACCCACTTTTCACCTCCTGCAATTATGGTACACCTTACCAACTGTTGGTTGCTAAGAGTTGGCTGGTAAGCGAGTGCTCTGCCCAGAACTCTCTTCAATGAGTCAGCCTCACCCACTCCAGGGACAAGATACATTGAATCCCTTCAAATGCAAGAAAATAGTGGTAGTTGAGCTTCCTCTAGAAAATGCCCCCAGAGAAGCACAGTCTCTCATGTGGGCAAAGTGAGCAAAATAATCAGGATGGGCAACGGCCACAACACATATGTGATATTAATTCAGTGCACCTTCCTTTCAGAACTCCCAGCTGAAATTCAAACCTTTCTTGCCTAGAGGTAACCAAAGAGAGCGCAAGAGAGTGCTGACTCTTACAGCAGAATTTACATGCACACAAGTCCTCTGTGTGGCTGAACAGATGCCAAGTCAGTCTGAGAAGAACTCTGACGATCTTCACATGAGAGTATCTAAAACCTGCACAAAACAAATATTTATGGTCTATAAATATACACAGGCACATTCCTTTTTCTTCCTCCACACAGCAGAAACTCCCACTACAAAGTGTCTTGCAACATGTCAGACATACTGACAAAGCAAGCGAAACTTGTGTTTTTTCCTCTGCTCCACATAGCAAGGCTATGTTCTTTATTCCTACTCCTCTGATATTTATCCCTCCCTTTCTTCTCCATCTTATGCCTCAAGCCAGAGGCTTGTCTGCTGTCTCTTCATATTGGAAACATGCAAGCTTGTTTGGTTTAAAAGGTCAATCACAGCCTGTTTGTACTAAGTCTCTGATGTAAAAATCTCTTTGTATAAGCTAGGAAAAATACTGGAGAAGAGAGTGCTGAATGGAGGACTATGAGGTGTGGCTAACATATTAGGGGCACAGACACACAGTTAAGGGACTGTGGCTAATGGAGGCAGCACCCCTCAGCTGAGGGGCTCATGGGTCTATGTCCTTGGTCAATGGAAAACAATTCAGTTTAATTCAGCTCATAACAAGAAAGGCTTACGCCAAATGAGGTTACCTTACATTCATCATAAGCTAATAGTGTCCACGAGGATGGTGACTATCGATCAACTGATGCCTCACATGTTAATCTAAAGCAATTGACTGTGTGTCGCAAAATTTAACTCCTCAGTATCAGGAAAGGGGCTAAGCCAACACAACTTCCATTTTACAGATAGATAAAGCCAGTAAGGTTTACATTTCCATGATCAAGGGTCATGATATGAGCCAGGATATTTTAAAGGTGTACTGTGATTAGTCTGAGAGCTTTTATTTTAATGCATATAAAAAGCTTTGAAAATAAAACACAAAATTTAAAAATGTATGTCACTGATGGGTTGTTCTCCTTAATTTAATGGCAACAATCATCTTTCAAAATAAACTCAACACAGTGCATGATGCCACTACTTAATTCTATCCCATTTGGCCATGCTCATCTGTGTGTCATTAAGTTCTCTAGAGGTAACAGAGCAATTCTGTGATCAAAACCTGTCCAAAGATAAAACAGTGAATCCTATCCTTCACCTGCTTTGCCAATGGTTATTATATATAGCAACAAACTTCTGACAATTAAAAAAAAAAAAGGTTGCAGTTGTGTCCTCTTTCCCTAGCCTGCCTATCATTGCAGAACTACCTTCTATAATTTCCTCCTTTGTCCTCCCCTCAACTGTCATAATAAAATGAATCTAGTTCCTTTTCCATTCCCAGACCTGCCCTCTGCCCTCTTCCAAAGCAGTTGTTTTCCATAGCATAGCCAGCCACCCTGGTCACTCCACGACCTTAAGTGAAAACCTAACAAAACCACAAACGCTGTCAACAGAAAGACTAAAACCAGGGCTTGCTTTTAACTGGGTTTAAGAGGGACCAGCTTTTGGTATATTATTCCCAAGTTATTGATAGCCTTTCGTAACTCACTTAAGGACTCCACTCTGCACTGTCACTTGAGAGTTACAAGACCATCAATAACCATAGAAAATAATGTACCCTGAGAGAGGCCAGAGCAGAACCTCCTTCTCCAAAATCTTTCTTTACCCATGTAGTCTGCAGTGAACCACAGCACTGAGCAGCTCAGTAGTACAGGCTTCATCTGATACCCACGCACCAGTGAGGAACAGCACTCCTCTTCCATAAGTCAGCATGTTCATTCTATTAGAGAAAAAAAAATCCCCAAGAATACTACTATTTCAGTTTTTTTCCTGTGTGAAAAAGTTCAAGTCCCTGTCCTGTATAATCAGAGACAGCCTTGGAGCAAACACCCACATAGCACCCTGCTGCTATTCATTAATCGCTCCACCAGCTTGCAATGAAATCCACAGGGAAATTTTATAGCCTTTCTTTAACTCTACACATCTGCTTGAACACACCCCAGACAGACAGACACACTACCAAATCTCTGAGAACTTGGTTCCCATGGAATATCAGAGAGGTGCCAAACATACCTGCTCCCACAACAGAAAAGAAGTAGGAAATCAGTGACCTCCACTTCCAGCACATGGTGAAATACTGCTGTACAAACTGGCCTTGCCTGCAGAGGGTATCGATACACAACATGTCTTGGGAAATTCCAGTGAGGTATTATGACATTCAAGATGAAATGCTTTGGGAGCTAAGTATCAGCCTCTAAGAGCAGAGCAGCCAAGATGGTGCAATGAAACACAGTAGAGATGTTCATTACTTCATCAAGACTGCAGGAAAGGCCAGAAGTCACAGTTGCAGCCAAAGATAGATCCTCCTCAGTTAGTGTTCTCAGATGCACACAGTTCTAGTGTAGAGAGTCTGCGCTTTGTTGGGAGAAAATGGTGACTAATGGTATCCAAAGAATTAGGGGAAATAAGGCAATATTCAGCACTGCTGAAGTCAGAAAAGATTTTCATTGGCTTCAGTAAGGCTAGAAAGTACTTTTTATCCCAGATCTCTTATTTGGTACTTAAGACGGGATATTTTGTAATCAAAGACACCAATAAGTCCTGAAGATAGAATTTTGAGCTACTCTTTTTTCCTGAAGTTTAACCTGGGCATTTCTGAAAGACATATGAACTTCCTCTGTGTTTTGCTGAGATTTGGAGCACAGGACAAAGCCTCAGTGATGTCTACACCAATGCAGATGCAAACTGCCACAGAAACTCACACTTTTCTTCTCCAGTCCAGTATGCTCCTGTTCTGGTTCAGATCAAGCCTCTGCATCCTGTTTCAGAAACTGAGATTGTAGATAAAGACATAAACCTGGTTAACTCTATTAACTTTACAACATCATGTCATGAAATGTCATCTCAGTTTCCAAGGCTGTCAGTCTATGCCACGGCCCTTCTGGCCTGGGTTCCTCTTGCTCTTTCCATTCAGACGTGCACTGCAGCAGCAGCCTTTTTGAGCTACCCAGCTTACCTGCACACATGCACTCTAGAACAATATGAATATTACATGTAGCAGCCTTTGCAGCAAAGGATATATTAAGTCCTATATTTTTAATGCCACTTTTAGTATGCCTATAAAAAGACTCTATGCAAAAAACTGGATTATGTATTTCTGTGCTGTATGGGAATAGGGTACCAAATGAGAGACATGGCAAGTGGGAATGTTCCCATCCAGGTGCAGCAGCCTTTGGCAACCAGCATCTGCATTGGATTTGCAGAGAATTACATAAAACATCTTCCTACAAGCACCAGAACTAGTTGAGCCCATAGGATTTTTACATCTCAAGAGGTTTTAACTGGGATGTCACACTAGAAATGCTGGTGAATGCTATCCTTCACAGTGAGTGGATGACATGCTGCTCTTCAATTTCTCTGTAACCACTCAGAAATGTGACGTCTTTACAAATCATTATGTACCCGTCTATAGCTCATATCAAAAGGCCAGAAGGAAGAGAAATGCCTGCCAGAAACTTTTAACAAAATTTGGTATTTGGAGCCTTCTCTTAGAATTCCCCTTACTTCTTTCAAACTAAACTAGGGTAAAAGAAATACTTACAGCTTCACAAATATCTTACCTGCCTCTGCATTGCCCCTGTTACTGTACTTCAGTTCTGGCCCGAAAAGATTTCACCAGCAGCAGAAGAACATTTAACCTCCATGATCCTTGCAACTTTTGGTTTCCTTGAGATAGCAAATGTATGAAACAAGTAGGACTGGGATTATGTTGAAGCATGGATAGCTGAGATCACTTCAAGTCTTTTTCTCCCCCCTGGCATGACATGCCAAGAGTGACATTTCTGTAAGAAGCAAGGTTTCCTAGCACCACTTCTGCCAAATAACAGAGAGACTTACCTGGGAATTAGGTCATTAAAACAGAGGGCCTGACTCACAGTGAGCAGTGGATCAATAAGTGACCTTTGACGGATTGAAGCCACTGATCAATGATTACTTTTTTATTAAATGATTCTTTTCCTGTACCAGCAGGGACTCCTTCCCTCATACACAGCATTAACATTAACCTTTGCTGCACAAGGATTAAAGGAGATGACACCATAGAGAACAGTCAAGAAAGAAGTGAGCAGTAAGGAAAAAGGCAAAACAGAAGCTTAGCCCAAGGAAACACACTCTTCCCCTCTCCTCAGAGCTGGCTCATGCTGCCCAATTTCCCCACCACTACTCCACCCATCTCTACTCATTGTACATAAGCACTGCCAGGTCAGTCTGAGGAAGAAGGCAGTGCTCAATTCAATTATAAAGGCTGAGAAATCAGGGATATCCAGTGAAGGCAGATGGGGCAAGGTGACACACATAATGATCATAACAAAATAAATCAGCTACAACATCATAATGAAAATCAAGGACTACAATTCAAAAGAAAGCTGTGTTGACCCACAACTCAAAAGACCTTAACTGATGGCAGACACAACCTGAAGCATTTCTATTTCACTGTTTGGCTTCATCCCAAAACACTTCTATCCATGCCAAACTGTTTGTCTTGACAGCATTTGCTCCTCCTGAATGGATATCATCAGTCACACCAATCTGTGAGAGCTATTTTGTTATACAGGGAAAAAAAGACCCTTAGGGAAACGCACAGCTCATCAAATGTGCTATGCCTTAGATTTGGGTACACTCTTAATGCAGGTCTCCTGGGGTGACCCTGTACACTAATCAGGTGTGCCCTTTGGCACTGTGCTCCCAGCAGAAAGACCAGGTGAAAAATGGTTTTCAAACCTTGAAGAGACGAAAGACTGAAAGGATGACACAGGGACCTGAGAAACCCCAGCAGATGGCAGGGAAGCAGCTTCTTTCTGCTTTTGGCAGTGGTTGGCTCTAGTGTGGCTTTTACTATGAAGGTTCTGCTGGTTTCTCCATATACTCCTTTAGATGATATCTCTCACAGGAACTGGAGGGAGGATCATATATTTTCTTCTCACACAGTCTAACTGCATTATTCCCAGTAAGTGTTTACCACAGTCCCCAGTAAGGCAGTATGTCTTTGTCTTGGTGCAGTGCCAAAAAACCAAGCGTCATTTGAGCCTCAGGTGAGGAGAACATACTACAGGCAGCACAGCCCCCAGCAAAAGGAAGCATTTGGCTAACGAGAGAAACATGGAAACCCGAGGACAATACGACAAGAAGTATCTAATTCACTTCATACATCTTGCATGTGTATAATTCACCGCCATATATTTCAACAGCTGACACCCAAGGAGAGCTCACACAAATTTGAAGTGTCTCCCATCAATCTCAAAGAAACAGGAGACATGCTCAGCTGAAGTCCACCCTCACCTAGCCATTATCAATGCAAAAGCAGCTGCACTGATGGCAAAAACACATGCCCTGTTCCTTGTCTTCTGGGGTGATCAGTAGTTAATTCTTTAAGCCACTAGCTTGACGCGTGAACCAGTAACTCAGCATAAGCCCTCTCCAACAAGAATACAGTGCATGTCTGCTGTCTTCAGAAGAGACACCTACTGCCCTTATCACTTCACACTGGTTTTAGTTGATGCTGAAGGAAATGCCATATGGAAGAAATAGAATCATGCCCACTAAACCAGAGACAAATAAGACAGCAGAGTGCTGATTATTATCAACAAACAGATCTCAGTTGTTAGGAAGAGGTTGGGGAGCCTCACCAACTACTTCACACAGAAAAGCCCCACCCAGTGTGACAAAGCTCACCCATCTGAAGAAGGCAGTAGACTCTCAAGTCTTCCTATATTCTTGCTTTGACAACACATTTCTTGGTCCTGTAGGTCTCATTCCTTTCAACATACAGACTCACTGATGTTTTCAAGGTTTCAGTCTGCATATACAGTGTTTCCTTGCATTCTCAACTTCCTCTCCTTCCTCATCAGAGAAGGGAAGAATCATAGGGAGACTTCGTATTTTAAATTTACAGAATTGTTGTACAGACTAAGAAATTGCCTCGTACACATTTGTGCTTCTGTTTCAATCCTCAGCAGAGTTGCTGGGCCTCACTCTTTCCTCGCTCCCACACCAACTCCCAAAAAGAAAGCCTCTAACACCTCGTCACAGACAGCAGGCAGTACCAGCCAACATCAGCTCCCCAAGAGATGTTCCACTGTCACATCAAACAGAGACAGCTGAGCTCTTTCAAGGGAAACACAAGACTCTACCTCTCCATCCAAAGAAGACAAGGAGGGATAAGGATACACAGTTTCAAATCCTAGCCAGGCTGGTCATTTGATAGAAGGTGGGATTTTAATTCCTAGTTTCAACCAAAGAAAATGTAGTTAGGTACTTTGAAAAGGAGTGGCATCAAGAAGAAAAGCGGCAAGAGTCTGCATAAATCTTCTTGCCAAGTCCACCGTTCTCCCCGGAGAAGTAAATGAACCAAGCGGCCGTGCTGTCCCCACAATATCATCTCTTCTCAATTCATATATCCATGCTTTGCCCTCCACTCACAAGGTGCACATTGACTCCTCCCCAGCAGCTTGATCAGACTGTAGGATGTGAAGAAGACATGAAAGGAACATTATCTCCTTATCCCATACAAACCTGCACCCTCCTCATTTCCTCTCAATGCTTTTTCCATGTTCTTCATTTCCTGCAATGCTCTATATAACTGAGCCATGTACTTCTTCTCATTATGAACATGAATTATTAGCCTGTCCAATAATTTAAGTGGTCCAAAATGATACAATTCTTCAAACCTTATCACCATGAACACAGATATATGTGTGTGTGTGTGTGTATATATAAATATATATTAAATTATATATAATTTTTCTTTAAGTGAGTGGGATCAAGGCAATTAAAGATTGGCATCTTCTTTCCTAGAAGGCTTTAAAATTCAGCAACTTGCACTTGTTTTTTAACAGACTTTACACTGATTTTAAGCACACTTAAAATTAACAAAAAACTGCAAAGCTTTCTTGCTATTTGCCTTGGATCCAAAAATAAACTGGCATTGAAAAATTATATTCCATGAAAGGATCCTACCAATTAAAAGAAATCATTATTCTATTTGAGTACTTTTTTATTTGCTACTGTTGCAAGCAACACCTAAGATTAATACAACTGAAGGATTAGAAGGGAAAATGCCTTTCACGTAAGTGCTTACTCCATGCATGTGACAGTACTTTGTGTCAAGTCAGTTTGACTGTTTCTCTCGTAAGCAGTCAGATCCCCTTTTAGTTCAGCTGGATTAGATCCATAGAAATAGGGAAGGAAAAATACATGTGGAAATGTAACTGCAGAAACTCAAATATTAGCAAGTGAACCCAAAGAGAACACTTTTTCTTTTCATCTAAGTAAAATGAAGCTGCTGCACAGTCCTTAAGCAACACACACACACACACACTGAAAATCCTCTGCCTCAAATAAACACACATTTCCCATCAGGCACAAAAACATATTCAGTGTTCAACAGACAGTGTCAATACTGGTTATGGCCTTTTTCACACACTCTACCCTAGAACCATGAGACATCTATGATTCATTCTCCAACCCACCTCTCCAATCACACACCTAGGAGGAAGTCATGTTGAATATTTTGGGGGTTGTTTTTACATCAAAGAATAAAAATATCAAAAGCATTGCATTTCTTTTGAGAATTTTGTTTCTCCTCAAAAGGAGCCTCATCACTTAATTTTTCCCTTCTGCATTTCCCCACACTTCTCCCACGTCCAACCCTCTGCCTGATATTCTTTCCCTTCCCAAAGACTGTCTCCTTTTCCACCTTGCTCCTTCCAGATATCCCTTCCAGTGTTGCCTCCTGGCTCTCCCCTCTCCCTTTCTGAGCCAAGTCAGCCAGGTTCTTGTGCAGATGTCAGCGGGGTCAGCACACACATGAAGCTCCGTTAGATCTACACTTCATAAATCAGAAAGCTGCCTTCTGCTCTCTTTATTCACACTCTTCATTCAAAAACTTTTTCTCTAGTCCTTCTCCCTGCCAGCCTCCTCTACTTCCCTATATACTTTTGCCTCACCACAACTTGGTAATTTTTTTCAAGTTTTTATTTCTAGCTTTTAAAACTTCCTTTTTCTTACCTGTTCTCCACCTACTTCCTTTGGCTTCTTTTGCTACCAGCCTGTCATCTATGCTGTTAGTGCCAACCACATCTACAGTACAGTTAAATTATTTATTAGACTCCATTTTTACTTATTTTCTCCATTTGTTCCTTGGAGTCCTAGCACTGTCATTTGCCAATCACACAGACATCAAACCTATACCCTGTCTGCTCCTTCTCTGAAATGGCACAACCTTTAACTAGGAACTGACTGCTCATATAGGATGCAATAACCAAACCTTTTCACAGGGGCACATGATGATGTGCAAGTGTTAAGAAGGTGGTTTACTATGAACTGATTGGAAAAGGTAAGTGAAACCTTGATAACCAAGGCTGACTCCATTTGCAGTTTAGACAAAGGTTTCGGCTGACCATTCTGGGCAACTTATCACAAGAGAAAAAAGAAACATAAGAGAAAAAATATTCAGCTGGGATATTTTGGTTGTAGACAGAGCTAAGCAGAGACACAGAGATGCTCCAAGGCAAGAGAAGTGAGCCCCGGCAGCCAAATACTAGAGCAACCATTTAACTCTTTAGAATTCAAACTCTATAGACAGTCAGCAGGCAACTGGCTGAAAGAAAGGCAACTTTCCAGCTACTTAATGAAGCCAAGAGCAATGAGTCACAGGGGCAGTATCTATGATGCTAAGAGTTTCACCTGGAAACATGAGAGAAGAAAAGGACAGTGGCAACTGCTCACTAGGCTGCTCCATAAGGCACATCACAGGATAAAAACACACACATACCCCCAACCCTAAGTAGTGAGTCAGGATAGAGCCTTCCAAATTCTGATGCACAACACGTGGAAGTTGTTTGCAGTGACCTGTTGCTTCCACACCTCACAGGAAGGTAGCCTATAGCATCAAACTCATGGCAGGTTACACTGTGACATGACACGCTACACCCAGACAGATGCAGAAGGGTATGTGTGTGGGTGGCACAGGAGAAGGCAGTCAGAGAAGTGAACAAACATACAGGCAGCAGTGATTGAAAACTCTGAAAGTTTAAGGTCTCTGCAAATGCCTGAGTAAAAGCAGAGGCAGTCTCCCAGATTGATTATGCATGCATGCCACTGAAAACACAGGCTGCTAAAGTGCCAGAGCTCTCCTGGATAATTTATAGGCTGGTGTTAGTATTCACAGAGTGGTGGGCAGAGTTCAAAGGAACGAGGTGGAGAATAAAAGTTTGAGCGTTATGAAAACACCGTCACAGCCAGAATGAGCATCAGCACCACAAAGGACTTCAGTTGTGCTGGGTACAGGCAGAAGCCAGCAGACATTATCAAAGTAGGAGCCATCAAGTGCTAACTTGGCACAGGGGCAGAGAGTTCAGGGAGGGTGCACAACCAGAGCGTGCACACATGCAAACTTTGCAAGTGTTTGAGCACATGCCTGCTTGAATTCTGGGAAAGCACAGGAAAGCTGTGTGCCAAACCCATCCCATCTTCTGCCACAACCCTTCCTCACAATCTTCTCCGTTCTTCTATGCTTGCCATACACCAGATTTCCTGGGCTACTTCTGCCACAGACATATACACCAAACAGGGAATAACTGAAGACTTTCACGTACTTTTTTCACTTATAGTCTCACCAGGATCTGAAGGCAGGATTTTAGGGAAGAAATTAAGCATACTAAGCCATCCAAAATGTAATCTTTATTTAGGTGAGCTTCAGTTTTCCAGCTTTATCACTGCCTGAGCCTCTTAGGCATCTAGTTATCCGGAGACAAAGATGGCAAGACAGTGAGGTCATCAATTTACTAAGCCTTATGTCTGCTCACGTTTCAGATTAGACACAACACCGATGGCATTAGAATAAGTACTGTGCAGTTGACTTCAGCAGAGATGTAAAGCAAAGGCTGCCTCGCCCATCTTCACTCCTCTCTCTGCAAGGCTACTCTAAAACCAGATCTTACAAACAGATGTGCAGGTGCACAGCCTGTACTGCCACTATTCACTGTTACCATCTAGTGCTGGAAAAGGAGTACAAGGGAAAGCACAGTATACAGACAAGATGAACTAAGGGATTTAACCACTATTTTAGTATTGCATGTATGCCCAGACAACACCTTTAAACTCCTTCTCATAGCTTTCACAGCACTCAGCAAAATTCTCTCCAACCCTACTCATTCCAAAAGACAATTGTCTGAAAGTACAAGTGATTTTCTGTTCTAGAACCTTTTCTAAACGAAGCTCTCTGGCCCTTGCAACACCTATCCAAACTGGGAAGGCCCACAGGAATTTGGTATAATGCAGTGTGCTGCTAAGTATACTAACAAATACTCATCTGACTCACTTCTTCCTGCAGGTTAGCCTTTGGGGACATTCTGTCTGGGTGCAGTACTTGAGGCTCAATCAATTATAGAAAGTTATCTTTATTAGAGGCCACAGAGGGGCATGCTTTAGAGACACAAATCACTTAAGAGGAAAACCTTTTGTTCTACATTTAGCATTACACAACAAAATTCTTGTGTATGACTGGGGAATACAGTAATATAATTCAATAGATTCATTGTCACTACAGCTAGACTCCTCTCCATACAATTAGAATGTTAAGTTGGATTTTTCTCCATAGAATCGGGAAGACTACAGTATTGATGGATGCCCATTCTTTTAGTCATGAGAGGATTGAGGGAGAAGGACTTGAAACAAGGAACCTATGGTTTTATTCTTTTGAGCAATAGCAAAGAATCTCCATAAAGGGATTGCAACGCTATTACATGGAATATGTAACTTGATTAATTCTGTTGTTAAACATGATCATTAGGGTCTTGGCAATTAATCTGTTGTTAGACCACAGTATCATTTCGGGTGGGTTTTTAACTGCAATGCTGTTACAAGTCAGAGGACAAAGGTACATGGCGCACAACACAGAATTTTGTGGGTTGGCAGTATCTGCTGATAAGTCTGACAACCATTAACTGAGAAAACAGTTTGGGATACAATCTCAAACCAATCCTAAGATGAAGAGTGTACCAAATGTGATTAAATAAATCAGTCTGTTGTCTATGATCTTCAACAAAAAGAATTTAAACTCCATCTATTGAATTTGAGACCCATTTCAGAGATAAGAAATAGAGATAGCAATTTGCTTTTGTCATGAAATAACTCAGTGGCAGGATGAAAAAGAAAGTTTGTGCCTCCTGCCCTTTCCATTTGATTATTTACTTCTGACAGTATAAAGAAGGGAGGTGTCAGGGGAAAAAAATCACAGAACAACAAACAAATAAAAACAAAACAAAACAAAACAAACAAACAAACAAAAAATCATCATAAAATAAAACACATTAAAACATCTAGACAGAGTCCAGCAAAAAGACACTATAAAGCAGTGTTTGCATGGCAAGGTTCTGGTAGCTGGGGGGCTGCAGGGGTGGCTTTTCTGAGAACTGCCAGAAGCTTCCTCCATGTTCAACAGAGCCAATGCCAGTCAGCTCCAAGATGGACCCACTGTTGGCCAAGGCTGAGCCCATCAGTGATGATAGTAACACCTCTGTGACAACGTATTTATAAAGGAAAAAAATGGTTTTGCACACAATTAACTGTGCTCAGAAAAGAGAGGAGTGAGAATATGTGACAGGAAGAACTCTGCAGAACACCAAGGTCAGTGGAGAAGACGGAGCAGGAGGTGTTCTAAGCACCAGAGCTGAGATACCTCTGCAGCCCACAGTGAAGACCATGGTGAGGCAGGATGTGTCCTTGCAGCCCATGGAAATCCGTAGGGGTGCAGAGATTCACCTATAGCCCATGGAGGGGACCTATGCTGGAGCAGGTAAATATCCAAAGAAGGTTGTGACCCCTTGGGAAAGCTGCGCTGGAACAGGCTCCTGGCATGAATTGTGTCCTTGTGGGGGACCCACAGTGAAGCAGTCTGTTCCTGAAGGACTGCACCCTGTGGAAAGGGATCTACGTGAAAACAGTTTGTGAAGAACTGCAGCCTGTGGGACAGACTTACATTGGAGAAGTTTGTGAAGAACTGTCTCCTGTGGAAGGGACCGCACACTAAAGCAGGTGGAGGACCACTCTCCCTGAGGACGGAGCAGCAACAGAAACAACATGTGATGAACTGACTGTAACCCCCATTCCCCATCTTCCTGCTCTTCTGGAGGCAGGAGGAGGTAGAGAATCAGGAATAAAGCTAAGGCTGAGAAGGAAGGAGGGGTGCGGAGAGGTGTTTTTAGGATTTTTTTTTTTACTTCTCATTATCCTGCTCTGATTTTGATTGGTAATAAATGCAACTGCTTTCCCCAAGTCAAGTCTCTTGGCCATAACAGTGTTTGGTGAGTGATCTCTCCCTGCCCTTATCTGAACTCATTGACCATTTGTTATATTTTCTCTCCCTGTCCAGCTGAGGAGGGGAGTGCCAGAGCAGCTTTGGTGGATACCTGGCAGCCAGCCAGGGTCAAACCACCAGAAGCAAGACAGAAAAGACTTAAGTGGAAATACAGAGAAGAGGTATAATGTGTTTAACATAAAGAGAAACAAAAATTACAGAGAAGAACAAGCAAATCTGAAATGACATACGAATCAGTTTACAAACAGAACCCTTTTTCCAGCACAATTACAGTGACAGAATAATCACTGGAGAGCTTTAAGAAATCATTCACTGAGCACTTACATGGGATAATCTAGCAAAGGGACCCAGGAGACCTTAAAGATCTTAAAGAACAAACTCCTCAAAGCACAAGAACAGTTCAATTCAATTTGTGGGAAGCCAAGTGGGTGTGGAAGGAAACAGGCAGCTGAATGGGAAACTCCTGACAGCACTCAAATACAAAAGGATGCGAATGAAAGGTGAAAGTGGGGGTGTGCTTCTCAGGAAGAATACTGAAACTCTGCCTCAGCATGTCAGGATGAAAATTAGAAAAGCTTGAAATTGCATGAAAATTCATAAAATGTGAAAGGCATCAAGAAGGGCTTCTTAATGCACCCTGCTAGCAAAAGCATGACTAAGGAATCTGTGGGCCCAAAGCTGAATGGAACAAGAAGCCAATGGCAAAAGGAAAATATTTAGATCCTCCATGCCTTTTTAGCCATCACTGGCAAGGACTGTTCTCAGCCTTCTTGTTCCTTGTGCCCAGTGGAAGAATCCAGGGGACTGAAAAACTACCCACAGCAAAATAAGACTGAGTCAAAAACCATTTAAACAAACTGGGCATACTCAAGTCCCTATGACGAGACAAGATGCCCCAATAGCATGGAGGCATGCAATGGTGGCTGATGTCACCGTGACGTTACTCTCAGTCACACGGGAAAGGTCGTGGCAATTGGAGGAGGCTTCCAATGACTGGAAATGGGTGTCACACCTGTCTTCAAAAAGGACAAGAAGGAAGATTCAGGGAATTATGGGCTGGTTAGTCTAACACCAGTCCCAAGGAAGGTTATTCAGCAAATCCTGCTGGAACCCATCTAGGCACACAAGTGACCAGAAATGTGATTGGGAACAGTCAGCATGGAAGAAAAAATACCAAAAAATCAGCCAGGTTGCCTCCTATGATATGACAGGTCCAATAAGTAAAAGAATGGCATAACTTTTGAAAGAGTCCCCAGTGGTATAATTGTAAACAAGGGTATGTATCTGCATCAGAGGAAGTTCAGACTGGACATTAGGAAAATGTTCTTCACTGAGAGGGAGTCACTAGAACAGGCTTCCAAGGGAATAAGTCAGGGCACCAAATCTGTCAGTGTTCAAGGAACATCTGGATGGCAGTCATATGGTTTAGTTTTAGGTAGTGCAGTGAAGAGCAGGGAGTTGGACTTGATGATCCCTATGGGTCCCTTCCAACTCAAAATGTTATGTGATTCCATGGTTTAGACAGCTGGTACCAGATCAGTGCACGGCAAAGCCCGTGGAAGGCTGACAGGACCACTGCACTCAAGGGCTAGTGGTCAGCAGTGCAACAACCCAGTGGTGGCCAGCTACTAACAGTGTTTCTCAGGGGTTCTTTGCTGGACCTGCTGCCTTTTCCCAATGTCCTTCTTGTACTGGGGAGCCCAGTACAAGGCACAATAAATAGACATAATCTCACAAGTGCTGAGTATGGGAAAATAAACTCATCCCTTGACCTGCTTTCTATGCTCTGGCCAATACACTTCAATATATGATTAGCTTTCACAACTGCAAGAACCATCCTAATGGTGAGCAGCTAGAGCATGATATGCAAAGAAACTGGGAGAGCTGGGTATGTTCAGGTCAAGAATAGCTGAATATTTACTCTTCATTCTCTGTTCTTCAGCACCAAACCTAAAAACTGTATAAGCAGCTATGAAACCTCATCATCCATTATAACATGTCTGATGTTGGCATACTGTGTGATGATAACAGAACATGCAGAGAGAGAAATGACATCACAGCACCACACAAAGTTACTTGATACAATTCTAATTCAGAAAGAAGGACTCCCTAAAATTACCTGATGTCTATCCTTCATTTTGTGGCCCCCTCAAGTTAACACCCAAAAGAAGATTTACATGTGAATGCAGACACTGGCATAGTCAGAGTCCTAAGGCCAAGCACACTCAAGTTCCCCAGAAGTTAGATACAGCTACATATGTGGAACACCTGTTCGCTGTTCAGCTGAATCAGAGCCCTTCACTCTTTCAGCCACTCCTGTACTCACCAGTACAGCACGAAGGACATGACCTACATTGATAGAATTGTTGCCTATGAACAGCATTAGATAGTTTTTGAAACACCTTGGTAAGACACCACTTCAGCCAACAAACCTCCTGCATTATGCCACTTACTTTGGATATTCATCCTGCTCAGGTCCATCAGTCTTTTCCCAGTGTCCTTTAAAACACAGGGCAGCAAAATCCCATGCTTAGTCTCATTCTCTTTCCACAATAATAAACTACAGTTTAAAACTGCAATGGACACTTCCATATTGGACCAGTGTGTCTCCCTACCTATACCAGATGAATGATGGGGAGTTTTGGAACAGAAAAAGCCTCATTGAGTGAGAATTAAGCTGTTTTATTTAAACAGATGGAAGATGCACACACAACAACACCGAAGCAAAGGACGCAGTTTGAATTATTGTTACAATTCTTTGCCACATGCCTACAGAAAGCTTGACAACAGCTAAGCTGTCAACATGCTATCGTACCACCCATCCTGCTGACCAATCTTTGGTTTTCTGTACTCCCCCAGTTATCTGTGTCCATCTGTTGTCTCCTGTCTCATCCTTAGCTTGCTAGATCTTTGGGGCAGGGAACATTTTCTGCCCTGTGTTTGAACAAGAATTGTGTAGGTGCTACCACAATAGGCAGGAATAAAAATAACAACAATAATTAGGTTATATCTTAGTATCTCCTTGGGTTGGAATGTTTTCCTCCTGACTTCACAGCAGTGTTCATAAACAATTATAACTTGGTGCAATATGGGGCCTCATAAACAAATAATTACATCCCAACCTACCTTCAACCATTTCACCAGTCATCCCTTGAGGGCTGGATCTGCTGAGCTCTCCATATGCTCCAAATGGTAAGTGTGTGTGAACTCAGTTTCAGAAGAAGATACCAGCCTTGCAGTGCAGCAGGACTAACACCCTGCATATAACCCATAGATTTTCTTTGGACAGAACAAACTTCCTACACACAAACTGTTGCCTCCTACTTTTGTGTGTCAACCCTGACTCATTTCTAGTGCCAAGAAGAAGAGTATAGTATCTTCATCCTCTACTCCCTCTGAAGAATGGCAAGAGTCTGCAGTTACAAGTTCATGTAAGATGGTGGAAAACAATTATATTATAAACTGTGCACGCAGATTGCAGCCAAGCACAACACTGTACAACTTCAACAAGCATATATTCCCAGATGTTCTTTTAAACTAAAAGGAAAATCTTCCTTCTTTGAGGTTTGCTAGGGAAACTGGCTCTCTGCACAGTCAGAAATTCACTTCTAGGCCCAACCGGATCCAGACAGGCTATTAGTGTAAATCTAAGATTCAGGGAAAGACAGCAGTAACATGCCACATAGTATGTCTTGGATTACTTGCTAGTAGCTGAAAGGTTTTGGTGAACCTTCAGGGAAGAAAAGCCCCATTCACCAAGAAACATCCTCCTCTCTTAAAGTGCCACGTGCCCCTCTCACAAGTACACACACAGACACACAATCACCAGGTTGGGAGAGATCTTCAAGATCATCGAGTCCAAGCCATGCCCTAATACCTCAACTAAATCATGGCACTGAAGTACTGAAGCATATGTCTACTGAATCCGGCATTAGGCTCTCTCTTCTCAAATCCACTGGGTGCAAAGGCACCTCCTGCAGTGCCTCATCCACACTACTCTGCTTGAGGACACTGGAAGAAAGATGTTGCAGAGAGAAAAATCCTTTGCCCTTGCCCACTTCTTTTGATGGAAGAGCACAGAAAAATCATCTTGTAGCTTTGACACACCGTACAAATCTGCAGTGGTTTTTAACAGGTGAAAACAGAAGTGTAAGCCTTTTTTCCATCTCCAAATAATTTCACCAAATCTTCCCAGTGTAAATTAATCAGTAACCACGATAAAAGTCTACAACAACTTTCAATTCCTAGTTATGAAGACGCAGGAAGTTGGGCCAGCCCTCTGTTTGTCTGTTATCTGCAGAAATAGAAAGGCTTATGGTGCTGGATGCTAATGTAACGCTGCTGAACACACAAGCTCCCTCAGGTCTTTTAGGGATGTGCACTGTGAAACTGGATTGTGCCAGTGGCATGGAAGGTGCTGCAGGGCAATTTGCAGAGGGAGTGATTCACCCTGGCTCTGCGACCCCACACTCCCACCATAGCTGCCAGTGGGGGGACAAGCCTGCCTGTCAGGCACTGCAAGAGCTGTTGGGACCAGACATCAGGAGTTCAGGCAGCCCATTCCCTTCTGAACTTGTCAAAACTATAATAAAACAACCTAGATAAAATTTTGTGCCTCCTGTCTCATCTGTTCTTAAAACTTCCTGTGATGAGGGCACTACAAACTCCCTCAGGACACTGTTTTCCTGCTTAACTTTCCAAATGCTCATAAAGCTTTTCCTAGCACTTACCTCCACATCTTCCTTGCTACAAATTAAGCTGATTACTTCTTGTCCTATCCCCAGTAGACACAGAGAACAATTAATCACTGTCTTCTTAAAACAAGCTTTTAAATATTGGACGGCTTTTCCCTCGTCAATCTTCTCTCCAGCCTAAACCAACCCAACCAATCCTCTCCTTGCAGATGGCATTTGCCACTCCGGCTGCTCTCTCCTCGTCTCTCTCCACTGTTTCTGGTTTTCCTGCTCTCCCTGGATGCAATGCTCTGCTATGGCTTCAGCAGTGGCTGCTAGCGTAGAAAAACTACTGCCTGGGTGCTACACGTGACATTCCTGTTAAATATACCCTAAAATGGGATTTGCTTTTTTGCAACATCACCACACTGTTGACTCACATTCAGTCTCTGACTCACAGTAGTGCCTCCCAGATCCTTTTCTGCAGTTCTGTTGCCTGGCTTGTTATCCCCCATTTTACATACAGGCATTTGAGTACATCTTTCTGAGTACAGTACTTTTCATTTGTCTTTAATAAATTACTTCTTATCAAATTTAGACCATTTTCTAGTTTAACTGGTAAATTATCTATGTTGTGCCATGAAAGCAGATCAACTTCCAGCCTCAGGTTACACATTGGCAACAAAGCATGAAAGGAAGAACTGCTGTGTTCGAACTTCTTAAAAAGAGCTACTGTCTTACCAAAACCCTATCAATTCACTACTCCCTTTTCAGTCTGCATTCTACCTGATTCTGGCAGGTTGACCCTGGCTGGATGACAGGTACTCACCAAAGCCGCTCTACCACTCCCCTCTGCAACTGGACAGGGAGAGAAAATATAAAGAAAGGTTCATGAGTTGAGATAAGGGATCACTCACCAATTACCATCACAGGCAAAACAGACTCGACTTGGGGAAATTAAATCAATTTATTACCAATCAAAATCAGAGCAGGATAAAAAGAAGTAAAACAAATCCTAAAAACACCATCCCCACAGCCCTCCATCTTTCCTGGGCTTAACTTTAATCCCAATTCTTTACCTTCTCACCTTTAACAGCAGTGCAGGGAAGTGGGGAATGGAAGTTGCATCAGTTCATCACATGTTGTTTCTGCTGCTACTCCCTCCTCAAGGAGAGGAGTCCTTTCCCTGTTCTACTGTGGGGTCCTTTCCATGGGAGACAGTCCTCCATGAACTTCTCCAGCATGAGTTCTTCTCAGGGGTTACAGTTCTTCAACAACTGCTCCAAAACAGATCCTTCTCCATGGGATTCAGCCCTTCAAGAACAGGCTGCTCCAGTGTGGGCGCCCATGGGATCACAAGTCCTGCCAGCAAACCTGCTCCAGCGTGGGCTCCTCTCTCCATGGATCTGCAGGTCCCTGCCAGGAGCCTGTTCCGGCACCGGTTTCCCAAGGCATCACAGCCTTCTTTCAGGCATCCCCCTGCTCCAGTGTGGGGTTCCTTCACAGGCTGCAGGTGGATCTCTGCATCCCCAGTGCATTTCCATGGGCTGCAGGAGCACATCTGGTCTCACTATGGTCTTCACCATGGGCTGCAGGGGAATCTCAGCTCTGGCACCCAGAGGCCCTCCTGCCCTGCCTTCTTTGTTGACCTTGGTGTCTGCAGAGTAGCTGTTGTCACATATTCTCGTTCCTTTCTTCTCTGGCCACAAGTATTTCTATGCAAAAACTTTTCTTTCCTTCTTAAATACATTATCACAGAGGTCTTCCTACCATTCCTGACTGGCTTGATCTTAGCCAGCAGAACATCCATCTGGGAGCCAGCTGGCATTGGTTCTGCCAGACATGGAGGAAGTTTCTGGCAGCTTCTCACAGAAGCCACCCTGTAGTACCCCCAGCTACCAAAACCTGGCCATGCAAACCCAATGTACTGATACATGGTGGTCTTCATAAATAAACAGTAGCGTACTCTAGCCTCATAAAATACATTTACTCAATGAAATTACAATCTGCTGCCAAAACAGTTCAGTAACATCCTAGACACCACATCACTCTATGACCCCAGCTAGTAATGAGCTGCTATCAACCAACAAGGAAGAGAAGGGACACATTTGAAAAACTAATTATCTTAAACTAAACTCTTAAGGCCTGACTCAACAAAATTATGACTTTTGGTCCACTGGTATTAGATACACCCTTAATATGTATTTGATTAATTACCTATATGAAACTACATCAAGGATCAATGTTTCTTTATATTTTCTCCATAAAGTCCTTAGCATTTGATTCCCAGATATGAAGCAGGTATTTTTAATGCATATACCTGAAATTATATTGTATCATACCCTCTTTGAAAGTGCTGCTTGAGATGACCAAACAAACTGACAGATTTTAATACCAGAGCTTCAATGCACTAACAGGCATTCAGAGTCCCTCTTAGTCCCCCCACAGGACTTTTGCACTCTCTTTGTCTCCCTTCAAAAAGTCAAAGTAATCAATAATTTAAAATTTCTTTTCTTTGTGGTCTACAAAAAGATTGCAGTGTATAACCAGCCGTCGTAAGAGGACAATTAAATATCCAGAATTTCTCTCACCCTACAATTTAAAAGGATGTTAACTGACTGTGTCCAGAGAAGGATAACAAACCTGCTGAAATACTAGAACACATGTCCTCTGAGGAGTGGCTGAGCACTTTGGATTCATTTAGTTTGGAAAAAAGGGAGTTGAGAGGCAACCACTGCTATCTACAGCTTCCCGAGGAGGGGACCTGGAGGGAGGTGCTGAGCTCTTTTCCCTGGTATTCAATGACAGATGTAGGAATGATTCAAAGATGCAGCAGGTGAGGTTCAGACCAGATAGTAGGCAACACTTCTTTACAGAGGGTGACCAAACACTGAACCAGGCTTCCTAGAGAGGTGGTCAATGCCCTGAGACTCTCAGAGACAGTTGCACAATGCCATTAATAATATCCTTTAATGTCTGGTTTGCCCTGAAGTGGTCAGGCAGTTAGACTAGTTGATCCTTGTAGGTCACTTCCAACTGGAACAATTCTATTCTATTATCAGACATATGAAGCTTTCCTTTCAAGGAACTCAGTGTTTTAGAAATTATAATTTCGAATTTTCAGTGAATGGCAAAAGTGATGACTGTTATGAAAAACTGGTTAAACATATTCTGAGACAGAACTCCGGACTTCTGCTTCTTAAGTTAATACTTAAGGACCATCCTGCCTGGTCTGCTGGCTCAATACTGCTATAATGAAGTTCATGGGTCATAGATCAGTACATGCTGAGAAACACCTGGTTGAAAAGGGATTTTACAGAAAAGGACCTGAGGTCCTGGTGGACACCACACTGAATAGGAGCCAACAACATGTCCTTGCACAAAAGGCAGCTATGGTATCCTGGGTTGCATTATAAGTGTTGTCAGCAGGCTGAGGAAGGGGATTCTTCCCTCCACTCAGCACTGGTGAGGCACAAACGTGTGTGCAGTTCTGGACTCCCCCATATAAGAGAGAGGCCGACATAACAGGGGGAATCCAACAGAGGGCCATGAAGAAGATTATAAGTGTCTCTCATACTAGGAAAGGCTGGGAAAGCTGAGACTGTTTCGTCTGGAGGAGAAAATACTCTGAAGGGAGGCTGGGGAGGGCAGTGTCTTATCAACACACCTAATTACCTGAAGGCAGGGTCTAAAAGGTAACAGGCAGGCTCTTTTCAGTGGTGCCCAGCGACAGGACCAGAGGCAACGAGCCCAAACTGAAACACAGAAGGTCCTGCCTGAACATCAGGAAACACTTTTTTATTGGGAGAGTAACTGAGCCCTGGCACAGGTTGCCCAGGAAAGTTGTGGAGCCTCCCTCCTTGAAGATATTCAAAAGCCATCCGGACATGGTCATCATTTCTGGGTGGCCCTACTTGAGCAGGAGTTGGATCCGATGACCTTGACAGGTCCCTTCCAAATTTAACCATTTTTGGTTTTGTGGATTTCACCAGCCATCAGCAGGTCAAAAATCTTCCTAGAAAATAGTTGCTCTTAGGCTTAATCTGTTCCTTTTCAAATGTGTCCTGATGTTATAGCAGATCCTTCTGTAGACTGATACTGCAGATGGTGCAGAAAATACTTTAACAGCTAGGATGGGTTCCTTCTCAGGACAATGCTGCTATTTCACTTATTGCATGAACTGATTGAGATCTTTGTGAGCTCACTTTAATTCAGACTTATGCAATGCTCAGAAAGGTCAGACAGGTTATTCCCTCCTTTCCATTATTTCCCAGAAGTAGTGAAGACAAGAAAGCACAGTGGTCAAAAAATCTAAAATCAAACTGTTAAGAATATATTGCTCACCTCAGCAGAGAAGTTTATTCCAGATAAGATCTCAGACTAAAGCAAGGACTCTTATCTTCTCTATGCATCCCTAATACCTGGAATTGCAAAAGGAGGGCAGCACAGCCTTCCATTGGCTCTTCCAGTCTAATGAACAAAGTTGAACCAGGCAAGGGAAGGACATATCATAATCTTGTCTCACCTTCCAATGCTTCAAAGACCAGAAGAGAAAATATTAAAAAGTGCACATCACAACCTTATATGTGTGTTCAGTGACTGACATCCACATGTAGTAAATGACAGTGAGTTAGATATTTGCAAGTAACAAGAGCATTACGACTGGTGCCTTAACTTGCACCACAACTTGATTCACTTACATGTACAACAGCAACTCTAAGAGTAGAAAATTAGAAGAATGTCAAACTGGACAGAAAGCCTCTTGAATACTTTGAAAAGAATCTCTCTTCCATTTTGCTTCTTAATAAAAAAATAAGTATTTTGCAAGAAATACTGTTGCCTACCTGGTAATTCCTTAACACATATCAGCTGAAAACCATGCAGTCACAGAAGGACGAAGATTCACACTTAAGATGAATGAAGGAGTCTAAACTTAAGGTGAAAAGAAATTTCTCCAGCCCCTTCCTTGCTTTCCTCCATGACTAGTCATAAAGACAGGACAGAAGGTCCTTCCACACATCCCTCACCAGATCCCATTCCTCCACACTCCATTTAGTTTCTGCAGTTCAAGCAGATTCCTTTTCCCCCTGAAATCAATGTTTAATTAACACATTATTGGAAAAAAAAAAAAATAGGATGCAAGAGCAGACTGAAACAAAGCCAGCACTTCCCTGCTCTGCAGATGCAGCCAGTCCCATTAGACAGTTACCCCACTGGAAAGTTACTCCTCTCCTCATCCTCCTTCAGCTGCCAACAAACATCATCCTCTTGCTTAGTTACCTTTCTTTCCACCCCCATAGGACTCTTTCCTTTCTTAGAAGTGGTTCACAACAGCAGGAAAGACAAAGTAGAAGGGGAGCAAGTGCTCTCTGTGTAACCTCACAGTATGACTGAGGCCTCATCTTTAATCCTGCCATCCCCACAGGAGCAGCACACGGATTCCCCTGATGACCCCCCCCCCATCAACACGGCAAGCACAGCAGAAACACGACAGGGTGCTCTGCCATGAGCAGGGGATTCTCACAGGGTCGAACTCACGAGCAGATCCTGGAACTACGCACAGCTGTATGTACCCAAAGGCAGCGGAGATGCTACCAGCAGCTTCAAAAGGTTTACATCATACCTCCCCCTATCCTCATCAATTATTATTCTATCCCATTCCTTGGCTCTCATCCGGCTGCTGGGAGGTACTTGGATGCAGGGGATGCTGCAGCACTGTCAAGGGCATTATGAGGCAGGCCTAGGGCTTGAGCGCCCTCCCTGCTACACACACAGGCACCCACACAACAGGGCTGGTGCAGCTGGCGAAGAACAGCAGAGTCCATGAACTCCTGGGCTGAGCTGTCCTAGTTATGAAGGGAGACATCAGGATCTTTGAAAGAGTCTACCATCCCAGCACTGTCATTCCGAGGATCCAAAGCTACTAGTGTTAATTAGTTCCCATGATGTGATGGATGACGAGCGGCAGGACTAGGAATGACACAAGCAGATTGTGTTCGAAATGAGCCGTCCCTCACCATCAAGGGCAGAGGAAAGGAATTTGGAAAGGACAGGAGCTCAGCACACCACTGAGAGATGACAGGTCCACTGACAGCCCCCAAATCCCTGGTATACCCTTCCCATCACCCCAGCTCACTCCTTCTGCCAGCAGACGAAAAACAGGCAAGGGAGCATGCCTGGGAGAGAACTCAGGCACATGGCTATGAGAAACAAGAAGAAAGCTCTGAGACAAGGGGAAGCAAAGCAGATGAAGGGATAATCCACCCTGTAGCAATGGGCCATATTTCAGACAGAGCTGAACTTGTGACAGCTGTAAGTGAACTTCCAGCACCCTCTGAAAAGCCACTATGTGTGGTGATGCTAACAGCAGCCCAGAGTCTAAAGAGGTTGAAGGCTTTAGCCCAGACAGAGCACTCTGCCAAGCTGGCTGTGTGGTGTACAGTTCACAAGAGCTGTCCACAGTGCTCAGAGAGCACTGCTTTCTGTGAATGGTAACAAGAGAAACTGTGTTCCCACCTTCCCTTAAGGAAGAACGCGGGATCTTCCAACATCACTAGTGTATTTCCAGTAGGAGTCTTATTGCTCAGCTTTTCAAGAACGTCACTACAGAGACACTGCATTTGATCCCTACTAGACTTCAGTAAAACCATACTCATGCTAGCCCAATCGAAAGTCATGGTTTTGCTATTAAAAAAAAAAAATTTAAAAAAGGTATAAACTGAGCACTAAAAGTGCCATCCACTGCCTACAACAAGGAGAAAGGCAGAACAAATTTCTCCCATGCTGCCTTTTTACAAGCATGTCTTGGTCTGGCTGTTTGGATGGCAATGAGAAATCAAAACACCACTTCTGATTCTCAGAGTCCTTTACATGTGAATTGCCACTGTCTATGCTCAAGTGAAGAAAAACAAAAGAAAAGAAAAAGCATACAATGTGACCCAAGATTATGTAGTGTACTGGTTTCAAGAAGTTACCAATCCCTCAAGTATCTTGGTTTCCACAATTAAAAGTTTCTTCCTCACCACTTGCTGTATGAATTAAGAAACAGCTCTGCTAGACTGACAGACTGCTATTACCTAGAAGAGGGGGATGAGGGAGAGATGAGAACTGATAAAAATTTCCAAAGTTTAACCAAGATTGGGGTAATTTCTGGCTCCAGCTGCCTTAGCAATAGTCCAAAAATAAAGCCTGTCCTCTCTTCTTGCTGGTGGGGGGCAGAGGCAGATAAACCTGGATGCATTTAGTTTTTAAATTAAACACCATGTCTCTTGCATCATCATCATCATCATCAGAGGTCATCTCTTATCCTGGCTTTTGGTCATCATAAAGCTTCTGACTCCTTCAGTTTGTTCTTGCATAGATCACTGTGTGTCCTTATCATTGATACAGCACATCACAGCTCAGCCAGTATCCTGACATCCACCTGTACATGCCCAGAGCACAGAGCTAAGGAGAGGGCAAAGGAAAATGGACTGGGGGGAAAATACACTCTGCTTCTCAAGAAAAATACACTAAAGAGCCCTGGAGGAGGCTGCAGAAAAAGACGTTCAGTAGATCTACCAAAATATCATTGCTGATACAAGAAAAAGGGAACTAAACTCTTCCTTCCCAGGAATAATCCAGACAAGAGCCCAACTATCTCGTACAGTCTGAAGGTGTCCCCTAGGTTGAGGGTCTAAATCCAATGCTAACACAAAAAAAAAAAAGTTGCCTGTACCTGATGGCTTGGTAATTTGCTTAGAAAGGGAAGAAAATAAGGAATGGAGGAGGCATATGTATCTCCTTTTTGCACAGGGACTTAAACCTTAAAATCCACCATCATTGCTACCACAAATTACCCCAGCACCACCTCTCACTCTCTGAATGTTCTGCAGGAACTGAGTTCCCCTGTCACTTCAAGGATGCAAAACATTCAGGGTCAGGGGTAAATTCCAGTGCTATGTCAATGTTCTTCTTCCTTGGCTGTGAAAGCTCAAGGAAGGGCAAAGCACGACAGTCAGGGTGAGCTACAAAACTCACATTGCAATCATTGAAATGTACCTACAATAATACTGTTTGCAACTTTTCCTATTAACAAATAATTCATAAAAGCAAGCTAACCATGCCACAATAACACACTAGTACTTGAATCACTGGGGAAAAGGAGAAATCATAAAACTTGGGCCCAGTTTTGCCCTTCGGGGTACCCGGGAGATACCAGGGAGGCAGTCTCCACAGGATGGGAGCGGGCACACAGGCCCTGCAATACATTCTGCCTGTTGCTCAGATGGCCACCACATCACCTTAGAGAGTAGTCAAACAAGAATCTAATGTAAGGAGGATAAAAAGGTATGAGAGACCATCAAAAGGAAGGCTACAACCATGGTGAAGGGCCTAGAGGAGCCTTATGAGAAACAGCAGAGGACTGTTGGACTGTTCAGTCTGTAGGAGACAGGGGATACCTCATCACAGTCTACAACTTCCTCACGAGGGGAAGAGGAGGGGCAGGCACTCATCTCTTCTCTCTGGTGACCAGTGACAGGACACAAGGAAACGGCCTGAAGCTGAGTCAGGGGAGGTTTAGGTTGTATATTAGGAAAAGGTTCTTCATACTGAGGGTGGTTGGGCACTGGAACAGGCTCCTCAGGGAAGTGGTCACAGCACCAAACCCGACAGAGTTCATGAAGCGTTTAGAAAATGCTCTCAGGCACATGGTGTGATTCTTGGAGTGCTCTGTGCAGGGCCAGGAGTTAGACTTCCAGCTGAGGCTGTTGTATGATGGTAAGATTCCTACAAGCACAGGAGCTGCAGCATAACAACCACCACCAAAGTAACTGAGGTAGAAGGGCAGGCAGGAAGAGATCTAAAAGTAACTACTGGTGAAGCTGAACAGCTGAGGCAAGATTGGCTCTGGTGAGCAAAAACCAAGGGAGCGGAGGAGTATCTCCAGGCATCACCTACAGCAACAATGTGGGGCACTGGACACACCCCTGCCCCCATCTTCCCGGCTGTAGGTTACCACTGCACCTCAAGGTCAGAGAAAGGAGAAAAGCAAAAGGTGAACAACAACAGTACCTCTGGACAGATCTATTTATTCAACTTTTGCTATTGTTTCATGAAGTAGAAAGATCCAGAAACATGGAGACCTCAGAGCAGGCACAGCCACACAGAGGAAATGAGAAGTAGCAGCAAGCAGAACCACAGGAGCACCTTCCTGCCACTGCTCCCCTCAGCCTGGGTGGCAGCAGCCCATGATCAAAGAAGGAAGTACTTCACAGCCAGAGAAGGAGGGTGCTGAGCAGGTCTGTGAGCCTTGGAGAGGGTCCTGGACATCCTCAAGTGCAGGGAAAGCTTCCCTTTCACTGTCTCAGCTCCCTCATCCCTGTGTGCCAGTCACCACAGCCACCCGCTGAGGCTTGTCAGATCCTTTCCCGTGTTCTAGCTGGGGAAAAGAAGGAAGGGAACAATGGATGGAGGAAGAGACTTATCTCCCTTCGCTCCCCCAGCCCAGCCTTTTCCCTGCTCCACTCAGACCTAAAAAGCCATGGCTCTCCTGCACATCCTACAACAGAAACACAAGGAGCTTTTCTCAGCCTCTCAATTCACCACCCTCCAGGCTCCGGCAGGGACTGCATGGAAATGGCGATATTTCTGTATCGTCTGGATCAACAGTACGGATAAGCTCAAAGAGGGCAAGAGAGGATGGCACGGGAGGATGAGGCAGGAATGCTTTTTTTCGTCCTGGCTCCAATGCAGCCCACCCCCTCTCTCGATCGCAATGCCCTCCAGCTCGGACATGCAAGAAGGCATTGGAAAGGGAGGGGACCTGGGATGCTTATGAATTTTGTTTCCCCTATCAAGGGGACAGCTCACTCCCCCGAGCATGCCCGGCTCTGACTGAGCTCCCTGGAGTAACCTTTATTCCAGTGTGTCGCAAGCATGTATTTCACGGATGGTTACACTGAATCATTATCACCAGACGTTCATTTGACCAAAATAATGTTATTAGCATCGTCAGGTCCATTTCCCCCCACACAATTTCTCCCTCCCCAATGCACATACACTCCCTCCAACCCCCAGGCCCCTGCCATCCACATAGGGTACACCCCACCCCAGTACAAAATCTCATGATGTGTGGCACAATGTCCAGGAAAAGAGAACGGCTAAGAGGGGCTGGCGAAATGGATGGACGTGCCTTTGGCAATTACTGCGTTCCCTACCCTCTGCCAATGTTTACCAGCCACACAGACACACAAAGATGCACACGCAAAAATCGAAATTAAATCACTGACTATCCAAGGTACATGACTATGAGTGTATGAGTGTGCCCAAGCTGCGGTCACAGTCCTATCGGGAACCCAAATCTGTGTGGCATGAAGTAAAGGTCATCGTGCCACTGTTGTGATGCACTAAAAAAAAGCCGCAGAGCCATCAGGATGTAACACAGAATTTTCTCGTCAAGGGATGAGAAACCTTCGGGGGAGTGGGGGCTGGGAGGAGGAAAGCGGGTGTGCGGATGGGGGGGATGGGGGAAAATGGCAGAAAATGGGGAGGAAAATGAAGAATACAAAGCTCCACTTCGCTAATCCAAGATAGACAATCCATCCCTTCCCCCCTCTCTACACCCTCCCTCCCTCCGAAATGTTGGTGCAGATGGATTTCTGTATCTTGGTTTTGCAGCAGTGGGTCTAATGACTCCCATACCAAACCCCCTCGCTATGATAACCCCTCCCACTATTTTTTTTTTTTAACCGGGCTGAAGAATAATGTGTTTTTAGAGATAATGGGTTTTATAAAAAGAAAAGAAAAAGGGACGCAGCGCAGACATTATGCGAATAAGCTGCTCCCCGCATCACCCCCATCTTCTCCCAACCACACATTCCGATTTCATCCCCTCCCGTCATTCTCCAGCCTTCCCCCATCAGCTCCCCCAAGGAAAGGAAAAAAACCCACAACGCGATCTGGGTAGCCGATCTCAAAATCCCAAGCACTAATCTGCTTGAATTTGTTCTTCTCCTTATATAAGCAGCAGCACGTCAACATGTTCACTGGAAACGCAGCGTAAAATGAGGCCAGGCTACAGCCATGGAACAGGGGTGATATCGGCAGATATCGCTTCTATCGAGAAGCCATCGCCACCAGGTTGATGAAATCAACTATTGGGCTTCCAGCCCTTCCCTTGCTTTATTTATTTATTTTTCAACGCTTACTCTAATTTTACTTTGTTTCATTTTGGTTTCGCTCTACTTCATTTTTGAAAGGACAAAAGTGAAATAAATAATTAAAAGCCTAGAGACATACCCCACCAGAAGGTGCCCGAATGCTCCAGAAAGAGAATCCTCACCTCCTAACTTTGGGGTTTATTTTTTTTTAATAAATAAATACAGTCCTGTTGCTCACATTATCCCCAAACTTCCCATGTCCCCAGCTGCACCTCCCTACTCCCGAAAACCAGACACTTAGTTAGCGAGAGATAAACATTTAAGAAAGTGCTGAATACTGAAAAGAAACTGATAGGGAAATGGAAAATTAGGTCTATACAATAATCCAGTTCGTTCAGCCGATAAAGTGCGTTCAGTCGCAAACCCACGAGCAATAATCTCTGCAACCTCCTCCCCCCAAAATACTACTAACCCTTATATAAACTTGCTCAACGCCAATGACCATTTTAAATTAAACCAGTGACAGACGTAACACCTTTCTGGTTAATGTTACAATTAATAACTGACTGTATCACCACGGCAAACAAAACCTTTTGTGATTTAATTTTCCCCCACCTACTCAACATCTCTCTTAGACTTTTCATCAGTCTAGTTAAGAGTTCACCCCCTCAAAAAATAGCCCCTCAAAATATGCAATAAACAGATATTGGTGAGCGATCTTTTCAATATTCACCTTTTTAGGAGGGCTGTGTGCTTATCTCAGTACAATTACAGGCAGTAAAAAATACAGGAGGGACAAATAATATTTAGAAAAAACAGAAATAATTTCTTAAAACTATTTGCAACGAAGTGTGGAACAGTTTGACCACGGAAAGGTGGAACGAGAGCTTGGAAAAGCAAAAAGCTGAAAGTGTGCTTTTTATAAACGATTCAATGTTTTTAGCCCCGGTTCTGCCTCCCCAATCCTTTGGTTTTTTGCCGCTGATCTCATGCCTAATCTTTTTTATTGTTTTCTTTTGAGGGAGGAGGGGCAGAAATCAGGAAGAAAAAAATTTGAAATAGAAAGTGATCAATTTTAACAAAATGCATTCTTAAAACAGCACTGTTAAATATGTTACTTCCTAGCTACATAAGATTACCATTAAAATAAATTTAAGAGTAAGCAAAAGGCAAGTCACCTGCAAAGCACCAGAGTCGATGCCCTTAGGTAGGAGAATTACATCACTCCCTGACTCAAGGGTGTTTTCTTTTAAATTATAAAGCAGGTGTGTTTTTTTCTTACAGAAAAAAAAGATCAGAAAAAAAAAATACAGCGGTTATTTCACATACATTTTGCACGAAAAAAAGCATTGAACCAACCTTTAAGGTCACTGACTGCCTGAAAACCCACAGCAGTCACTCACGGTGGAAGTTTTCAGGCAAGACGGCTACTAAATCATTAATACAAACAAATGGAAGGCGGGGAGGAAAGGCGCTACCGTAATAGATCCGAGGACTTGGAAGAGGCAAAAAATATTAAAGAAAAAAACTTTCATCTTCAGCCTCTCTTCTTTTCTCGTTCGTATTTTTTAAGAAATCCTTAAGCCTTAATCAAACAGCAGGCTCACTCTAAGGGTATCCCTGCTGTAACTCAGCGTAGTGTCTTCTTTTCCGAGAGCCCCCCCCACCAATTTTCCATTCCAAAATGCCCCGCCGTGGGAACTGCGATCTCCCAAAAAGTCTGACCAAAGCAGCCGGAGCGTCCCGGGGGTCGGTGCGCGCCCACTCCGCCCGGGCGGGCAGCGCCCAGCCCCGCCGGGGCAGCAAGGAACGGGGAGAGGGAGAAAACGATCCGAAATAGTTGTGGTGAGAAGGGTGAGGAGAA
>VZTJ01004775.1:1422243-1564919 GCA_013397795.1 Orthonyx spaldingii
CGCCCGACCGGCCCCGGCTTTTAAAGAGACCGCGGGTCCGCACCCCGGCTCCCGGCACGGTCCGCCCGGCCCCGGCAGCGGGCACGGCCCCGGGCACGGGCGGCACCGCTCCGCCGGGCTTCGCCTCCCACGCTCCCGCCGCCTCCGCCCGAGAGACAGGTTCAGCGGCTTCTCGGCTGCCGTCGGCCCGTCAGCGCTCGTTCCCCGAGCGCTCCTTCACCGGGCGGGCATAGCAAGGGGCGATTTTTGCACCTCTGGTCCCAGCCCAAGGCGAAGCCGGGCAGATGAGGCTTATTTTTTCCTTCAGTTTGCCACCAGGGACCTGCCGTCAGAGCAGAGGAAGCGTCTTCCTCAGACCATCACTTTCATGAGTCCTCCAAAACCCTTGAAGTTCACGAAGAATTTTCCCTTCTAGCTCAGAGTTTGACCCAAATCTACTGCGTATTTCAAGTCAATTTATATACTGCCTGTTTCATTTAAACCAGACACTAAGTTTCCTTGTACAAATCTCTCGAACTTTTTATCCACTCATTTCCTCACTTGTAAAAGTAGAGACAACAGCAACTGACAGACACCGTGGAATGTGTTGGGGACAGTATTTCAATCATTTAGAGCATACATCCTAGATATTGTTATTTATCATTTTATCACCGTTAGCACTTAGCACAGTAAATGTACTGTGGGGAACATGTATGTAAATTTTTTTAATGCGTTATCATGCTAAAAAGTCCATGCTCAAAGAAAACTAGCAGACGGGAACATTACTATGCACATGAAGTGCACACAAACCCAAAAGTGAGATATCAAACCTTCTGGCCCCTCTCTCCAGACTCTGTGGTCTTGTAAAATTTGTATATGATGCTCATACTGCAATGCCAGACACTTAGGAATGCATTTGCCTTAGGGGACAGACTGCAAAGCTATTTGTCTTTCCTTCTCCCTCTGATCATGTATCCAAAGGTTTTTGCCTTTTTCTACATTTTACATAGCATGCAGCCTACCTGCAGTTCTCAATAAAAAATTATTATTTTATACAGTATGTATTGATCACCTTCCTACTATCAAAATGCAGCTGTGTCGGAGGTGGATAATAGCCACACAGAAACACTGAATAATACTGTTATATTAGGAGCCCCTTGGGAAGTTTCTCTGGAAAACACAGTCCTTCACACACCCTAACAAATTCAGATACATGCACAGAGAAGATAACAGAGACCTATTTCAACAAGGTGACAACGGTCCAGCAAAGAGGCATCTTCCTGACCCAAAATCAGCGTCCCAAGAGCAAGATTTTACCCCTTTATATGTTTGTGCAAAGGCAGGTTATTGTTAAACATCCTGTTTTATACGGACAACATAACAACAGTAAAAACTATCAATCCCTCCTTAGGGCATGGGATTAGATCCTGGTCTCAATTACTGTGAAGAAAATCAGGTATTACTTCATTTACTTCAGTAGTTAACTCCAGATTTAAAAAGTGCATCTGGCAATAAAATCTGGCTCCTAGTACATTTCTTCACCTGCTGGTAGTTCTGGCAATCTAGCATTTTGTAACTTGCAGTTTATCAAAGTAATGATTTGCTAAGATAGTCTTCTGAAACTGCACCACCTCTACCCTTTCCCTCTCCAAGGTCTGCTAAGATATGCACCCACATACTTGCATACTATCAACAGAGTATCTTCTATGTAAAATCAAAGACAACAGCACAGTCGCCATTTCCAATTTCAAATTAAACCTCTTTGGTTTAGCAGACAGAAAACATCATGTCCTTTGTGAGAAAAAACAAACTAGCAACTTTTAACCAGCTTAATCACCAAGGGTAAAGTGAGCCCAAAAAGATTTGGGGAAAATAAGCTGGTTTTCATCCTATCCTTTCAACTGGAAAAAGAAAAACCTAGGACACCCACACATGAAATGTCTACAACTTAGAAAGAGGGATAGGAGACTTTATCTAACTGAGAAATATCTATTCAGAGTGCTACATAGAACCAAGGCAGATAACAACTACTTTGAAAAAAATCTTACTGTGCCTAACTTGGAAGCATAGACCTTTGCTTCTGAAAAATTGTTACAGTTAGGCACCAAAATAGCAGACATCATTTTATAAATAGGCACAGAATAGTGGGAAAATATTAGAAGAGCAGGGAAGTTTCATTAAGGTTGCAAGGTACATCTTTGCTGGGGTGTGGAGCAAAACAGAGACAAGAGGAAAGCAGTGCAATACAAGAAGTTCTTTGTCCAGCAAGCAGTCCTCTAACTGCTCAACAGGGGAGTGGATTTTTCTGATTCCTCTAATTCTTTCTTTCTTTCTCATCTCCAGCTCTAGCCCTGCAGTTTGCAAATAAGTTGTATGAAGAGGAAAGAAAAACATAATCCCTACAGTGAGGTTTGTACCAGACCCTTCTAATATTACTCACCTCCCCAGCATATGCCACTGGCATTGTGGTGAGACTTTTCAGAATGTATGACGTGCTCTAGATAAAGTGTTTTGTCCCTATCTAGAAGATAAGTAGATATATCAGACTTTTCCAGTGTCGTCATTATGAAAATAGCCAATTTCCTTTCCAAAGGGCCTTAAAAATTAGCAGTGACATAGATTTATAGACCTAGGCACCTGACAATTCCCTCCCAACACCACCAGAGAGAAGAGGCAAAGGCAAGAATAAATGTTCATAGAAATGCCATTCATCTTCTTTTGCTTGTTCCCTTTAGAATAAATTTCCAAAAATTTTTACCAAGCCAATGTGCTTGTTATAACTAAAAGACAAAATGCTATTATAAACTGGGGCAATTCAGTCAGTGCAATTTCAATAAATTGCTACGTGGGACTGCTCATCTTCAAGGTACTTATTTTGCTCTGAGATCTGGGCTTGCTAATTCAGAGCAGCAGCTGTGGTAGGCACCACACACAGCTTTTGCTTAGGTCTTGCTAGAGGACCGAGCTGGCTCACAGGAGCTACCCATCTCCCTGATGCAATAGAAAATGTGTGTGCCATTATCATCAGTTCCTGGTTACCTCCTTTCCTGTTGAGCAGGGCTGATCAGAGCCTGCAAAAGACTCTGGAGACAGAAGTTAGATCATTCATCATGCCAGGAGGTCCAAATGCTGCGCCACAAGATCTAGAAGATTCATTCTAAACTAATGCCCTGAATATGACAGCAGGGGATAGGAAGAGGGCTGCACTGCAATATTGTCCCATGGAGTATAATCTCCTGGTATTTCTTCTTAGATTCTCTGAATGGCATTCACCAAATCCTTGAAATTCAGCATTTGTATGGTAGAGTTTAATGGAAATGAGGCTCAAGGGGAATTTGCCATTGAAACAGTGGCAGGAGAATCTGTGCAACATGGCAAGAATGCAATTTAGCTCTCTGGCTTTTCTTTTTTTTTTTTTTTGGCCATGTTAGCACTTTTTGCCCAGAAGTTAATACCCAAGGTGAATTTACAAGCTGCAGTCCAAACTGTGATCAGATCTTCTTGGTTGTGCCAAACGAAGCTGATCTTATCTCACTGGTGACCTTATTCTACTCGAGAGAGCAAAACTCATTACAATAATAAGAAATAACAGAGATGGGGGGAGTAATCATGACAGCACTTGGTCATAACTCCCTTTACCATCATTTCAGAGGATTAGTTCTAAGTTCTTCTGAAAACGCCATTTTTCACTCCAGCTAGAGGTTCAACCTCCATAGTTATTCTGACCACTTGCAGGATGTAGCCAGTTATTCTTGATTCACAGGCTTTTCCTCCTCCAAGCATGTTCTGTTGCATTTATTTAATAGAAACTCTACACAGTGTATACAGGAAGTAATTTTCTGAGCACTATTTTGTTCAAGTGAGTGTAGAGGACACAGAAACTATACAGACACACCTTTGAGTTTTTGGAAGTGTATGAATGAACAAAAACAACCTTGATGTGTGTAGCCAAAAATGTAAGGGTGAAACCATTCAGATGAAAGAATTCTTTGTAGGAAGAGTGCATGAGAGAGATTAAATAAGCGGTGTGTGTGCAAATGCTGCAGGAGCAAATTCAAGGCAAGTCATGTAGGGAAAAAAACTATCTTTCATTGCATCAACTGACAAATTTGGGGAAAGAAATTATGCAAGCCCTTCCCCAAGTTTCATACACTGTTTCCCACCATCTTTAAGAGCACCACTGTAAGAGGATGCTTTTTACGTGTGCATTTATACATAAGCTTAACAACAGTAGATGAGACAGATGTGTGTGCACACTCAATTCTGCAAGGGAGAATAAAATAAAAGCTGTACATTCTTTAAGCCAACAATATAAAATTTAATGGTTGCCACATTGGCTTTGTGACCTCCACTACCAGATATTAGACATATATCTACATCTCATTCTAAGACAGAAAGACATCCATTGCCATCTTCCATTGTCAACAAGCCCACTGTGGCCCTGACTCAGTACAGACCAAAAGGAAGAGAACCATTTCCTAGGAGCAGCAGGTAGCATCCAGTGAAATGGCCAAAACCAAAGCCACAGTTCGGAGTTAAAGCACAACCTTCCAACAAGTATTTCCACCAGTTTTGAACTCCTTCCTTTCTTGCTTCTTGTGCCTTGTAACTCCATGAGATCACTCCAGTGATGATTTCATGATGTCATCCAACCCCCCACTTGCAGTAAGACTGAGTAGATATTTATTGCTTACTACCTCGTCCACTTGAACTCTACCTCCTCTCCTTGTTTCTAAATCCTCAGATGAAGCCATGAAAATTAACCAATGACATCACAGTGTGCTTGCCTGGCAACAAATATCATGTCATGCCTGCTTCTCCATCAACAGGGTTGGGTAAGAATAGGAATTGATGAGTACTAAAAGAGGAAGAGCTAGAAGGACATGCAATCAGAAAAGCTGGATTTAACATGAGTGAAAGATAAATCTCTCTTTAATAAAATGCTAATCATCCACAGGAGCTACTCCTTGAAGAACTTCAGCAACTCCTCAAGGAAGATTAAATATTATTTCCCTTTTGCCTTTGACCCTTCAGTGACCCTGAAGTACAGACACCCTGATTGCTCAAGACCAGTGGTCCTCGACAGGGACATTTCCTGCTGGTATCCACTAGTTAACACTCCAAACAATGTAGGAAACACAGACAGTTTGGGAGTTTGTATCTGGTATTGTATTCAGTCTTTAGAATCAACCCCTAGCAGGCTCACGTCAAACACTTAGCTGTAGCTGGGCACTTACCCACACAAGACAGAAACCCTTCCCAGCCAGCAGGAGCAGGTGGAATAGAGATATCAGTGCAGAATAACAGCATTGGGCCAGGACAAGACAAACTGCCCTCTCTTTCTTTCAAAAAGCAGACCCCTCACACTGACTACAGCACCCATCTCACGTGTGAGTATAGTGTAGGTTCGCCAGCAGAATTTCTTTTATCCCATGAGCTTCTGAAAGGTGTTTGCAAGCATCACGTTATAAATAACTGATCAGGTGGGAAGCTCTCAGGATAAGGAACAACTGCTGCAGCCAGTGCCTTTCTAATGGTTCAGATGTCTCATTTGAAAACCTTATCCACTAGTTTGGATAAACATGACACAATGAAACAGTGGTTATTTTCTCTGCTCACATACCAGACAAACACAATGCCTTCAAATATCGTTCTATCCACAGGGGGAAGTACTCCTCATTCACAATCAGACGCCAATAAATGTCTTTTTTTTGGCATGAATCTATAACGTGAAGATTTAAGGTGAGATGAGAGACCCCAAATAGGATTCCAACAGAACTGAGGTGAGGGGGGAAAATTTTGTTCCTGCTGCTCTAAAACAATGGGGGCTGGGCATTTTATAGCATCAACAAAATCCTTCAGGGAGCCAAAAAGAGCAAAATACACCTTCTTCTCACTTAGCAAACATTTTTTTTGACAAAAGCCTTTCAGCTTCTGTTTAATGATAGGCGTGGCATATCTCCAGGATAAGCCTAAAGCATTGCTTTTGACCTGTAAAGCACTATATGCCTCTTTTTCAAAATTAATAGGCATTAGGTATCCATGCTACTTAAGCACTTTCTGAAAATCCTATTGAGTACCTGTCTAGGAAAATCCAACCATACCAAAAATCCAACTTGGGTCTCGTCACCTCTTTTCTCAAAGGAGGTTAAGCCAACACTGACTCCCAAAAACACAAGGAGGTCCATAATGAACTAGCAGCCAGGACTCTGCCCTACACTGCTTTCAGGGCTGTGCCCTCCTACATGTCTCCCCTCCACACCTGGTGGAAGGTTTGACTGATACCTTGAGGCTGGCAGCAGGCCTGTGTTGTCCAGTTACAGGTTCTGCACCCATCACTCTGTATTCTTGCCTTTCCTGAGCTCAGTCTATGCTTTAAGACAGGCAAGTTGAAAAGCTCGACAAATGCATATATTCAAAAAAAGGGACAGCAAAAAAAAAAGTGGAGAGCAGTTCCCCTTCTACAGCCTGGCCCCTGTGTCCCAGAGCAAATACAAACCTTGCTTTAGGGCACTATATAAATTAGTATTATAAATTCAGATGGTGCACCAGGGAGTGCCTCATTCTGTATGATTGGAGTCATTTTTAGGAGCAGTTCAGGCACTCAGCCTGCCACATGCGACTGCTGCCCCAAGGGCTGCCATTACAGATGCATTATTACAAAGCGCTGCAATAAAGCATGAACTAAAACAACTTCATTGAAATGAAGATTAATACAGAACCTGTGTTCACCTCCATACACTCAGAAGGAACAGTCCAGCAAACACGAGCACCGCAGTGCTGGGGCTGATGGGCTAGGGGAGCAATGTGCTGGCCAACCACCGCTATTGCTGAAGGCAAGCAATACATTTCCATAGCATCTTTTAAGTGTCCACGGATGGATTTAATGCAGCAGCTGTGAAACAGAGAGTGAGGCAAGCAAAACAAGTGCTGAAACATGCAGAAAAGTGAGCTGTGTTTGAGGCAGAAAACCGAGAGGGATGCTTCAAACCTAGAGAAGAAATACCATTCACTGCAGAATGATCCCTGCCTTGAGTTATCACTGACTTCAATGGATATTGATGGATATTCTCAGCACTTCAAAGAGTTGTATCCACATGACACTTAGAGGTGAGAAAGATCAGCTAAGGTGATAGCTCTTCCACTCCACTCACAATCAGAACAAGATTTTTCACCATGATCTATTTGTTGGTGCCATTGTCACCTCAGTTAAACTCACCTATGCGATACAACACTTACTACCTCCCCCTTCTGACGCCCTTTGAGAGTCTCGTAAATTTCACCTTTGACGTAAACTGTGGGCCATTACATCTATATATTTCCTGCTCAAATTAAACTCATGATAGCCTGTTATGGTTTAGTGGCCCAACTTTCATGCTTCTTTTTCCTGATACAGGTTTTCCACTCTTCCTTTCCTTGAAATCAGTGTAAGGCTCCTAGCAAAACTAGCTGTGACTGCTGACTACAGGTCCCAGTGGATTCATTCCTTCGTTTTATCAACCAAATTAGACCTGAACTTGTAGTAGTAAGTATAAAGGAGTCTAGAATAGACACTATCCCTGACACCCAGAACAAGTGGCTTAGTCAGTTCTGGAAGTGAGTACTCCTAGATCCCTTTGAAGTCTCTGAGACATGACCCAGTAGGAAGGCATTGAAAGGCAGCACAGCATCAAGTCTTCTCACCAAGGGGAAAAAATCCACATGGGGAGGGGCAGATGGCATTTCACAAGAGAAAACAAAGCGTTGGTTGCTATATTACACCTCCAAAGTAACAGATTTATGATTAATCTGCATGATGGTATTTTGCACTTTAAGGAAAAAGCAACAGTCTTCCCTGAGGGCACACCTCACAGAACAGAGGCTTTGACCCTTGGGAATCAACTGCATGCAAAGGCCTTTATTTATCATTTAGCGGTGTTTAAGACCTCACAGATGATCTGTCTTTGGCATAACACCCAGATAGGCACATTGTAATGGATGACACAGATAGGTGGAAAAAAAAATAAAAAAGAAAAGAAAACAAACAAAACAGTCATGCATCTCTGTATATGGGCTGGAAGTGAATGTGGGAGAAAGGACTAATAAGAGAACAGATGCCCCCACGATTCTGACATCTACATTGCTTTCTGTTTTTGGAATGAAAAAAATAGTTTTTCATAAAAATAAATGAACTGACATCAAATATTTAAATTTTAGGGGGAAGAAAAGATTGAAGGGGATATATAAATACACAATAAACAAGCAAAAGCTCCTGCTAACAGGTTTGTCTTTCCTCCCCAAGTTGACAAGCACTGCACTAATGCAACTGAGAGAGAACAAGATCTGCTGCATGCAAACGATTCCTAACAGAGCTAAAACTGCACTGAACATGGATAAGGAAAGTTGGGCAGCTGCCTTTAGACAAGGCTGCCATGTCACTGCCCATTCAAAGGGCAGGACTGTAAAGCAATGGGTTTGAATTATATTATTTCACAGCAAGGTGCCATCCGTTCCTCCTCGCACTGCAATTTTATATCCCAAAAATAGAGTAGCCTTCACAGCCCTCCCACAGTGCACCTCTCACACCACCACAAATACAGCTCGATAACAGTCCATTGTCATCAATATTCCTCTGACTGAAGATGACTTAATAAAACATTCTTAGAAGTCAGTCAACAAGACCTACAATTAAAAGGGAGTCATTAAGCTCCATTGAATTATTGTTTTTTTCAGTTCTCCACACTTCTACTAAACCAGACATAACACTACATCCCAGGACGGACCTATGCTATGTCTAACTCTCAGTGGAGAACTCTGTAGACCTCTCAAGGGACAGGATTTCTTCTATGATTTTAAAACACAACTTCAAAGACCTACAAATATCTTAGATTAAAACCATGTGTAGAAGCCAGTAAAGATCCATATGTTGATGTGTCAATGTCTTCATACACCTGATTCACATCACACAGAAAGATAGGTAAATGCTTATGCAGGCTTCCTATGAAATGACCATTACATTTCTCTAACAAGCAGATTCCGACTGGGCAAAATGTTATTTGGATACCTACACTCAGAGCTGGAGGCACTGAAGCTTTCCACCCATCAGATCTAGGATCAGGATTTGAACTGCAATAAAATAATGGGTGTACCTGGTTAAACGTTGAGGCAGTGCCTCTCAGCATTGACCCCATGTACACAGAAGTCAGAATCCTCCTATAGGAACTAATCCTTCATCTGAAGGAAGAAATAGCCAGAAGACCCACCAGGTCTGCAGTTGCTACATTTCATATTACCATCCTAATAAACAAGAAGGTTTCCAACAGGTTCCAATTAGCAAAGTTTTGCTTAGCCCAACACTGTCTCAGCAAGAAGCTCTAGGGGTTAAGTCAATGGGACTATTATAACCCAGACACAGGCAAGTGACAGTCACAGATGAACTGCAGTGTCTTGAACATACTGTGCTCCACTAGATGCAAGGAGTCACAGTGATCACATGCACCATGCTTATGATCACCCCATGCACAGGGAAATTTATAACAGATGACTCCATCCTACCCCATCCAGCTACAAACCACAGCTGACTGTTTAAATACTGGCCTGCAGACAGAAGACATTGATTATCTTGTCCCTTTTTGCCAGGCACAATCTAAGAACTATAGCTCAACCTGCTTGCGGTATTACTGATCATCATTGCAGAGAGGGTCATGTCATCTCTGAATTCATCACAATATCTGCAAGAATCATGCAGAAAGTGCTGCTGCATCAGAAGTAAATTATTCTATGTTTTGTGTGAGGTAGAATTTTACTGGGCATATAACTTCAGAAATCTTGTTAAAGAAGGAAGTGTTACAATTCCCTGTGTAAATGCTCGCTGCAGAATAGGAGATGCCTTTTTTGTTTTCCTTGGTTTAAGCTCCCTCCAAAGTGATGCAAGCTGACACGTGAAAAGTTATCTTATAAAAAAACAATGAATTTATACTAGCATATCAATTTAAGTTCACCCTTACACATACCAGTATCACTTCTCCAGGCAGAAAACATATTAGATAAGAGACTTTTATAGCATTATCAACAGCAAAAAGGAAAGAAGCTACATCAGATACCAGCACTGACAGAGAATTGGGGTCATCTCCTGGGTCTTGTCTCCTACCTCTGGAAGAAACCATGGTTTGGTGTCAAGCAGAAATGACTGAGAGATTGAATTTGACAGTCCAGACACCTGCAACCATGTCTATACACCAGTCTCCTTCTCCATACCTCATCTTAGCCAATTTTAAAATGAAAAGCACCTCTCCAACCCCTTCCCATGTCTTTTACAAAGGTTAACTATTTAACACTAAAGGTACCTACTACAAAATAATGGAAGGTTATACATGAAAAATCTTGAGGAGATAGATGAGTTTCTGCCCTGACTGCAATTTTTTTAGGGTTGTTTTTTTTTCCCCCCAAAGTTTTGAAGATAGAAATCTGGCTAAATCCAATCTTTAAAGACTTTCCATATTAACAAAAGTTTCCCTACTGTAAAACATTACTCCTTCCCTCTCCCTCTGTGTCAGGAAAAAAAAAAAAGGCTCTTGCAATGGGTTATGATGCATCTTTAATGACAGAGTCGAGAGAAGTGCCTGCCATACAAAGAAGCTAATCAGTCAATCAAGAGCCAGCTCACCAGACAGAAGCCGTCAGTGCCTAACTGCTCTGTCTCCACCTGTCCAGGGAAACAACAAAACACCGTGGTACATGCCTGACAATTGAGTGCAAAATAGCACACATATTTATCTATTTCTAAGCATCAAAGGGGCAAGTTTTTGCTTCAGAATAACATTTTCAAGAATAGCAAACCCAGCACCACACATGTACTGGTGTGCATTTGAAATAAAGCTAGTGACTCTTTTTTTTTTTTAAAACAGCAGCAATCCTTAAGAAACAGAAGAATTGCTATAATTAGGTGAGAATTGCTATAATTAGGCTAGCTGGAAAATCCAGTGCCATAAGCTTGGCAATCTAAATCAGTTAAGTGAAGAATTGTAATTTCAAGAAGGAAATACATCTCTTAAAACCAAAATAGGAAGAGATATAGAAGCTGTATGGTTTTGTATTAATGAGAGTATAAAGGTCATAATTTTTATTTCCCAGGTTCAATACTGGCTGAGACAAACCACATTATCCTTGCCTACCTCAGTTTCCCCAACTAGACAAGGATAATGAAGCCTACGTTATAAAGGGATGATTCATTTTGCAGCTGACTTCATTAATATTCACAAAGGGCATGGAAACACTTGCATGAAAAGTGCTGCCCAAGTACTGAGTGTTAAACCTGCCATTTTGCTGAGTGCTCTTGTGAAAAAACTTCGATTCTTTATTTTTTTGTTTTTGGGTTTTTTTGTTTGTTTTTTGTTTTTTTACAATTCTCTTCAGACAAGTGAGTGTTTGGAAAGTGCTTGGCATACAAAGACTTTATAAAAGCAGCAAGTGGCTTGAAATAACCCGCTCGTCATCTCGCGGCGGCGTGTGGCCGATGACGGCGCCGTGCCCGCGGCCGGTGCCGCTCTCCGCGGTGCTGAAACTCGAAGACGCTGCCCGCACCCGGACGGGAGGGCTCTGCCCTGCGCCCTCCCCGTGTCCGCACCCGGACGGGCGGGCTCTCCCCGTGTCCGCACCCGGACGGGCGGACGCTCACCTGTGCCCTCCCCTTGGCCGCACCTGGCCGGGTGGGCTCTGCCCTGCGCCCCCCTCCCCACGAACAGAACTTGCTCCACCTCACAGGTAGGGCTGCATGGCCTCGCTGCCAATCACTGCAGCGTGTCCTTGGACTGTTTCAACACGCAAACCTGAGCGTCGAGCTTAGATCCTGTTGCCCTTGCTTAGTGGCCTGACGGCTTCCTGATGAGAGGCAGCTCAGGTCACAACTGATCTGTGATCTCACCAGACTTCATAGTATGAGCATCTTTCCCTATGCTTAAGTCATGGAGAGTTCTGTGCGTGAGATGGGTCTAAACCCTTCTGTGTACAGAAGTCTTCTGTGGAGCACTCTGAACTCAGATTTCTGCACCCTTAAGCACGACCTTACTTAAAGCAGTCCATCGCTCACCTATTCCTATGACAGGGGAAAGGCAAGAGGAATAGCTACACACTAGGGATTACAAAATAAATAAATATTACTTGGAGGGTAATCTGTCTGCATCTTACCTGCCTTTATCTTTTTATTCTGGGTCACCACCTATCTAGTTATTTCTATGCTGGCAGGGGCCTTGGCGAGCAACAAGCCTCAGAGCACTGTGCAGCTGTTCTGGAGGAAATAGTCTAAAAAAACTGGGGGAAAACACATCTGTCATGATTTAACCCCAGCCAGCAGCCAGGCACCACCCAGCCACTTACCCACTCCCCCACCAGCAGGATCGGGCAGAGAATCAGAACAGTAAAAGCTGGAAAACTCATGCATTGAGGTAAAGACAGTTTAGTAGGTAAAACAAAAGCCACACCCACAAGCAAAGCAAAGGAATTGATTCACTGCTTTCCATGGCAGGCAGGTGTTCAGCCATATCCAGGAGAGCAGGGCCCCATCACAGTGACTTGGGAAGGTAAGCACCATCCCCCTGAATATCCCTCTTTCCTTTTTCTTCCCTCCCTACTTTCTACACTGAGCACGATGTCATGTGGTCTGGAATATTCCTTTGGGACACCTGTCCTGGCTGTGTCTCCTCCCAACCTCCCATGCACCTCCAACTTCCTCACCAGTGTGGCAGTACAAAAACCAGAAAAGGCCTTGGCTCTGTGTAAGCCCTGCCCAGCAACAACAAAAACATGTCTCTGTTATCAACCCTGTGTTCAGCACAAATCCAAAACACAGCCCCATACCAGTTACAGTGAAGAAAATTAACTGTACTCCAGCCCAAATCAGCACAAAATCTCAGCTCTTTCATCAAAAGCAACACTTTACTGAAAGGAAGCACGCACTTCCCATGTGCACTCCACTGGTAGGGCTCACATAATAGGAAACCTTACCTGATCAGAGAATCCTGCTGTCAGCCAGAAGGAAGAGGGGACAGGCCAGCTGTCTAACATATAATACACTGTACAGGAACAAACTTGATAGTTTGTTCATGAAATATACAGTGATTGGTCCCTCATTCTGCACTTGTTGTAAGGACAGCAGTGAGGGGAAATGCCCTGTTTTCCACTAGGCCTTTTGAGGCTCATTAAATTACCCATTGTTTCCTAACCTGGATATTCATGCCCTTCCCTTGTGCAAAAGGACAGCAACTAAAATTGTAATCCCCAGTGCAAGGAACAAACCAAATCACCCTAATCTTATACTTCTCTCAGGGACCATTTCTAGGTATGAAAAGGCAACTGGGAAAATACTTCTCAGAGTCACAGAGGCATATTAGACTAAATTAATTAATGTTGGTAAGGCTCAGATATTATAAGAATGCAAGTCATAGAAAAAGCTTATCAAAAAATTAAATAAAGGGTCCTAAGTGCCTACCTCTAATCTTTGGAACTCTCAGGATGGGGAAGAGAGATAAATAAAATCATACTTGCTCTGAGGGTTAACTCACTGTCATGGCTAAAATCCAAATTGAGTAATTACATTCTGTCTCCTGAGTGTGCCCTTGAAGTTTCTGCTAAGCATGTGACTTCCCTTCACTTCCTGTTGCCAAGTTTTGTTACGTGTGCCTGAGTATCAGCCGTACCCACCCATATGACGTGACACACTGCAGGAAGAGGAAGGTTTTGTTCGTTCCCTACTCCGTGATTTTTTGATGAAAGGTCTTGTTCCATTATCATACCTCATGTGAGTTCCAAAGGCATTTTGCTGGGACTGCTTCACTATTAGCAGCAATACCATATTTGCTCCATAGCACATTTTATAAATACCTTTTCCCAGTGACAGCTATACCAGGAGTGTGCCAAGCCTCTAATATCCACAGCACAGCTCTTTATACTCCCTTACTTAACAGATGCTGAAAAGGCTGAGAACATGCTGGCTGTTTGTTTTCAGCATGGGGTTTAAAGTTTGGCATTAGAGTCCTTCCCTGTACTACAGCAAGGGCCTTTAAAAACCTCCACAAAAATCTCCTTGTGATACTAACAGAGCCGTGAATTGTCTCTTGAAGACACTTTTATACATCTCTTTATTGTCTATTTACTTAGGCTTCCATCTTTACAGCATATTTTTTCCTAACAGGTAACACATTTTATACCCCTACAACATTACTCCGGAGAAGCCAGGATGAAAATGCAGCAAAGGCAGCATCTACTTCTCAGAGGCTGCTTGATTTTCCTGGAATTCTTCCTAACATTAGAAATGCTGGGAAGGAAATTTTTAAAATGCCATTGGGACAGAAAGGAAACAAAAAAACACATACACAAAACAAAGAAACAACAAAACCCAAAAAAAACTACCAAAAAAACCCCAACAATAAAAAAAAAAAAAAAAAAAAACCAAAAACAAGCAAAAAAACTGAACAAAAGAACCCAAAAAACCCCCACATGAACTTGCTTCCCCAACTAGATCTTACACCCTAAAGTTATACAAGCACCTAATTCAAACTGAAATAAATTATCATTAGCTACTTGAATATTCAAAAATATGGTCCTCCAAGTGTCTATTCTCTTTTTTATTTGGCATCTTGGACCCTGCTAGCCAAGGTACAATATCATCTTTTAAAACTGTGAGATTCACTGGCAGAAGGTTTCCAAAAGAAACCTTCCCAAAATGTATGCATCCAAACAGATTATCTGTATTTCCTGGAAGCTGCAAAACAAGAGAACTTCATTCTGGAGTTAAATCAATTACCAAGGCTTTTTTTTAAATCTAATATCAAGCAGCAAGTGGGAAAAGTAGCTTTTCAGCACCTGAAAAAATAATAAAAATAATGAAGTCTAGTTCTTATAAATGTTTTTCATCTACACAGTCAGTAACCTCCATTAACAGAAAAGAGGTCTGTCTTGTAACATGACATTCCAAAGTGCTAAAAACCTGAAGCTCCATTTAGCATTAAAAAAAGCTGTGGAGAATAAACCAAAAATTAGACCAGAGCTGTCTGATAGTATTTGGCTATACTGGGGACAAGTAATTGCCTTCATCCATACCTTGAAAGAGACCAACTGCCATATGTAACTTGGCATCCCAAATGACTTCAAGGTTGAGTTCATGCTCTGCCTACACAAAAGTATGCTCAAGGCTCACCTGCTCTTGAAGGAGCAAGATGAGAAAGGCACTTGAAATTCACCTTTCTGAACATCAGCAGAGCAACAACTGCAAAATACCAATCAACAAGTTTTAATTACTTGCAGGAACAGCTACAAAGGAAGGGGCAGCTAGTCCTCTGCTTGGAAGTCTCCAACTGAAACCAGACAAGGGAGGCGCTGTCTGGACTGTTAAGTGTCCATGGTGTGCACTTAGTGACTAATCACAGTTAAGAGATACGTAGGCAGTTGATTCGAACACTTCAGCAGCAATCTTACTCCTCTGAATTGCACCTACTTTTTAATAACTTCACTCCAAAGTCTAGATATATGTTCATGTGATCTAGACCTACAGCTGTCACCTGTAAAAATGAAAGCCATCTCCTTAGGGAACACTGGAAATGTCCCATACATTTGAAATCCTTTGGCAGTGAGAGTAGAAATGTTCAGCTGTTCTACAATAATAAATCACAATGACAACACAGACTGACATGGAACATTCTCTCTCTAAGAGAACATTTTTATGCTTTGCACCTTTTCCTCCTATTTGCGACACAACCCACATTCTGTAATCTCAGTAAATGACCATTTTCCACGCTTGACTCAGAGCAGCTACAGAAATGAAAAGGCAGGAGCTACACAAAAATGTGACATAAGTGAATGAGCCATCTGATGACTACTTACTAAAAGAGACCTAGGAACCTCGTGTTCCCCCCACCCTCCAGTTTGTCACTGTAATGAAGGCTAGGATACTGAGGTCATAGCACTGCACACTCAGAGGACTGATGTAAATCCCTGCAAGCCATCATACACTCTCTTCACACAGGACAGCTCTCCAGCTAGCTAAAAGGAGCTTCATCCTTGCTTTGGTTCCCTATGCTGTCTCATCTCCTCATTGGACTTCGCTTTGCCTCAGTGAACTCCCATTGTTCACAGCAGAACATGAAGGTTGATGAATTTATCCTCACATTACTCTCTGGAAGGCAGAGAAGTGTCAACTTCTCATCTGCAAAAGGGTGATAATTAAATGCTGAGAGAATAAATGACTCGCACAAGGTCACTTGGGAAGTATGTGGCAGAGCTGAAAATTAAATGCAGATCTCCAGAGCTGCAGGTCAAGGCCCAGAACACAAAATCTTTCTGCCCTAGTGGCACAGCGAAGATCAGGTTCCCAGCATATCATAAGACCCTCTGTAGGAATGTGTGTCAGTGCTACATCTTGCATGTCGTTTATCTGTAGAAAGAATCAGATATATTTCAAAGAATCAGGTAAATATCAAAGATCAAGCAAACAGGAAAGCAATACAGAATCTACCTGAAAAGTTAAGAAAGATCTTTTCAGTACCTTGTATAAGGCAAATATGTCCCTATAGCCTTCTTCTCTTGGGCGTACTCCTAGTCCAGGGCAAAAGCTGACATCGACAACATGTTTAATGTGTAGAAATCAAAATGCAACCATGGAGTTATGTTTGCAATTTGACATAAGAATTGTCAACAGATTAAGAAGTTTGGTAGTGCTACAGGTAGTGTCAGAGTTACAGTTTCATAACTATTTATCTGCACCTTCACATCTTGCTTGCTATGCAAACTTCTGCTAAACACACTCTTTTAACCGTCCTTCTCTTCTTCCATTTGCAGATGCTTCCTGCAGATATATGTAATCAGATTTCTCCCCACATGTGTAACAGGTTTCCTTTATATCTCTCCCTAAAAAGCTTTTAACCCTCAGGCTTTCAAAAGGAAATGAGGCACTGGAACAGGTTGCCCAGAGATGTTGTGGATGCCCCATCTCTAGAAGTGTTCAAGGCCAGGTTGGACAGGACTTTGAGCAACCTAGTCCATTGGAAGGCACCCCAGCCCACAGCAGGGGGTTGGAAGGAGATGCTCTTTAAGGTCCCTTGTGACCTAAACCATTCTATGATCTTAACTAATATGTGGGTCCTCCGTCTTGTGTGATTTGAAGCTAGGAGTGACACAACATTGTCTCCACAAGGGAAATGTGGGGGTACTGTAAACCATAAAGCCTCCGTAAGCAATGAGCAAGGTATCAGGAAGATGCCTGGAAAGCAGCACAGAGCTGAGCTGGTATGGAAGCGACACTGGGTGGTGGGGAGGGGGGGGGTGTACTTTTGAAGGTACTAAGAGAGGAGCACATAAAAGAAAACTATGGAGAGCTGAGAAAGGAAGAAACTCATTCAAGTGGAGACCTGAACCAGCTGGATACCAGCCCCATCTTTGATTTCATAACAACCAGGCAAGGCATAACAGTATTCTGTAACTCTTCAACTATTGGTGCTCCTTTTTAAGAGGTATCACTACCAAGATGGATTCTAGTGACTCTGCTCATCACTGATCCCAGGTGTTTGCCTCAGTGGTGATTCCTTCTCATGTCTAATGCATGTTGCTACACTGTTTTGCTGCTGTCTGAACCCTACTGTGAAGTCCCAGAGTGGCCTTTGTTCTTAATGTGTGCACAGAAGAAAGCAGATGGGTAAAGCCCAGCTCTGACAATAATAATAATAATAACAGTTGGGGTAATAACAATAAATCAGATGCTGTCATCACAGTTCGGAAAAGTTGCTACTGATTTCACAAAATTTGTGTTTGTATTCAAAAAACTCAATTACAAAATTGTGACATGAATTCCCTGCTTCACTTGGACAGCTCAGTTTTTCATATTGCATTCTAGTTTCCACATAATTCCATGGTGTTTCATCAAATAAAATATTTAGAAAAATTCTAACTACAATATTTTCTTTCAAGACACACTTCACCATCAAAATAAGCTCTTTTTTTTTTTTCCTTTTTTTAAAATAATATAAGTATTCATGGTCAGAAGTAGTATTTGGAATAAAGAAAAAGATCAAATGGCTATAAATTATAGCCCAAAGGGAGTTAATAACTGTATTCCATTTTTTCTAGTAGGTTAAAGTACTGAGGAAAAAATTCATTGTGAAAAAATACTCTGAAATAACTGTGGGAAAAAAACAACAAAACAAATTTTTATGTTTCTCAACTTTTTTTATGATTTTGCTTAATACTCTTAACTTGGTCACTATAGAGTGTCATCAAATTACACCTTTGAAATTGCAATCAAGTTAGGATTGTCCAAAGGCTTAATTCATCCTAAAGAGCATCCCCAGATGAAACATCCAACTGTTCTTTTTAAGAACCCAACTTTACCCTCTACTCCTACGTGAATATTGCAGAGTGTCCATAGACAAATCTCTGCTCTACTGCCAGCAAAGAGTAAATGCTGCTGCCCTGTCTTGCTCTTGCATTCACATAGGAATTTTGGTTTTAAACCCAAACAGTCAACAAAAAAACTTAAAGTCAATATCCTAAGGCCTTTCTTGCCCTGTTCTTGGATGATGTATATGCTGGTACATAAGAATAATCTCAGACATGTCTTATTAATATCTCAGCAATAAAACACTGTATCCCTATCAGGTCTATCTAGCCACTGCCCACTGACTCCAAATGATTACATCTGTTTGCAGTGCCTGTGCAGAGATAACTTTATAGATCTAATACACCACGACTGCCAATGACCCAAAGGTGATCAGTGCATTTGGCTGCTAGACCCAAAGCTGCACACCCCCTTCACAGCCAACATCTCTGCTAATGAAAAAAGGAAGGAAGACTCACCAGGTTGGTACCACTAGGAGACTCACCCCCTTCTTAACAAATATTTCTTTTTTGTTCTTCTTCTTTCTCCTCCAAATCCACTGCTCTTAGCCCTAAGATGCAAATTTCACTAGGGTGCCATGTAATAGCTGTCCAAAACAAATAGAAAAAGCTTAACCCAGTAAAACTTGAGCAGCACCTAGGTCAGGACTAATAACCTCCAAGGAAAAAGAAAACTAAAATTACTTTCAGTATTAATAGGGCAACTATGGGAGTAAAGACCATCGACAAGGGCTCACGTACAGCAGATCTCTGTGCACAAGCCACAGATGACAGCTCTGCTTGCCCCACTGCCAACACCACTCCAGTGGATCTTACAGCCAGGGCTGACAATAATAATAAAACAGGACAACTCTCCCTGCATGCTGCCACTCTGTCCTCTGAGCAACACTACACACACCGTAATGGGGCAGCATAACCATTATCAGGAGAGGAGCTGTGGGAGCTGGGCTGAATGCAGACATAAGCTGCCCAAGAGACCACAAGGTACAGTACCATGCAGTGCCCTACTCAGTTCAGAAAGAAGTATTCCCAGGTGTGTAAAGCAGACCCAGAATGCCCTCCCACAGCAGATGCAGCCTGCATGGATGCACACATTTTGCACTCATGAACATACTTACAATGTGATAAAAGAAGGAGGGAGATGCTGCAGATGGGGAAATGAAGTCTCTGTGTTTTCATGGAACAATAGTTTGAGGGGTCCCACAGGATCATATGCATCATTTTCAAACTGGCAACCCCAAACATGCAAGGCATTGGGTGACAAAGACACAAAATTAGGCACATTAAAATGATTAGCTTTCAAACCCTGGGGGTTTGTCCCTTTGATGTAAACATCTCTTCCCATTGCTGCAGTTTCATCATCTTTGCTTTTGAGGGAAGTAAATTTTGATGACTCCAGCGGAAGAACACTAAACCTTGGATGGGATTCAGAGCTTTGACATCAAAGTCAGCAATGCCCCTGCAAAATGAGGTGCAACTGAGAAGAACAAGCACAGTCACAGCCCCCTTTTCTTTTGTAATTTTGCCTTCAGCAGGCTCACCCTTCCCAGAGAGGAGGGAAAGGACACAATGATGTCTTCACCACACCTTTGCTGAGATCGGCAGCTTCGCACTATGTGAATGCCACATTCTTCTCTCCCTGATCTCTCATTTTCCACTCTGTAGTTAAAAACATCGTCCCTGTTGTGCCCTTCACACTCTTTCCCTCTCAGATACACCTCACTATCTCAGCGTTTTGCCCATGTTTTGCCACCTTCTGTCCTCCATGCAACCCCACTCCCAGTCCTTCTCAGCTGCTCCCACCTACACACCTCTTGCTCTTTCCCTCCTCAGCCTTAGCCCCTCTCTAACCCTTTCATCCTTTCTCAGCTCTCCTCACCTCTACACCTGTAATCCCATTCTCTTCCCTACTCCTCCCATCAGCTTGTACTCCATTCCCAACCTTCTTGCTCCCTCAGCCCCTGTTCCCTTCCCCACACAAGTATTTCTCAGCTCTCACTACTTTCCTGCAGGATCATCCCTCCCACTAGGCTCAGCTTGCCACCTTTTGTTTATATACACAGTCAGGTCTTCCCTCTCCAACATTGCTTCTAGATCGGCCACATTTAGAGAGTCACCCTGACCTACTTAGGTTCCCTGACCTAGTTATAGCAAAAATACCAATTCTAAACACTTGAGAAAAAAGGGCAGTAGGAGGAGAGAAATAATATCATCATATTTTGAAATAAAAACAAATCCACCAGCACAGGGCTGCTGAGTTATTTGAGCTCTGACCATTCCCCCAGGGAAGCAAGAGCAGCAGTTCACTTGATATTTCAATGTCAATGTGGCCATAGAAAATTCAAACCTAGACATCACCTGAAAAGATGGTCTGTAGACTCTTGCTATCATCCCATTTTCTTTTTTTTTATTCCAGCCTCATTCTGTCTTGTCTTACTTACCCAGAGCTTGTCTTGAGCTCCACAGAGGTATTTCATAGCAAATCTGATTTTACCCACTGCTCTCACCAGCCCTCCTTGATTGTGGATCCAGGCTGCAGCAGCAACCTGTTTGCTCAAGAACAGCATTTCTACAGCTGAGATTCATTTAAAAATCAAGCAATGCTCTGCATCTGTTTGTATAACCTCCTCAGCCCTTTTATTCTACTTCAGCTATTGTCACAGCTGTCTTCTCCCTTCTCTTCCAAACTGTGCTATTCACTCACCTTGCTTCTCTACCTGGCTTAGTGTTGCAGTGCTGTCACACCTTTTCTTTATCAGCTCTGGAAGTGGTGTCAGCAGTGCCAACACATAAACCCAACTAGAAATAGAGAAATAGCAGATATTCTTCAGAACTAGTCAGAAGTCTGGGTGTTAGCAATGCCCACTCACTTGTGTTCTGTATACTGTGTTCATGACTTAGCAGCCAGGAACCACTGCTCTGTGACAGCTGGCTCTGTGATTCACTTCCAGCTAGGCTTTTATTTCAGTCACAGTTAATAGATTTCCCTGTAGTGTTCATATTTTAGGAATCATATTAGCCCTTTAGTTGCCTGGATGAGTTCATTAAATCAAATCATGTCTCCTTATAGCTGACACTTGTGGTGCTGACCCTCCCTGTACAGGGCCAGTGCCCTGATTGACACTAAAAGCAGTCTGAGCTCACAAGGTACTCCCACCACCACTGCTTCAAATCATGCCAAATATTCCAGCAGAGGCTCTCCCTCCATTGCCAAAGTCCCATCAAAAAATGTAGCTGAGTGCACTGTAGCCCTCCCACAATTCCACCAGATGTATTTATACAGACATGAGACTGTAGTCATTCTGCATTTATTTACTGTGATTTTGTACCTGTTTGCCAGCTCCAACATAAAACACACTTTTTGGGTATTGATTTCCTGGGTTACACGCTAATCTACTGAGCAAATGGCTTTGGAAATTTACTGTGGAACTCCCAAACTCTACGTTTTTATCAGCCACTGCCTGCTAAATGTGCACTTGTGGATACATTAAAGTGCAGTTTCAGCTCCTGCATTTCCTTTATACCTGATTTCAATGATCTGTCCCTCCACCTGTTGGTTTTCTACTCTTCCTCGTACATCTACATTCGCATACAGTCCTACGAAGGCACATCCACAGTCAATTCAACCACCCTTGGTTTTGACTAATGGCATCACTTGCTGTTAAGATTCAATTGTTGAAAATATTACAGAGATGCCTCTGCCCGAATTAAAGAGCAAACAAGACCACATGCCGAAGTCAATAGTAAGGGTTTTATTTAACAGTAAATGTGAGGTAGAAAGACAGAAAGAAATAGAAAAGGGGGGAGGGGAGAAAGAGAGTGAGAGAGAAATTAAGTAAAAAGCTATCACCACTCTGTGGGTCCAGTGGCATCCTGTTGGTTCTCTTCTTCAGTCTTCTCAGTGGTGGAGGTCCTACAAAACAGAGTTCTATGGATTGATATAGTTCAGGTGTATGTGGGAACGCCCAAGCACTTATCCTGTGAGGATTTTTACACTGTCTTTTGCAATGAACTCTGGATCTGTTGCAACCCTTTGGATCATGTACAGTCCTCTGGTGGAAGGCCTCAGAAATTAGTCTGGGGGCACCTTGGGGGTCTTTGATGGTTTATGGCACCTTTTAAGTCATCACAGCTGCCTCTCACATGAATGTCCCATGTGAATATGACCTCCTGTAGGGCAGGGAGTTTTAAAACTGAGCTTATTTGTGCAAGGGAGGATTCTCCACAGGGTTTCCTTTTCCTCTAGCTTGTAGCCTCTGGTGGTGAGTGTTCAGTCCCTCTGTCTTATCCTTGACCAGACGTTACACTGTCACAAACCCAAAGACTCTCCTCTTCTCCATCGTCTGGGGGAAGAAGAGTGTGCAAACCCAGCCTCAGCAAATACGTCGGTGGGCTATGGCCTCCCCCTGCCAAATCTAGCCACAGCTGATTTTCAGCATAGCTGCTGAGTTTGGCTTTCCTTGTGGATACATTCTCCTTCCTCAGCCTTGTTTACTTCTCCCATCAGGTGGCTTAATCATGGTCCAAATTCCCATCAGGAGGCAAATTTGGGGGGTGGGCTTCAGTGGTCGCAGATCAGCAGTTGCTTCTTTGCACAGTTTGGTACAATGGGCAAAGTTTCTCAGTGATTTCAACACTGTTTGAGCCATTACCCATTTCAGTGTCTCACACTTGCCTCCTTGTTCTTTCCCCCACACAACTTTGCTCTCCTGGCCTACATCAGCACCAGCCAGCCCAGGCATACCATTCTGATAATGCTTCTGTCCTCTGACCTGCAGGTTTAGCCAGAGCAAAACTGAATTCTTCCAGCATGCAGAACTGACAAGTAGGGTCTGCAATTTCAACAGTTCTTGAATCCTGAATACACTGAAAAGGTGCCTTATGCCACAAGCAGGAACATCCTGTGTTAGCATCATCCCCTACCTCCATTTATGGACTGCCAAAAAGGGGTAAAAGGACTAGAAAAGGACAAAGTTGTGCCTGAACAAGCTATGTACAGAGGATCCTTGCCAGCTTCTCAAGACAATACAAACCAAATGAATTAAGACAATTCCAGACATGCTAATTACATTTGTCTTTGCAATTTCTGATGGAATTTTCAGATGTCTCTAAGCATTCTCTACCTGGCGTGTGTCAGCCACACTTCACTGCTGCTTTTATGTTATTAATATTGACAGCCACTCAGTTTAAACGCAGGTTAGGTTTGAAATCCTGTCTGTTTGCTTATCTCTGCCTTTTGATCTTGTTTGTTTCCATTCATTATAGAGAAATCCTTCTTTCCATGAAGCCCCTTTGAATGCCTCAGCAAACATGCAAACACAATGCTAAATGGATTAACTGGGAGGTACTGGGGTCAGAAGCTTGCCCGAATAGATGCTCCTGGATCGATCAGCTCTGCGTACCAACGAATGGTCTAAGTTGCCCTAATGGTCTGAGATCCTTCTTTTGTGGAGTTCAGAACAGGTCCAGTGGCATGTTGGATGTAACTCCATGCAATTGGAAACAAGCCATTGACAATTCAGTGTGTTTAATGAGGTTCTGGTAATGAGCACTGACTGCCTAGGAGCATGGGAACAGAATAACTACGCTGAAGCTTTTGAATCTTTGTGGAAGAGTCAGCTTATCAATGCTGTTACAAGAGGAGGGGACTGCTCTAATAAAAAAGACACATGTGAGCACAGGAAAACACAGGTGATGGTCTGTGAGCTCTAGGAGGAGCTGTAAAACATGGAAGACTCAGCCATGATTACTCATCAGATCATAGCATTTCTTAGCTTTGACATATTGTGAGGTTGTAGAGGAAGGGTAGGAAAGAAGCGGATGCTTGTACTTTGCACAAGTAGTAGTTGATGAGGTGTGTGGTCAGAATAGGCAATGTGACCTTGCATTTCAAAAGCAACCCGGATAGACACAAACCACCTTGGATTTCACCTCCAGTCTTGGCAAGCCATTTTGATCATTCTTGAGGTTCTTCTTCTCCTGTGTATTAACATCCTGATGATGAAAAGTGACAAGCTGCCTGATGAACAAAAACAGACGAGCAGATCCCAAGAGAGCAGAAGGAAGACGCCTGTTAACTTTCATGCTAATTTTTGGGGGTAAAATCCCATCCCCAAAGTGATTCATTTCTATCCACTCATAAGAGGTATTTTGATGTCATGGGCAAAAACAGATTACTGATTTCGGGGGATTTTCAACCAATTTAATTTACTGTCAATGAACAAAGTTCTAACTATCGATTCTGGTACTGAGACAAATAAATGGGCACACAGGGAAAACAGTCCTTGCCTCTGCCGAGACTCCCTTCCCTACTTTCTTCTCCCCAGTCTGCTCCCCACACATTATACGCCGTCCCTCTGCTTGCCCCTGAGCGCAAGGACAATGCAGGAAAACGGGGTCAGTGCCTTCACCTCCTCCGACCGCAGCTGCAGCCCCGCCCTGCCCGCCCGACCCGGCTCAGCTGCGGCTCTGCTCCAACGCTGCCTTGGACTCTCCCTCGGTCTCCCCTGCTGCTTTGGCCTGCTCGGTCCCTGAGCATGGCACTTGCCACCCTTTCCAAAAAATGCTTTGACGGAGGTGCCGCAGACTCCACGAGCGGCTCAGGGGCTGCCGCCCCCGAGGGCAAACCCTCGTCGTGCGCCGGGGCTCACGCAGCGGCCCCGGCCGAGCCCGCCCGTGCCCGGAGCCCGCAGCACCGGGACACGCTGCCCTGCTGTCCCCCACAGACCTGGTCCCCCCCTACCTCCTGCAGAAGCCCCGGTGGCAGTGCCAGCCGTGTCAGGAGCGGCCCCTGCGCCACTGGCCACTCCTGCTATGACTGATAACATACATTTTCTGCCTATTATACATATATATTGGTTTTCAGGGAGAAAAGTATTTTTTGCTTTTAGCACACTTAGGAGTTTAAATAAAAACAAATATATCTATATTGACTGTAGTTATTATGCTTGGTTTCATACAGAGTAAGTGGTTCAAATAAAAATAGATTGGTTGGAGTGAATGTGCATCAGTTCCAATAATAACACAGGCAGCTTCAAGAAGCATGTAAGTTTCATTTAATGTGCATTGGGCTTTCAAACAAGAGGCAAGAAACATTGGGTTAGAACAGCTTTTAGTCTACATATTCTGTCTAAAGTCTTCTGCATTTACCAGATTTCTGAAATATAATGAAAGTCCATAAACAAGTGGAGAGAGGGGTTTGTTAGGAGGCCAGGGAGGTATTACAGAGGGAGGAAGTGATAAACAATAAAACATGACCCTGAGGGAGAAATTCCCAACTATAGCATCTCTCTAGAGTTATTCCCCTATATGTGGGATTATCTCCCTGCAGAAAGACTGGGCTTCAAACTGGAACAAACAAAAACTTGGTACAACAAAGGGTTGCAGGTTTTGAGAAAACCACCCTAGCTGAGGGCCAGTTTTCAAAGGGAAAATTAAGAACGAATACGAACGGGGAGCTTAACAATTTTCTTGGGTCTAGGCCATATCCCTCAAGAAATGCTACAGGAAACTAGGAGAGGGGTGCCTTGGGCAGGATGCAGAGGGGCTTTCTGCCCCTGGAGTTATGAATCCAGCAGCTACTACAGTCATAATAGCTCCAGGTTAGATAAATACAAAAGAAAAAGACATCTCTTTAAGATATCAGGTGTTCTTTGGAAAGCATCAGGGAAACAATCTAAGAGGCAGTGACTCATTTCCAGGAATGGCTGTTGATGGTAAAGGTATCCATCAAATCCAGCACCTCTGCTTCCCAAGATTATAAGATAGAGCAAAGCTGGGACTGTAATTCAAGAGTGAATATTGAAAAGTGACTTGTTCCGGTCCATGTTAACTCACAAGAGACCTAAAGCAATGGATTTACACCCCAGTCTCCAGTCATGATGGAGATGTGTGATGGTCTTACCCCAGGTAGTGCAAGGCACATATCTGGGGACAAGAAGCCATTTGGGAGGTACCAAAGAATAAGGTCATTACTTCACAGCCTTTGAGTCTATATGTTTTACCTATTTCCCTCTTCACTCTTCAGATGTCTTCTATGTCCTTCAGAAAGGAGGACACTGCCTGTGCATTGGAACCCCCTGCTTCAAGTATCCACTCACACCTGATGGCAATGAAAGGGGACTTCTCATGGGATGAGAAACATACTAGAGGAGAATGTTCTCAGTGTGCCTTTAGGATGGGCCTTTGAGGTAAAGGATGGGATCCCATCTCCCACAAAAGCTCCTGGAAGTTCCCAGCTCTGAGGCCATCTGTTTCCCATGGGACCATCTGTTCCCAGTGAGCAACACCCCAGGAGAGTATGTTTATCAAGACTAGCAGGTTGAAGCTTGGCAGGATCTGCAAGTAAGCAGTAGAATGCCTTTAAATGCAGACTTTCTATTTGCAGTATGTGAAGCCTGCATGTGTGTGTTTCCTCCAACCACCCATATACCACAGGGGAAAGCATTCAAAAACAGGATCCAAAAATAGAAGAAATTGTGTGACTCACAGCCCTGCCACCCTGAGTTGTATGCTCAGCACAAATCCCAGGCAAAGCAGCTTTAGGTGCTACACACCCTCTGCACTCAGAGCTGCAGGTGACCCCAAAGGAAAACCTACACTGATACATATAACAATACATTGTGTACTGAAGGCACCTCACCCAACAGTGCTCTTCCCTTCAAATGGGTGCTGTTCCAACACCACACTAAGAGGGTTTGGTTCTGCTGGTTGTGTGCGTCTTTGGAGAAAAACAGCTGAGAGGACCAGCTTCCTCTGGAGTGCAAAGCACAGGCCTGGCTGCCTACAAGAATTACAGCATGACACATAAATAAAGAAGTATTAACACCACTGTCCTTGGCCACATGTCTATTTCCCTAGGATTTTTAGCTAAGAAAGTTATGCTTTACTTCTGCTCTTAAATGTATTGTGTTCAATATCATCATGGTCCTTCCACAAGATGTGCATATTTCAGAGGTCACTGAATTGGGTTTTTGTCTATAAAGAAAAAAAGGTACATGAGCATTGCCAATTTTTGCCTGGGTAATATCCACTTTCTTGTCAGATAAAGAGCAACCAGCTTAACATTTTCTCTGAAAAATGTATTTCTAATAAAAGTATTTTTGGCAAATTTCTTTATTTTTTTATTATAAGACTGTCCAATATTTCAACATATTTTGGCCTCTTCTGTAAGAATTACAAAGGATAAAAATGGGTTGTTTTAAAGTAAGAAAAAAAAATAGGACTTTCTTTGCCAAACCCCATCTTGAAGACAAGTATCAGTCAGAAAATATAAGTAAAAGTTTCAGCAGGGCAAAAAAAGCTCATTTCAAGATCAGCTCCAGCCATTCCCTTTTGCACCATATTGGCCAGGTGAACTGTGTGATACAAATAGCAAACAGGTTTTCTGTGTGTACTCATGTCTCTCTCTAGTGGAAAGCCCTCATCACTACACAAATACAGATAAGAGGCATGGACTCGTCAGTTCAACAAGGGGAGACCTGAGCCCCACAATACCCCTGCATCTTGGGGGCTGATGCTGCCCCATGGTTGAGGCAGAGCTTTCCTGCCTTGCACAGGAATCCATTCCTTTTGTCCTTTGCCCCCAGGCAGGGCTATGCTATGTCTTAACTTAACCACAGTACCGTGGAGAGGGGGAGACATCAGTGTCATACCCAGAGATAAATCAGTATCCAAAAAGTGTTGGCATTTAAGGATTTGAGTCAGATCCATTTGCACTGCAAAGGACAAAAATAAAGAAATCTTCAAATGTCTTGTTAAATGCATTTCCAGGTAGGAGCTACCCCACAGAAAGATGGAGGCATCATCCAAATTCTCATGGCAAACCATTGGAAATGCAGCCGAACACCTATCAGCTACCAGCCCACTCTGCCCAGCTCCTCCTAACCCCTAGGGACAGGCAGGCAATGTGCCCTGGCACAGCCCACTGGCCTCAGCTTGCCAGTCCCTGCTCACATCCCTGCACAGCCACGGAATCTTCACTTTAAGCTCTGATGCAGCAGTTCTGAGCCTGCTGGCGGGAGGCACATGCACCCCTGACCCTTCTTGCACTGCAGCCAGCGCCGCTGCAAAGCCCCAGGGAGCGTGGCGTGGGGTCCAGCAAACAGTGGTGAACCTCATGCTGGCGAGTGCCAAGCAGCAGCAGGCCCTGCTGAGCAGATGTTGTGCTCGCACATGGCTGGGTTTTCCTTTCTGTGGTGACAAATAAGCACCATTCATCTGGCAGAGATGGGAGCTGTAGAGCACAGAGAGGGTGGTTCATGCTTTGCCCTTTGCCTCTGCAGGGCTGGGGGAAGCCAGATGCTCTCTACTTGCCAGGGAATTGCTCCCTACTTTGCCAGACCTGGCTCAAACATTGCTGCCCCCATTTATTCACACAGGGGCAAACAGTCCTGTATTGCATTTGCACAGGATAACTGTGGAGCACTATTAATCTGAAAGCTGCAGAGTCAGCACGAGTCATACGGGGCCCCATGAGCAGCCTGCATTTAGACTGGCCACAGACTGCTTTTCAACACACAGGGACCTTATCAGTGGCAGCCCTGGGGTCCAACTCTGTGTTGTGCTGGGCCTGAGAGCATTGCCCCAGAGGAACCATGGCATGGCTGGAGGCTGCAGAAAACTGCAAGGACTTAGCCATGCAGCTAGGGTGAGCAGCCCATGAGGGCACTTAAGACCCCGGTTTTCTTAGGAATGCCAAGCTACCCAAGGTTTCCCCACTGCCATCTAGTGTGTAAAGGCTATTCTGGCCTGTGGACTTCCCGCTAAGATGTTTATGTCCTGCAGCATTGCCTCCATTTCACACAGGTGGAAACTGAGAGATGCCAAAAGCAGAAACCCTCCATTATAACTGCAAGATGCCTAACTGCTGGCTGACTTGATGAACAGATGTACAGAGGCTTGCTAGGTCCTGCTGATGAGGGGCATCTGCAGGTGTTCCACACTTGGGTTAGCACTAATGAAGCACTCCAAATAACTGGGTACTTCTGAAAAATCTGGCCTAAATGATGTACCTGGGGTGGCAAAGTGTGTGTGAGGCATAGCTGGGAGCAGCAGCAGTCTTTAGGCAGTTTCTCAGGTCTAAACACTAAGCCTTCTTTTCCTATGAACCCACCTTTGACTGAATACCTTGTTATCACTGGCTTCCGTGTGTACAGTAACCTCTGTTTTAACAGAGTTTTAAGCCCTTGGGGTTTCCTGCAGCCTCCAGCCATGCCATGGTTCCTCTGGGGCAATGCTCTCAGGCCCAGCACAACACAGAGTTGGACCCCAGGGCTGCCACTGATAAGGTCCCTGTGTGTTGAAAAGCAGTCTGTGGCCAGTCTAAATGCAGGCTGCTCATGGGGCCCCGTATGACTCGTGCTGACTCTGCAGCTTTCAGATTAATAGTGCTCCACAGTTATCCTGTACAAATTAACATAGATTCCATGACAGAAATCAGTATTGTGTTTCTAAGTAATTGTATGTCTTTCTAAGTATTTGATCTATGTTAGGAGGAGGGCAGTGAGTGCAAATGGGTAGTGTGGTCACCAAAGCCCTTGAGCTGTGCAGCACCCACAGTGTCCTCTGCTTATGCCTAGCAAAGCTGAAGACTGTAATATACTTTACTCAGCACAGATGACTACCACATATTAAAAGATGAGCTTTGAACCAGGGAGTAACAGGCGTAAAGCTCTTTACTCATTTCATTTGAGATACAACGTCAAGGGGCTACTGAAAACAAAATAAAAATATTTCAGAGAAGTCTTGAAAATCCCCCTACTCTGCCTGTTAAAAATTGGCTGACAGTGATACCTTTGATTGCCTAATTTGTAATATGCCTCTAAGACAGGATGACAGCAGTGACTGTCAAGGCACAAACCTCCTTTCTTGCCTGCAATATTTGTATTTTACCAATAAGCTAATTGATTGAGCTTGGTTGTTGGAAGAACTTTTATCCAGTGAACCCTGTATGTGTTTAATACCTATCGGCTAGAGGACAAAAATGAAAAGTATTTAATCTCTTCCTCTCAGTCCTAGTCAGAACAATTTTGAAGTGATAGGTTTAAGGGCCCACATCAATTTTGTCTCCTAAACAATCGTTTCCCCACATTCTTTCAGTTACACTTTATCTCCAACAGGATCTAAGCAGCAGGTATTGAGCCTGACTTTAAATCTCGTCAAGCCCTAGCTTTCCCTGTGGCAATACAGAGGGAAATATTTAGTGCCAGCCACTCTGGCACTTCACCTCCTGACACAATATTATTTCATCGTAACCTGTCCAGTGAGCAAATTGCCTCTTTGGCCCCCTCGCCATCTCTGCACAAGGGCTGGGCTATTGATTGTGACAGTGTGCCAGTGCACACAGGGTGATTCCTGAAGAGGAAGGATCGATGGGAGCATAATTGCTACCTTGTCGGCAGCAACTGGGCAAGAGGGGCTGGAACACACAACTCAGTGGCAGAAAAAAGCTGACACTGCTTCTGGAGCATCTTCTGGCTGCAGGGTGCCCTACCATGGGGCAGGGGACACAGCTAAACTGCTGCTGGGGTAAAAGGCATCAGTTATTCCCATGGAAATGGTTTTGCACTTACAGAGCCACTTATGAAGAATTAGAGAGCTGCAGACAAGGACAAAGAATGGGTGAAGAATTTGTATCTAGAAAGGAGCCTTCAAATGAAGAGTTGGTGGGAAAAGTGCCATGGCACTGCAGGTTAGTTTTTCCTCCAAGAATTATGTTCATTGCAATCACAGAAAATAGGTCTGAAAGGGTTATATTACCCATCCTCCTGCCCCAAGGCATGACCAACTATACTTACACCATTGCAAGGCTGCAACCCTGGCTTGGGGCAGCACACAATGGTATAAAATGGACCATAAATCAGCACTGTCACCTTTAACACAGGACTGTAAGGTTCTGTACTGTGGACTGTACAAACACTGTAGCATACAGAGTGACCAAAATCATGACAACGTATTACATGTTGGAGCAATCCACTTTGTAAGCAGCACCTCTGTATTAAAGTGCCTCAGTGGAATATTTTCCAAACTTTGCCTCAGAGAAAGGCATAAGCTTAGGGGAGTTTCCACTGGAAGCAGGTCCTTGCAGGAACTGAAGCCTGCTTTCAAAAGCTGGGGATACAGGGCTAGATTCCACCACTTTCTTCTCTGTTTTAATTCCAATGCAGTGTCATAGATTAATTTCTGCCACATTGGTGATGCAAAGTCATGGCATTAGCAGCTCTTAAATCTGTGTGGAAAAACATATCTTCAAAATTCAGCAGTGATCTCATGCCAGCAAGCAGACACTCAGCTGGCCGGGGTCTGAGGTGACAGTCCTTTTTGCTTTCAATGCACATTTCTGTTTTTCTCACGAGTACCATCCCAACTTATCACAGCTTCATGTACTGCAAAAGATAATGTTTGTTCTAAGAGCTGCTTTTGTCTCCCTGGCAGGGACTGGCTGGGAAAGAGCCAACACACTGCTGGTTATCTCCATATCCACCTGAAAGTGGCAGCACCAGAAGTCGTGCCGTGGAGCATCAGCTTTAGCAGAGGTCAGGGAAGCAGTAGTGTGCTCCAACCACCCATGGTGAGACACACAGAAGAAGCTAAGCAAGGAAGACCAGTATTGAAACAGCAGCAGTGGGATGAAGGAAAGCACCAAAACTCAAGTCTCAGCTGCTTGGCATTTTTCAACCTAATGTTCAACAAACACAGAAGAAAACAGAACCCAGACAAACCTGAGTTCTAATGTTCCCCTGCTGGAGAGCCTGCCTGCAGTACAGCTCACTCCACAAAGACAGAAATTGCACATGGTCTCTTGCATGAGGTTCATATATCTTTTGTCTCTTCACTTGTCATGTCACATCATCCTAGGGACTGGCACAATATATCCCCATATGTGGAGATTTTGTAGAGATGCAAAGTCACTTACTAAAAAAGATTTGTTAACTCCCCAACTTCCCTGAGCTTTATCCAGGTCAGGAACAGACAGCAGCAGGGAGGGGAAGGAGGCAGGCATGTCGCTTCATGTTTTGATCAAAGATTCAAGTTTTTTATTGATTCATCCAAGCCCATTTACCTCCCTCCCACCCCTGAATTCTTCCCAGCATCACTGATTCTGTCTCTGGTACTTGAACATTAAGCCAAAGAATTTCCTCCTCAAAACTGTCCTGTGAGAAAGCAAAGGCAATGTATCACTCTGAGAAACTCCATCTTTTCCATCACACGCTGGCCTCCTGCCTTCAAGCTCAGCTTGCAGCAGAGAACAACTTCGTCATCACTTGTAAACGAAGTGCCTTAATGCAGATATCACCCAGGGAGAATAAACACAAACCACAGTGCTGTTTCACAGAGTTACTTCTCTGATGTTCCCAACAGTATGTAGAGCTTACCTGGTGTTTTGTCTCCTAAGATCTCAAAGCAGCAGACTTGCTGTCAACTTGATCGGGTAAAGGGCTTCTCCCTACTCCTTAGTCCTAGAACGAGACTAACAGCCTAGAGCAGCGTTCAGAAAAGTTAAAAAGAGCTTGAAATGACTGTAAAGCTGTGTTGGGTGTATCTATGTTTACAATAGCAATTAACAATATTACCATTAAGTAGCCACTTTGCTCTGCACTGGCCTTACCTTGAGTGCTGTGTGCAGTTTTGGGCACCAAATATAAGAAGGACATAAAGCTATTAGAGAGTGTCCAAAGGAGGGCTAAGAAGATGGTGAAGAGTCTGGAGGGGAAGCTGTCTGGGGAGTGACTGAGGTTACTTGGTCTGCTCAGTCTGGGGAAGAGGAGACCAAGGGGAAACCTCATTGCAGTTATAACTTCCTCGTGAGGGAGAGCAGAGATCCAAGCATTGATTTCTTCTCTCTGGTGACCAATGACAGGATCCAAGGGATTGACATGAAGTTGTGTCAGGGGAGGTTTAGGTTGGATATTAGGAAAAGGTTCTTCACCCAGAGGGTGGCTGAGCACTGGAACAGGCTCCCCAGGGAAGTGGTGATGGCACCAAGGCTGCCGGAGTACAAGGAGTGTTTGGATAACACTCTCAGCACATGTGTTATATTGGGGCTGTCCTGTACAGGAGTTGGACTTTGATGATCCCTGTGGGCTCCTTCCAACTCAGGATATTCTATGATTCTATGATTATACATAATAATCATATAATAGGAGAATAAAAAGGCAATCACCTCCAAATCTTGGCAGTCTCTCTGAAGAAGAGGTAAGGTGTTACAGGCAGGTAAATCTAATAGAAAAGAACAAAAAGAAGGTAATAAAGTAAACCTAGGATGAGTATTAGCATACATTTATTGGAAATTCATCTAGCACGGGACTCAGAACTGGGGCACTTATTTCCTCTATTTGCTATAAGTTGTTATAGTTTCTGAGACTAAATACAGAGGAAGATGCCCATGGAAAAACAACTCCCCAAGCTGGAGAGGACTGTATGCTTCACCCATTAATAGGGTGGCCAATCTGCATCAGTCTTCTAGCCAAACCAAGCATAATTTCTCATGGAGATTTGGCAATGAACTCATACTTACTATCACACCATGTTTAGAGAAAAAATCCAAATCGATTGCTATTCATACATCAGATGGGCAAACAGACACCAGCTGCAGTGTAACCCACTTACTCTGAATTAGCAACGACTGTATTGCAATTCAGGCTTTGAGCTTTTCTAAAATATAAGCAGGGAGAGACCATCATAATGTCTGTGATAATGACTGGGTGTGTGGATCATGGAGCTGGAAATTATGTCCCCTAAACTCCTTTCTTAGAAGAGGACATGTGTTCAGATTTGGCTGGTTGGTCTGAAACTGTGCCTGTGTTCATTCATCTCTGGTACATATCCAGTTTGTGTGCTGGAATATATCACCATGCTGATTTCAGTTCAACAATCACTTCAAATAGATAAAAAACACAACCTTAAACTAACCTTCCACTGCTACATAATTTAATAATTTAATAACAATTACAATTTTGAAATTACAATTATACCTGTAGAAGTCTGGATAAGAATGCCAATTTGGTTATACACTCAAAATATCTTCTCTTTTCAGGAACACAAGCAAGTTTCTATTATAAATTCACTTTATAGGCCAGATATTCACCAACGTAAACTGGCAACACCACTGTACTGTACCTATTTATACCTACACAGATGCAGCTCAGTGACTTTAAAATAATCAGATCAGCAGCCCCATCCACAGCACTAAGCACAACCATACACAGGTGTGTATTACACATGCCCACTCACTATGGGTTATGTATTTACAGAGGAAGCTAAACTGTAAGGAGTTAAAACTGTGCACTGTGATGCATTCAGTCCTTTGATGTGAGCAACAGGGGTGATGGCAGTGTTGTATTGGAATTGGATATGAAGGCATGAACGTGCAGACATGGCTAAGTGTGACAGCTGTGCTAATACTTGGAGACTCACATAGTACAGAATGTACAGAATTTGTGATTTTCTTGCACTGAGAAAAGACTTTCATCAGCCTCAGCTAAAGGTTACTGGTCTCTGAGGGCAAGGGGGTACATATGCATCCTTCCTTGCAAACTGCACCTGAGTGTAGTAGGAAAAAAGTTGATATGTCCCCATAACTTTATGGGCTAAAGCAGAAGTTTTAATGGATGCCTAATCAGATGAAAAGTAGTGCCCTGGCCTTCCACATTCAGGACTAGGTCAGCATCCTAGTCTCACAGGAAAGCTATAGACAGAGCAGGATGTAGCCTTTCCCATATGCTGCTAGACAAGATGAACAAGGGAAGTCCAAGTTTGCATCAGCAGAGCACACCTTGGCTCCAGCTCTTGGCCTCCCACTCTGTCTTTTCATCCCACACAAGCAGCCTAGCACCTACAAATACCTGCATAGGGAAAACCACAGCTTGCAGTATTTGTGCAGTCTACCCGACCTGGCTCCTCCGAGACCACGAGCAGGTACAATCAGGAGTGCTGAGCATTGAGAGTATAGCTTTGCCTTTGAATCTAATTAGCAATGCAAAGTTGCACCCATAGCAGAGCCTGCCTAACGTACAGAATAAAAGTGGCCTATTTTTTAATGCTCTTATTAGCACTAAATACCTTCTCTCTCTACCCAGACACATGGCAGAGAGAGCAAGAGACAAGGACTCTAGCCTTTGTGCATAATCAGGTGGGGCGAGCTATCTGACCCACACTTGGCTCTACCTCCCCCCTTCCAGTTAGTGCTTTCATCACGTTGAGCTCCTGCACTGTGGTTTCCAGGCGAATTTCCACTCAGTGCTCAGAGAGCTGAAACCTTTAGATTAATCCCAGATCTGTCAGCCTCCATCATTTTCAAGCAGGGCTGTGAGCTGCAGGGCACTCCGTTACTTTCTGTAGCACTGAGGAGCCTTAAGCCTCTTGCTCTCACTCTCTTGGAGAGTGGGCAGTCCCATTCCTCTCCCTTCCCAACCTGAGATGACCTGAGTCTGTGGCCAGTGTGGTTGCAGCAGGATTCACTGTGAATCAGGTGATTGTTTCCTCTCCCTCAATGAATTTTGATTTAATCTGATCTGCAAAGTTCCAAGTCAAGTAGGAGACAAATGCTGTCAGCAATCCCTTTGTTCCCTTACACATGGTTGCCTCAGCCCCTAAGCTGCAGCCACTCTGGCTGGCACCATAATCCTGCTTGTTTGCTGCAATTGTGGAAATGAGCCTAAATACCCCACACAGAAACTCTCAAGCCATTTCACTGATAGTTTAACACTCCTTCTAGGCTAAACTTGAGATTTTGCTCAGATCTGTTTTGGTTACACTGAACTTCTCTGATTCATCTGTTGGTGATCAGCTGCCAGCGAAATTCTTTTCCCCTGCTCCAGCAGACCATCATTGCTAGTTACCTAGCCCCCATCTCTAAAACAATGCGCAGCAGTCATTCATGGACTTTGTATCCTTTCCTCCTGCTTACATCTGTCTTGTTCATTTTGCCCTGCTGCAGGCAACAGCAATGGCTGCTGAGAAGAGGCTGATGAACCTAGAACTAGGGCCTAAGAAAGCATGGTTCAGCATGGTTCAGCGTGGTTCCCAAGATCTTTGTGCTCACAAATCGTGCATGAACCATAAGAACTATGGAGAACACCTCCAGCAAGTTCTTAACCTGCTGGAGATCCTGCATAGCTAATCCAGCACCAGCAGAACTCTTGTAAAATCAATCAGAAAGGACAGAGGATTTGTAAAAGTACTCACTGAAGACTCAGTTCTGGGCTCAGTGCTGTCCAAAGCACAGGCAAATAACAGGTCTCTACTGCAATGACCTATAACTCACCACAACATTTCTTTTCAGCCTCTCCTCACCTCTGGAAGTGAGATATGCTTACTCAGACTGCAACTGGCTCTGCTGTATTTCCTCCCATGCTGTCTTGCATGGCATGGGGATAGAAGTCTGCAAGAGGCTGAGCGCTGCAGAAGTTGCCACTGGTAGAGCATAACAGTCCTGATGCTGACTGGTAGGCATTAACGTCATCATTCTGGAAGCTGGAAGGCTGATGTGAGGAGCTGACCTGAACCAGAGCACATGTTCCCCTGCATGAGCCTGAAACTTTCTGAAACCCAAGGACCAAAGCTTTCCATGTCTGTGACAGACCCTACCAATGCCAGGGAAATGACGGGCAAAGAGAAAAGCACAATCCTAAAGCCCATTGAGGGGGCATGAAATGAAGTAGAAATAGAACAGTGAGGACTTGAAAGGTCTGTCCTTGAGAAAAAATATTGCATACATTAGGAAAGCCAGAAGGTGTGAGCAGAGTGGTGCTGGTAGCCACTGCCCAGGATGGCAGGACTTCTTCTGGGGTCCTTCCCTTCACACAGGTGCTGAGATGGGTTAAAGAAATCTGGGAGCGACCCCATGTGCTGGACAACCAGGCCATGCCCCTGATACTAAGCACCCTTAGGAAGAAAAGCAATCCTTCCCAAGGGTTTCAACAGGAACTATTTGAAACTACAGCCCAGGAAGCAAAGCCCCATACACACACTATCTGGGATGCTGAGGCAACTGTGGTTTGTTCTGACCCCAGAGGAGCAGATGATTACCTAACACTGCAAAGAGGTCTCCCAGCCTGCAGACCATACAAGGCAGCCATGGGCAGCTGTGATCCTGTCCTCTGAAGCCCTGCCAAGCAGGGCAGGAGAGCTCCTAAAGGCGCCAGGCTCACTGCTTCAGCAATTATCCTCTCTGTGAGTACCTCCTCCTCATGTGGGTACCTCCTCCTCGTGTGTAGAAAGGGGAGATACTCTGGTGCTGCATGCTGTGGGAAGAGTTTAACCCTTCAGCTCATAACAAGTAAATCCCATTGTTCCAGCACCCTGGCTAGCATCCCCTCCAGCCTGTACCTCCTGAATCCCTTCTGAGAGCAGCTGAATCAATGTTTGACTTGTACAAACAGCTGCCTGACTGCAATTTGGAAGGGATTCAGATGGGGATTACGGCAAGGCAGTGGATAAAAATCTATTACATGGCAGTATTTATTTTAGATCCCTGTGGCCCTCAGTGTGAACTCCGGCAGCATCTCCTGTTCCTTATTCAGTGGCACAAGTGCAAGGGATTGAGAAAAATCACTTTCAGGAGTGTGTGCTGCAGAACAGTCAGCAGAGAGGACAGAGATCCAAACGGAATACACATTTCCAAGCCAGACTTACTTGGCTCCACTGTGGATCCTCCCAGGGGGTGGGAACATGTTTAGTTTTCATGAGGATTTCATACTGGTAAAATTGCATCGCTTTAATAGCCCTAAGGGCCTGTGCCAGCTCTGGTTTACCCAAGACCAATGTTTCTGGCTTAGTGCAGCTGCATCCAAGATCTAAATCCAATCCTGTCGCCTCTTTGGGCACAGAAATGATCCAAGCCCCAAGTCAGCAGTAGGACCTGCCTGGGAGGAGGAAGCTCTTGTGTCTTGGAGCAATGCTGGAGCAAGCCCCACTTTGTTGCTCTCTACTAATTGCTTAGCAATGAAGGGAATAGTTCAGGCAAGAGGTCACGTTCCTGTAGGTGGCAATCTGTGAGATGAAGTGTCCCAGGAACAGGACTGCAAACAACCCACTCAGTGCCAACAGGGGTCACCACCAAACCACCACTGTTGGCCCAGCCTGGCCAAGCTAGTCAGAGGGGTACTCATGCCCAGAACAGGCACGAGTACCCTCAGTCCTTTTCCAGTGTACACGCACACAGGCTGCTCTGGCAGGAGGGAGCACCAGGGTAGTGCTGAGGGATGCCACTGACGTAACAGGCTGTGACAGGGCTGTCCAGCAGCAAAGAAAGGCAGAGAAGCCACCACACTTGAAAAAGAAATACAGATAGGGGAAAGGTCTAAAGAGACTGAATTGCCCATCCCCAGCTTTGCCTTTTCTTGTGTTGAAAGTACCAAATTTTCACCTGCTGGAGGTACACCACATGTTGAGGGAGACAAACCTCTCTACCCCAGTGCTGCAATATTTTCTCCACAGGGTGATAGTGCTAAGAGCAAAATGAGCACTGGCCAAAGCTGCCACCGACAAGGCAGCACATGTAGGCGCCCAATCCCTGGCAGCAGCATTTATTTCTGGGCTGAGTGATGCAGAGATGACAGGAAGAAATGGACTGGAGAAGGGCTGGAGGAGCCAGAGCTAGTTTGGGCAGCCCTGGTGATGAGGGACCTGCCCTGAGCACAGCCACAGACATCAAAGCCCAAAGTGGCTGTGTCCTAAACACTTCACAACTCCCTCTGGGGACTGCTCACATGGCTGGATCTGTGCTGGAGTCAGCTCCATGCCAGTGCATGAATCTTTCCCATGAGGTGCCAGCACAAATACAAGGTAGCAGAGCCTGCTCTTCCTCAGCTCTTCCATGGACTCTGCACAAGTCACTGCCCCTCCTGTGCAGCTGTACAGGTGACTGTCTTGATGGACAGGCGTCAAATTAACCAGCATTGCTGGGGCCTGGGATGCTGGGTCATTTTCTCAGCTTAGCATTTTGAACTTTTAGTTTAAATTTTGCTATCTGTAGTCCAGAGATAAGCCTGCCATACAAAGATGCTGGGAAACGTAATGAATGGAAAGCTTGCAATGTGCTTAAAGATCACAAGGGAGAAGATACAAGAGACTGGAAAAATATTGCAATACATGTAACATTTTATCAGATTACAACAAATTTTAAAGTACTTCATGTATCAATCTTTATATACAAAGATGTACTCTATCCTACATGATTTCTTACAGGATCCACACTTCATTGAAAAGAACTAAACTTCTGAAGGGCTAAGAAGAGGTCATAATTCAGATTTTTGTCCCCTGGACTCATCCCCTCCATATGGTCTTTTTGTCCCCTCACTTCCTCCTTCACTACAATCCACATTTCTGTTATCCCCCATTTCACCCTGTCTTCCTCTGTCTGCTGTTGTGAAGTTATTGCTCACTGGGTTTTGTTTTCACGCAGAAGCCAAAAAGCGTAAGAAATAAGAAGGGGCCCCAGAGGCAACAACACCGGGACAACAGCATTCACATCTTTTCCTCTGGATGCTCTGACTGCCCTCAGGAATTGCAACAGGACTAGGAATCTGTGACTCTCCCAGCTTTGTATGTCAATTCTGTGACCACACAGGCTTTACTGCTGAACCAAGCTGAACTCCCCAAGAAGGAGAGCTTCACTTTTGTGCTATGGAAGAGCCTCCATCCTTGTGAATGTAATTTGGTCCATCCCAGTCCCCAGAGATCCTGGCTTACCTGAGCAAGCCCAGCTCTTCTACCCAAAGCAAGACACTGGGGCATTATGCTATATTACTGCTAATGAAGTTGCTTTGTTTGTTTTATTGCTTAAGGGAATAAGTCAATGTCTCAGAATGCCCCTTAACAGTATTTGTTTATTAAATATTTATTTTGCAAGATGAATGCAGATAAGAGACTCCTAACAGGATTCCTTCTGGGAGCAGAGAGCGCTAAGAGTCACAAAGGATAAAATGGGTACAGAGATACAGGTTTCTTATCCAGAACAGGATACAGCACCCATCCTTTTTAACAGTGTAAAAGATCAAAAGTTTCAGCTTCCTAATTCTCAGAGTCTATTCCAGAGCAACGAAAAGAAAGTGGACGTGACATGCTTAGGAGCCTTTTGCTCCTCTTTGTCTGTGACCCTGACACTTCTTCCGTCCTACTGATGTAAAAGGACTGTGCTCCCCGACACAGTGAAAGGGAATCCTACAGACTGATTGCTCCAAGAACGATTTGGCAGGGCAAGAGGGGAAAGCAGGATGGCACTGGTATAGGAAGCCTTCAGCAGCAGTATGAAGGGAAGGGAAAAGGGGAAAATCACATGGATGTATCACAGCCAGGATTAACCTGTTCACTGGTTGCCTTGCAGACTCCATACATACCTGCTTAGAAATACAAATAAATCATAGAAGGGGATGGGATGGAATGGAACTTAAAGATCATCAAGTCCCAGCAATCTCTGCCATAGCCAGGGACACCCCCACTAGACCAGGATGCTCAAGGCCTTATCTAAGCTGCTTAGTGCAAGAGGGTAAGCAGTTATGATCAGAAGTGAGCACTGTGGGCTATCCCAGAGCTTTGCAGGAAAGTCAAAACAGCCTCCTGACTCCTCTCCAGGGATGACAGCAGTTTGGTGGGTCCCTGCAGCCAGTCTATGACTCACAGGATCTAGAGATTTTAGACAAAGGAACAAAGATTTTAGAAGGGACATGCCTGATGCATCCCAACTCTCTGACCCTGATGCCCCGAGAAGAACTGGCAGATTGGAAATGGTGCTGGTCTCTTGCACAGCCACATTGCATGTGTCGGAGTGAAGAAGCCATCTCCTCTCTGCTGATGCACGTGCCTGGCACTTGAATCTGGCCTTTCTGGTTGGAGCCCACTGCGGCTCTTTGCAGAAAGAGATTCACCCCCACGGCATCCTTCTGCTGGGAGGGTGACTCCCCTGGCCTCTCTTCCCTGGAAGCAGCCGTAAGGGAGGAATAGGCATCTCTTCCTGATGTGCATGGGAATAGAGCTGAGAGGGAGTGGCGTGGATTCAGCCTCCAGCCACCTGCTGTACAGAACGAATGGGCAGATCATTACCCAGAGAGCTCTGTAATTTTGCTTTGCAAATGCTTGCTCGCTGGCACAGAGCCCGAGGAGGGGAAGAGGGAGAGGGTGGTTGCTCACAGCTCTGCATGCCAAAAAGGCACTTTACCAGGCATGAGGCCACCAACGCTTCTCCAGCCTCAAGACCTTGCCAGTTTAACCCTCTCTGCTGCTCCTCAAACCAGCTTTTTGTAGAAGAGGGGTGAGAGAGGGCAGAGAGGGAAAGAAGAACAAGGAGTTGTTGAAAAGAGAGAAGAAAGCAATGCAGGGAAAGGCAGAGAACTCTGGCTAGGGAAAGGGGTATATGGAGGCTGTGGAAATATGTGAAGACAGGAGTTACATGAAAGGAAAAAAATTCCATCCCCAAGGTCTCCCAAGCAGGCAAGGTGTACGAACCCTCTGGGAACTTACAGCAAGAGCAAGGAAGAGCCTGCTTGGGACTTGCTGCTAAATGCACCAGCCTGCTTACAGGGAATCTGGCTCACACATACATACTGTGTGCACCTGCAACAGCATGCCATTCCTCCTGCTTCCCCCACCTCCCCAGAGCTTTTCAATTTGCAGGCAAATTTCAGCTAAATCTATGACACAGGTACATCTCTATCTGAGAATTTTCATGGAAACAGACAAACTAACAGTAGAAGAGAAACCAAGTTTCTATGAAGAGATGTGAAATGTGAATTCAACATCAGCAGAGAACCCATAGAGGAGAGTGCTTTGATGAATGTGTCATGAAGTTCAAACTCCAACTCTCTGAAAAATAGTTTTTCAGCCAGCAATTGTGCAAAATCACAATAACTTGAGTAAGCTGGATCCCCATGCTCTGCTCTATGCTGATACCTGCTCACCTTCTAATTTTTTTGAGCTCAGGCCCTAGAGACGTCCCCTTCTCTGAGATGTATATCAGAGATGGCAGCAAGCTGAATCTGCTGAGAACAAGTGTAAACCCAAGTGCTCAGCAATCATCTTTAAAGAAACTCTCCCTGCCCTGCAACTCTGAGCCCCCACACACAGCCAGAGGATGTCTACATCTTATAGAGGATCTCTGCAGAGATCTGTGCAGATCTTCTCAGGTAGCAGGGCTTTTACTGCACTGACTTGGATTGCACCAAGAAACTGTGGCAGAGGTATGGCCCAAGAGGTTGTGTGTGGCCAGGCTGCTGCACACTAGAAAGGGAAGAGAAGGCTCTACTGCTTTCCACTTTTCCCAGTGTCATCTCCTGATTTTTGCTGCTAGGCCTATGCCCATCTGGGAAGAGGTTTTCAGGACAAAAGGGAAACAAGGCTCAATCCAGCTCCCACTTCTCTAGCAAGCTGGGAAAGCATGTTCTGTTTAAGCACCTCTAGACATTCCTTTTCTATGTGCAGGTAGCTCCAGAAAGAGCAACCTTTATGCTTTTCAAATACCATTCCCCAGCTTTGCCTTAAGGGCTCTGGCTAAAGTAAGCAACATGCCAACATCAGAAACATCTGAGAAAAAAAGTGTAAGTCATGTGGAAGCAGGTCTTAGGTATCCATGGCCAGATGCTCTCCTTTTTATAGCAGAAGACCCATTTTCTACTTCACAAGTACTCTCAATTTCTAATAGTATAAGCCATAAGAAAACTAGATCCACTCTGGTCACCTGACCTATTGTACCAGCAAATATGCATCCCAATTCTGCTGACACTCTTACTTGCTCCAGAAGCATCCATAACTTATGGTATATTTACTGGAGTTGAAGACACTTTAGGAAGCGATTTTTAATGTAATTTGATGATATTTTGATGTCACACCATTTTATTACAAATTTGGTTCAGCCCTTATTTTTAAAATTATTTTTAGAACTGTAATATGAGTTTTTCAAGCAGCTAATTAAGGGTTAATGCACTGAAAAGCTCCAGTCTGTGCCCCTTGATCCTACACAAATACATGTAGATGTGACTTCAGCATCAGGGCTTTAGATATGAATATGGACAAGGAACAGGCAGAAAGGTGGCAAACCCCAGAATTACTAAGAGAACATTCAACATGTGGGTTGTTGTGATTTTTTACTGTTTTTCTTCCCTTTCTCCTGAGTTTTTCATCCAGTTCTCACCCATTCACAGCATGGTGCAGTGGCAGGTGAGTCTTTCCTTGGCAGAGCTGAGAAACTAAAACCTTAATTTTAGAACTTTAGAAAGAGTCCCTTCAGTCATGCTAACACCACTCAGTGTGATATTGGAATACAGCTGGGAATTAATGGGTCAGAACAAAAAATCTTCCCCACACTGGAAAAAAGTATATATTGCTGTTGATTGCTTCATTTCTTTCCAAAGTACATGAGAGTTCTTGTCAATAAGATTTCAAGAAAAGGCCCAAAAAAAAAAAATGGAAAAAAGCACTGAGACTTTCTATATTTAGTATCTTCTGTATTTTGGCACATTTGCTTGCTAAAAATACTGAAATGCACTTATTCGTGTGGTGGGGGAATTGGTATTCTGCTTTTTACCATCCAATTATCCAAACAACAAGGGAGGCAGACAATTGCAATTTGATATTCCCTGACAGTTGTCTGCTGAACACAGAGCATTTAAATGCCCATTTGCAGAACACATTGAGAAACAGAGTCCGGTCAGTGCGTGGCTGAGGTGCGTGGCAGCCCACCCAGCTGTGTCCAGGCTCAGCCCACAGAGCCAGCAGAAGGGATACTGTGCCACTCCTCACCTGAGGCAGGGAGATAGTGTCCTCATTCCCCTTGGGCAAGGCAGAGCGAATGGAGCCACCAGCCACCAAAGACAGCAGCAGGATGTGCACAAGGAGAGGGGACATGCCTGGAGCAAGGCGCCTGCCCAAACTCTCATCCCAGGACACCTCTGAGTAACCAGGATGAAAAACCTATCCTCATTCCTGGATTAGGATGCAAGTTATTTCTTTAGCGAATGTGGAACTATGCTTACTCTGTTTCTTTTAAGCACTGCCCCTGCATGGTGCCTGTTAGGCACCCCAGTGCCCAGCACAGCTGAAGACCCAAGCTATGAGCATCCTCAGCCTGAGGGGCTTGGTTGTCACAGCCAGCCCTGCATGGTGCCTGCTTCTCTGAGGAGAGCTGCTGATGCTGCTGCAAAATTGTGCTGCCCATTGAAACCCGAGTTACCTGAGTTACATTTTTGGACCAGGATCTAGGGGCAAGTTTCCTTGGGTTGGTTCTTAATTTCAGCCTTCTTTATGTGACTGATCATCAGAGTTTTTCAGGACTTAGCCTTCCCTTCAGTACAAATACCACTAGTAGTAACTACCTCCAAGCATGAAGTGGATTTTATGAGTACACATGAAGATGCTGAGAGCTATTGGTTTAAAGTGCTGAGCTGTATCCTTTAAACAGGAGAGTCTTGAACCTAAAGTAGAAATTATTCCTAAAGAGCAGCATAACAACCAATAAGAATTTACAAGAACCTCTCTAGTCACAGTGATCTAGTCTCCCCTTCCAACAGAGTAACAGGGCTTGGGAGACAGCCAGTGCAATGTCTCAACATTTTGACATGTGACTCAAGATGTTCAGAAGAGGATTGTCTAGGTGAACCTACTGTGGGATAACAACATTTGGTTAGAAAAACATTTCTTTAAAATAATTATCATTATTTCATTGCCAAATGAAAGGTGTATTGAGTGGATCCTACAGGTGTTCATTGGAGGGTCCAGCACTAGTCAGTGTTTCCATTAATGACTTGGATAATGGAATAAAGAGTATACTTATTAAATCTGCAGATGACATCAAGCTGGGAGGGACTGAATACACCAGAGGACAGAAACAGAATACAAGACAATCACACCAAATTGGACAAATAATCTGAGAGCACAAGATAAAATTCAACCAGGACATATTCATGTAATTAGACATAAGCAGGAATAATCAACTTCATAAGTACAGAAAAAGGAATAGCTGTCTAGGTGGCAATTCTACGAAAAGGAGTCTGGAAGTTACTGCACACCACAATCTGAAAAGCAGCAAAAACATGCCTCGCCACCACAGGACAAACAAATTTATTGGGACTCTAATGTCAGTCTGACAGATCTGTGATGCAGATTTTTCCCTGAAGGATTACATACAGTATTGGGTGTCCCACTCTGAGACAGAGGCCAATTGGAGAGACACCAGGAGAGAAGGGGAATGGTCAAACATTTAGGATCCATGGTCAACAGGAGTAGACAGAACAGACAGAGGATGTCCAAATAAAGAAATGATGACTGGGGAAGCACACCATAACAGTTTTCATATATCTGAACAGCTGCTACAAGGAAAAAAGTAATCAGTTTTCCATGCCCATGCTGAATAAGAGGCAATAAATTCAACTTCAGCGTGGAAGATTTGGGCTAATCTGTTAAGAATAGGGAAGCACTGGAATAAATTGCCCATAGCACAGTCAAAATATTGACAAAGGCAAAGGAGGTACAGCTGGACATGCCTTGGGCAAGGAGACAGACTAGATGATCTCTCAAAGCCCCTTCCAATCCTATTTCCTATAGCTTTTTTGATCAGTAGTAGCAAGTTTAAGCCAAAGCTGTTCACAGAACTCCGCATTCCCCATCCCTCACATCAGATGTTTTCCACAATGAAAAGGGAGAGTTTTGAAGTTTTTACAGTACAGCAAAACACACACACACCATTCCCTACGCAGCTTCAGCAAATCTATTTTCTAAATACACCAGACACACGTTTATGTGCTCTGAGCACTGTGGAGCAGAGCCTGGAACATTAATCTTTCAGCAACAAAACCACAGTCCTCTTCCAACAAGCCTGTGTAACTGTTCCTAGGGGTGACTACAGAGCCTCAGACCCCTGCGGATGCCTGCACATGCCTCCCTCACTCCATAGCCCCAGCTAGGAAAACTGTTTACATCCCAGGCTCACTGGTCTGTGCAGTTCCAAAAATATAGAGGTTTTGGGGGTTGTTTTGTTTATGTCTTCCTGTGGGAACTTCTCATATGCTAAATCTCATGCACCCACCCAACAAATTATGGTCACATCTAGAAAGATTATAAAACCCTAAAACCAGTGTCAGTCTCAGACTCCAATAGGACCAATGGCAACGGATGTTCTTAACACCTGTATTCGAAATCAGCCCCCCCTCTCTTTACAACAAGAGGAGAAATCCTTCTGCCAAGACCTAGAGCTGTTGCAGGACCTGTTGTGCAGGTAGACATGTCACAGTGTTCTGCTGGAGGGCAGAGTGCCCATGGAAATGGGCAGGGAGCATGTGCTGGGAGCATCAGGCCCTGCAGTGCTCCCGGAGGAAGGTGACACGGGTTAGGGAAGTGTATACTACCAAGAGGAGAAAAGTGACCATAGGACTGTAACTAGTGCAATTAGGGCAGACAGACACACTGCTGCCTTCTTTAGTGATCATAAAACTTTTCTGGTGTTATGATCAGGAATGCATGAAACACTGTCTCCTATACCATAGATGTGTCTCCATATGGACCCATAGTGATTCTCTCCAAACTGAGAAGGTCATGCTTCCTGTTCAGTCTGTCAGCAATGAAGACCATTAAGGCCATTTCTTAGATCAGCCATAAAGTCACAGACCAGCACCTAGAAAAGTCAATGAGTAAACATATTTGGATGCTGAAGAGCTTTTGAGTCAATCTGTCAGCTGGCCCCAGTAGTCCCAGCTCCTCCTGTGAGGGCTCAGCTGCAGCTGAGAGGTTTTGCTTCCCTGCTCTGGCTCTGTCTGTCTGGCAGGGGGCTACTGCTGTTGCACACTGGGTGCCCCCACCTCCTGCGGACTTACAGGAAACGAGGGCATTTCCTTAGCGGCTGCCCAAGCAGGACATGGAGTAATTTTGGTACAAGACAGAATGAGCTCCTCTGCACCTCATCTGGGGAGATGTGGGTCCCTGCAGCCTAAGTGGACGTGCCACAGGGACAGGGCACAACTACGCTTTTCTTATCAATGCACTCAAGGGGGGCACGGGGACCCGCGGGGCACAGGACTGTCTCTGCAGCTGGCCATTCTTCCTCTCCTATCTCTCGCCCACGGCAACTCCCAGCGATTCTCCCAACACTGGCTGTGCCCCTGCTGCTTCAGTTAATTACAGTAATTATACCTGTGCTCCTCAGATCCAGCTCACTTGTGTTGTCACTTCCCTGCCCATTCATTTGCAAATCTAATCGCTCCGTGGATTTTTTCAAAAGAAAAAGGGGTACGGAGAGCAAGGATACAAATGAAGAAAGTATGATTCCTCCAACAACAAAACAACAGAAACTGAGGAGCCATTGAACAACACCAGGGGTTTTATTTAGTGCTCCTGTGAGGGCTGCATGCTGCTCCCAGTTCTGATAGACGGGCCTTTGCTAGGTTTCAGCACTAGAACAGAGTGGGGAATGAAGAAAGAATTGCATCAGCCTCCCCCAGTGCCTGCCAAATTGCCTCAAGATACTGCCCGGTGCTTGAGAGCTCACTTGCAGAAAGGCAGGAGGACTTCCTGGGCATCCAGTGTTCCCAGCATAGCAGGATGCCCACACGGACACAGGCACCATGAACCCCCAGCAACTGCTCTGCTTGGTGTATGTAGATCCTACCCATTCCTTGGGCAGGTTTTTTGTTCAGCTGTGGAAACAGAAATCTCTTTTCATGCCTGGGAGGCTTTCCAGCAGTGACCCTGGAAGAGCCATGGCTAGGAGCATGCACTTCAGGTCACCTGTCTGATAAGGACAGATTTGAGGTCAGTCTTTTGAACAGAGAGGGGGAAAAGTGTAACCAAAAATAAAATGGGCAGAAATGGCTTCCTAATTGTTTTCAGGTGCTCTGAAGAAGAAGCGAAAGCAAGAAGAGGAAGCTGTGGTGTGCCCTGCCAGCTGACACTGGGACTGGTGTTGTATTGCTGCCAGGCAGCAAAGGAGAGCAGATGGGTTTTGTCACCCAGTACTGTGTATACGGTTTTGAGGAGAAAAATACAAAACTGTTATTTTTGCCTTTTACTGCCAATAGATAGAAACAGTGAAAGAGAGTGAGAGGCAAAGGGACAGACTGGTTCCTTTGCACTAAATGCAGCAATTTAATTACACTACACTGAAGCATTTTCACACCAGCCATTACACCAGTTGTTCTGTGTAGCCACACACTTCCGAGCTTGTTCCCAGTATCAGCCCAGATGCCAGAATTTCCCACTGTGTGATGTTTTGACACTTCAGCACCAGGGCTTCTTTCTCTCATTGACCATGCTGAAAAAGCAGCCCAGGGGCTGCAGAAGTCCAAGAGGCTGAGAAGGTTAGGATAAACCAATTCCCTGATAAAGTACTAGAAGTGTTTAAGAAGACTGAAAATTTCTCATTACCAGAGTAAATGTTTCTTATCACTGTATGCTTTGTAGAAAAAATATTTATTGTTTTGCATATCTGCATAGGCAAGAGAGCACTTCTCTGGACAGAAGCAGGAGGTAGAGAGGCCTTCTGAACATCATGGGCAGGAAGAGAGGTAGTCAGGGAAACATGCTGAAACGGTAAAGCATTTCTATTTGAAGTTAATATCCAACTGGAATATTTTTGGTGAAGTGAAAGCAACAAACTCATTTTAATGTAACAGACCGGAAAATGCAAACCCCCCAAAGTAATGCCTTGTTTCCAGGCAAGAAATGTGAAATGAATACTGCACTGCAAAACATGTAACTGCAGCATGGCAAACTAGAGTCTCCAAGTCCTTTAGGTGACCTGCTCAAAAGGGTTTTCTATCTCCCAGGAGGCTGATTGCTGGGGGAGGAGGGAGAGGACCTACAATTAGGTTGATTAAAATAGTGGTCCCAGCAGGGTCTGTTCTTCACTGTTGCCAGGAGACTAGAAGGCTGGGATGAACAGTTCAAACTTTTTGTAACAAAAATAGGTGTTTACTTCCACACCATATGATCTTGGCCCTCTCCAAGGCTTAGTATTCTCCATTACTTCCCAAGAAAAAAAGTCCCAACCCAACTTCACTTTATAGACTTGTGTTAAAATGGATTTACTATGTTCAAAACTGCAGCAATTCTTCCCTGCGTCCATCTTCCCAGCCCAGTGCCAAACTCCAGGCTCTATGCTAACTCTTCAGTGGCTGTTCTTTCACTTTTTGTAATACTAATCTTGTCTTTCTTTCCAGATCTGGGCCCTAGAACCCAGTAAGCAGGTCAATTCTAGGTTACTCGTCCCTTCCACAGAATCTACATCTGAAACAAAGGCTGGGCAGGTGGCTCAGCTGATTGGAGAGGGCATTGAGACGGGCCGCCACTCTCAGGTTATCTGGTGGACATGCACTACCCTCAGTCAGTGACTTATGCTGGAAGAGGTGACTGTAATATGTCAGAAAACAGAAGATCTGAATGAAGAAACCAAGCCAGGCTATTTTACCAACTCGCTGCATTTCCCCACCATTTTTCGCAGCTGATACAGAAGTAAAAGAAAACACTAAGTATATTGGTGGGAGATAGTTATAGTCCAAAGCGAAGCCCTACCTTTTTCTTCAAGTCCCTTTTGGTTAGCATTCTAAAGCATACTGAAAAAAGAACCAAAACCCAAAACAACAACAAACTAAAAAAAAAAAATCTGCAGTAGTAGCTGTTCCAAAGTTCTAAGTCTGCAGATCTTTATGCATTTGAAGCATTTGGTTCAGACTCTTTGCTTTGTCTTTCCTAAAGCCGACTGCATTAATAAAACTTAGCTAATATGCCTTTTCTAGGGCTTTCACTTGTTGTATCAGTTGCTACAAAAACTGTACATGCCAAAAAATGTGTTTGCTTTTTAACACCCCAATGCCAACATCCTGAAGCAGGTGGCAAGGGGCTGTGATAGATGGATGGATAGCAGGCATGACAGAGTTTTAGAAAAGAAGGATAGGGATTACAGTGAAGATAGAAGATTGCAAAAGTAGCAGAAAAATTAGCTGAAAGCTGAAGTCCCTGCTACAAATGCTGTACTGTAAATGCAGGGTTTGAATGCGAAAAGAGAGAGGATCCGTGCTCCTGTTAACACAGCAGCAATCAGGCAATAGCTGGAAAGAGGCATTTAAACCTCCCTGTGTAGCTGTGTTGCAACACCATGCATAATTACTCATCATGGTCCTTTCCACAGCCTGCATAGGCTGCCTGGTAGAATTCATAGAATCACAGAATGGTTTGGGCTGGAAAGGTCCCTAAAGATCATCTAGTTCCAAGTCCCCTGCCATGGACAGGGACATCTTCCATTAGACCAGGTTGCTCAGAGCCACATCCAACCTGGCCTTGAACACTTCTAGGAATGAGGCATCCACAGCCTTTCTGAGCAACTGATTGCAGTGTCTCACCACTCTCACAGTAATGAATTTTTTCCTAATATCTAAACCTACTGTCTTTCAGTTTGAAGCCTTGTCCTGTCACTACAAGATCTTGTCAAAAGTTCCTCCTCATCTTTCTTGTAGGCTCCCTTTAGGTACTGGAAGGCTACAATTAGGTCACCCTGATGCCTTTTCTTCTCCAACTGAACAAACCCAGTTCTCTCAGCCTTTCCTCATAGGGAAGGTGCTCCATCCCTATAAAGAACTTGGTGGCCCTTCACTGGATGTACTCCAACAAGTCCATGTCCTTCCTATGCTGGGGACCCCAGAGCTGTACACAGAACTGCAGGTGGGGTCTCACCAGAGCAGAGCAGAGGGCCAGAATCCCCTTCCTCACCCTGCTGGCCATGCTGCTTTGGATGCAGCCCAGGATGCAATTGGTTTTCTGGGCTCCAAGAGCTGGGTCATGTCCAGCCTGTCACCCACCAGCACCCCCAAGTCCTTCCCAGCAGGGCTTCTCCCAATCTGTTCATCCCTCAGTCTGTGCTGATATCAGAGGTTGCCCCAACCCAGGTACAGCACCTTGTGCTTTACCTTGTGAAACCTCATGAGGTTCCCATGGCCCCACTTCTTGAGCTTATCCAGATCCCTCTGGATGCCATCCCATCCTTCATGTGTGCCAGCTGCAACATTCAGCTTCCTGTCACCTGCAAATTTGCTGAGGGTGATTCCTCTATCTGTGTAATTAATAAAAATATTAAATAACACTGGTCCCAATACAGACTCCCAAGGGACACCACTTGTCAACTGCTGTACTGTGTAGCCACTTCAGCATGGCTTGGCCGCATGACTCCTTGGATACCATCCAGATTAGGCAGAGAGGAATTCACACAAGTACCTGAAAGTTTCCTGACTAAATCCCATCATGTGCATGAGAGGCCTTCATAGTCACCTCAGCAAGCTCGCTGCTTCCTTGCAGTCTTGTGGAGAAATGGCACCATTCACAGGGATCTCTAGCCTGAGAAAGAGAACAAGCAGCAGGAGTGCTACCACAAAGTATGGGTTGGTCCTTGGTCTTCAGGGACTTCACCACATTCAGACTGGACAGCAGCCCTGTGAGTGGCCCTTTCCTGCATTTGTTCCAACACATACACCTGGTATTGTGAACAAGGACCTCTGGTAGGCACATCCAGAGATCCTTGGAGGGGCTCAGACGGGAGCGTGAAAGCACAGCCACGTTAGAGGAGGATACAAACCCACTATTAATAGCACTAGAAAAAGAGCCTCAGATTTCTTACCAGCATTTTAATAGATCTGTTTCTGCTTCCAAACCACCTTGACTGGATGTCAAGGACACATTATAAAGGCAGGTCAATCCAAGTGTGAAGCAATGTAGCATAGAGATAGCAGTTGAAAGACTGCCAGAAGCAAAAAACTAAGAACGCACCCCAGAACCTTAAGCCCAGCAAGCTCACAGTGGAATTACTAAATGAATTGCTTCCTGCATCCTCAGATGTGTGTTTTAATTTTTGTACTTAACATTCTTCTGTCCACATTAAAGTAAATCTAATTTAATGCCCACACACAGACTCCAAGCATCTTTTTCCTTGAAAGCTTTTGCTGCTAGCCAGTACCAGCCAGTACCTAGATACCACAGGAGGAATAGTATAATTTCAACTCCTATGTGGCTTTTGGCTTCAAGTTGTGAAGACAGTAAATTGTGTAACAGGTAAAGAATGTGCCTTCAGTCATGTCTGTCAACTAGATATAGCTATCCACTCTTCAACGAAGGCTATTGGGAGGGTAACAGAGCCCAAAGAGATGCACCATGACATGTTAACAGCATCCAATAGATGCTTCTCAGGTTCATTTCCTGACTCTGCAAGAAGGGAGAGTCAGCCATAGAGCCCAAGGGTGCATTTCTAGCTTACTTTCAAAAATTCCTATCTATTTACAAACTCTTCTTGGATAGCAGCCTCTGAGCCTTGCTTATATGCCTTCCATCTTGGATATTGCTCTTCTGACATTGTTGATTCCTCAAGTTTCCAGAGAGTCCTTGTGGCTAAGATAAAAAGATGAAAAAGTCAAGATTGCTTTATAGGGTCTGCAGAACCAAAAGTTGTTATTTAGCATCTTGGCATCAACGTAGGTGGTGAATTTACAAACTATATATCCAAAACCTATTTTGCCACAGATTGCTATCACTTCACGGAAGCTCTTTGCTTCCACCTCGACAACCTTTGCCACTGACGGTAGGAGAGGAGGACTTTTGTCTCAGCAGATAAATGGCTTCACAGATACAGAGGAATCTGTGAGGGAAGTTATTGAGCAGCTGACACAAGGGGGATTAACAAGAGTATGGGTTATCTTCGTAACAAATACAGCCTGCCACAGACCTCCATACTTAAGAGCAGCCTCTCAGGGTCAATAGGCTTGGTAGCTTTGGTCGGTCAATAAGACCTACTACTAGTCTCAGCAAAAGTGTCAGATGCTGCTTAATAAAACATGGTTTATGTATTGAGTCTCCCAGAGATGTTTCTACCGCAAGCATCTCCTCACATGGCCAATTTCTTTAGAAGACCAGGGAGGAAAACAGAGGTGCTGGTGAGACAACAGGCAGCAATGTTTCGTGTCTGTGTAAGCAATGCATTGATGCACTCAATCAAAATTCTCCTCAGTGACATGGGGTGAGGAGGAATGCAGGGTGGCAGACACCTCCACAGAGCACAGCTCCCTCCAAAAGTCTCTGCACTGCTTTGCTTTTCTCACACTTTCTCACACTTGTCCTCAGCTGCCATCACACACCATCCTAGGCCCACAACCAACATACAAGACAGGATGAAGGCTTCCTCATGCACTCATTGTCAGGCTCACAAAGAAGTTCAAGAAGAGATACACTATTGTATTCAAAAGCCACCACCATCTCCAGGAGCAGCACTTCCACTAGCCAACCTTTCCTTGGTTTTTTTTCCCCAGACAAAGCAGGCAAATACTTGCCTTTCTCCTGATCACCAGACCAAAATAACCCCACTCTTTGCGACACCCTGCCTACTTTAGGCTGTTCCCCCTGCCCCTTCTTCCCTTCCTTCTTCACACTGCCCACATGTCACACCAAATGAGCTACCAAAGTCTTCAGCAGGTGCACTCATTAACTTCAGCAAAAGAGAAGGCAGCCAGAATCCAGAGCTGCAACCTCCTTATAATTTGTAATGAGTTGATAGGTAAATATTTCTGCCCGATTAGAATCTTTAGTGATCTCCTGATTATTATGAGCGGAATCTGGCTGGCCTCCTCTTTTGTCCCAGCCATAATTGCAAGACAGCTTCTAGTATACTGCATGTATCTCTTACCCTCAGCCCAGCAGGAAGAGGTACACTCACTCTTCCCCTTCTGTGCACACCCTGACAACAGCAAAAGAGAAATACTGCTGGTATTGATGTATCAGCCCTTGCTGTAAATCAGGGTTAAAATTTCTGCTGCTTGGGAAAAACTTTTAGTCATCAGCAATGTCACCAAAGACATCAGCCAAAGACACTGAGTCATGTTGCACCAGAGCATGTGCTGTGGTTGGGGGTTTTAAGACCCTTTAACAAGTGCTTGGAACCAAGATGCTCTTTTTCCTTTGCACTGTACCTATTAAAAAGTTGTCTGGCTGAAGTGATGAGTACTGTTGAGTGATTCCACTTGCAGAGGAAAACTGCAAAATACAAAATTTAAAAAAAAGCATGCACTCAATACTGTATGGTAACCACAAGGCCAGGGACTCCCAAGCCTGAAACGCAGCTCAGGTGCTATTACACTTTCCCCAGACATCCTCCTTGCTGGCAGCTTCAGGAGGAGCCAGAGAGGGTATGACAGCAAATGTTCCATCATCCCAAGGGGGATGCCTGCAGGGTGGGTCGTGGTGCATCTGCAAGGCTGTTCTCTGAATCACATCGAGAGTTTTCTTGTCTTCTTTCAGCTTGGAACTACAGACATCCCCACAAGACCCTGTCCCTCCACATCTCCCCAGCACTGCAGGCCCACCAGGCAGTGGGGAGGGAAAGGAAAAGGAAAAGGAAAAGGAAAAGGAAAAGGAAAAGGAAAAGGAAAAGGAAAAGGAAAAGGAAAAGGAAAAGGAAAAGGAAAAGGAAAAGGAAAAGGAAAAGGAAAAGGAAAAGGAAAAGGAAAAGGAAAAGGAAAAGGAAAAGGAAAAGGAAAAGGAAAAGGAAAAGGAAAAGGAAAAGGAAAAGGAAAAGGAAAAGGAAAAGGAAAAGGAAAAGGAAAAGGAAAAGGAAAAGGAAAAGGAAAAGGAAAAGGAAAAGGAAAAGGAAGGAACTTCTTGACCTCATTCCTGCACTTGCACTGTACTGCGTTGTGCTTATCTCCAGGAGCCAGAATAAGGATATTTGTCCCAGAAAAGCACTGCTCTACATCCATATGGCCCCTTTCTCCAGCCACATCGTGCTCCTTCTTGCTTATTTGCACAACATGTTCTTACCAGCAGTCCTTGGTTGGCTCCATGGCTATCTGGCTCTTGGTGTTTGAGACACACAAATTATCCCCTTATCTTCTGGGCTTCAACAATACCTTTATTGTATTTTTAAAGATGCTCTGGAATTTACCTGCAGTTGACTGGAGCAACTGAACCGATATTGAGAACTGAGATGCCTCATATGGTCTTGGTGATTCAGCTTCAGCCCACACAACTTAAGTGCTTAAGATGATCTGGTGATATAATGGAGCTAAGTGATTCATATGACTAGGAAGGCTTGGACAGGACACCTTGGTGACCACTGTGACTCAGTCTTTGCCACTGTTGTATCACAAGGAACGGCTGGGCCCAGAAAGACACAGTCAGTTGGTTTGTCATTGTGCCCTGCATTGGTTATAATGGTTTCAAGGTACCAGTGATTAGTGAAAACAGGCACAGCTGCAATATATGTAAATACATACATATATATTTATATATGTTAAGAGAGATAAACTTTCTTGTTAGAAGTTTAGACCTGTTATAAAAGGAAATATAAAGTAGGAAGAAACTGCTCCACTTGGCAAGTTTTAAGTGTTGTCCATTTGTGTGGCTTTTCCACCGCCCTCTGGACCAGCCAGGAAGAACTACTTTTAGAGGCTGCAGGCTGGACTAGATGAAGCATTGGTCTAATCTGGCCATTAAGACTCCAGTCTTGTGTTAGAAACAGTGGGTTTTAATTGTAACTAGTGCTAATATTTTTAATTACTTTTTTCCATCCATTGTCCTTTTGTCTGTGTAATGCCAGATGTTTACAGCATGTGGTTTGTCCTTCCAGCAAAAGAGAGCTAGAAGATTTGTGCCTGGGAATATTGTACACATTTGCTTTATACATGCAGCCCTGGAGGAGAGGTAGTGAAGAGCCTGCAAGTGCTCTCAGGGACGTCAGCCCAGGACCGGTGTGGACTTCCCCTTGAACTGACATTGATAAAAACCCAAAGCAGAAGTTATGCTTACAAGGTTCTCACTTTAGATCTCTTGACTCTGTCCCAAACCTTGCAAAATCTCTGTGCTGTATCACATCCTTCCATGGCCTAATATAAGAAAAAGAAATTGAAAGACTATGTGTAGTGGGATCATCCATTGGCATGTGCCATAACAATATAAACATATCCTGTCCCTTGACACAGGTTATTCAATTTTTAACTCAGGCATTAATACTCAGGACTTGCAATGCTTTCAACCCCGATATATCAAATCCCTTCTGTGAAATGAGAGATGCTGTGCAGGCTGCTAGGAGCCTAGAGATAACCTGTTAAGGTTTGAAAATAGTGGCTAATATACTCACTGACCCAGCTGCAGATCAGAAAAGTGACAAAACCCTCTGCCCCAACATACAGCTGGTTTGGTGTGAAGCCCAGAATGGCTTCCCTGGAGTAATGTAGTATGGAGTTCAAAAACATCTTTATGTGAATATTGTAGTAACATAGAGCTGCTTTCATAATCTAAATTCCCCACTTCTTAATATAGTCTCAAGCAGACTCTGTTGTTTGAATCCATAAGGCATAAAATACCTGCCTGAGCACTTCTCATTGCCATCCCAATACAGGCAATGAGGTCAGAGATTAAACAACTCTGCTCCCCCCACCTCTCCCATTTGTAATCGTGCAGTGTGTGTGTATTTATGGGCAGAAGCTGTAGTGTCCCACTGTGGAGAGATCAGTGGGCAGCTGTTTTCCATTGAATAGGTAAGAAATCAATGACAAAATAAGGGTGCCGGTGGAGGCTGAGTCTCATCCTGCTATAATAAACCCAGTCATGTTCTGTCTCTCCTGGCCAAGCACAAGCCCTTCAGTTTTTGCTGCAAGTTTTTAATTTCCCTTTTGCTTCCTTTACCTCTCCAAACCACACTGTTTTCTCTTAGAATTGCCCATCCCCTCCTTCTCCAACTGTTGTCCATGCTCAAAGTGATTAACTCTGCCCCTTTCTCTGGGCCTATTCCTCTGAAGATTACTGTCTCATGTTTGGAGTGGATAATCCATCAACCAAATGGCCTGCTGCCACCCAGGGGTCTGTCGCAGTCCTTTGGCACCACTGCTAGAAGGTCTCTGACTGCACAACCGGCGGAGCGTGGAGAAGGCAGTGCACCGAGAGCAAAACCAGCACAGGCCGGAGTGCAGTGTTCCAGCCAGCATGTGCACACATAAAAATGAGCACACATATGCACACTCATTCTAGCAGCTCCACAGCCTCAGATCCCAGGAGATGGCTGGAAGATGAGCACAGGAATGAATTAGCTGTCAGGAGACAACTTGCCTGCTCTCACGCTGCAGTGACCTCCATCGGGAGGGGGAACTCTCCTTGCTAAGAGCCAGGTAGAGTCTTCAGATGACTTAAGGAACCTGAATAGTGTTATTATCTAAAGCAAATGTGAAAGTGAGCTGGAGCAGAACATCATGCCCATGCTGAGCTCACATCCTGTGAGCACACAGAGTTCACAGAGTTCCCTGAGCCCTGTTCTTGCAATGCTTCTAAGACTTCCCTGCCAGAGCTGGTGCTTCTACAGGATGGTTGACAAACTCCTGGCCTGGTGATGCCGTTGCAGACTTGGCTTTGCCAAAATGCCTCCAGCCTGACTGCTGTGCCTGTCCCAACTGCCCAGGCTGAGCAGAGATCTGAGTTACACCTCTTTTGAAGATTAAATTATTGGTCTTTGGAGTTATCTAAACAACATCCAACATCCCTCCACAAGAAGGACTATTGATAAGCAGCATTAGCATCTTTACAATATGGCCCAAACCACAGCCAGGTCTCCTTCAACCTGGAGGAGCAAACCAAGCATGAGAGAAACATTACTGCAGAGCAGGCTAAGAAGGAGTAGTGCAGCAAGACAAGCAACAGGGAAATGACTCGGCACATGGGTGTACCATGCAGACTGCTTTGGTCAGGTGGGCACAGCCCTACCAGCTTCATGCAGCCAAGATGGGGCAACAGCTGCCTTGTGGCTAAAGCAGGGACCAAAGGGAAGCTGTGCCCCATGCGAATTGTCAGTCCCTCCCTGTGTCTTGTTTACCATGCCCATAGTACCAGTCAGCAATGCTATGAAGTGATGGCACACAGCCTTTCAGTGCAGCAGAAACTGGGGAGAAATCTGAGAAAAGGCTCAGAAAACCAGTTGCAAGTGGAACAAATATGCAAGAAGAGAGCCAAAGTGCAAGACACAAGCTTCTTGATGGGAGTGGGGCTAAGCTGGCCAGGGTGCTGGCAGAGTGAATAGGCATCTCACTGATATAACAAGCCATTTAAGAAATCCATTTTCCTCTACTTTTCACCATCTTTCTCTTTTCCCTTTGTGTTTCCCTTATTAGTCAGTTTTTTAAGGGCAGACAGCTTATCCCATCAAGCTGCCCTGAGAGGAGGGACTGGGCTGTCTCAACCTCTGCCAGTTTCCTACTGACAAGCATCTCTTCAAATCCTTTTCCAGTTTCAACGAAGAGAGGCATACAGATCCCAGAGATAATGAAAGTCTTTTAGGTCTAATGAAAGTAGGTAGGTGGAGAGGGGAGCGAGGATTCTCTGAGCACCCCCACTGCGAGAGACTGCAGTGCAAGCTAAAATACCAAGTACCAGAAAACCTTCATGGGAGAAATCCCATAACTACCACAGGCCATAGGAAACACATTTAATCTGCCTCCGCACTCAGAAGGGCACTTGTAGCTGGACATGGAGCAGAGAGTCAGCAGGTGATGGAAGCAGGCACAGCCCAGAACGGCTGGATCAGCCCAGAATGGCTGGATCAGCCCAGAATGGCTGGATCAGTGGCAGGTCTCTGTTTCTGCAGCCTCTCTGCAGACCGTAGGCACAGCATCTGGGAGCAGATGCATCCATTTCACCCAGTCTATCACGCGGGTTCCCTTCCTGGCATCATTGGCCAGCACTGAACTGTGCATTCATGTCTGGAACTGCCAAAAGCATTTAAAAGGCCTCTCCATCTCTCACAAAGGAAAGAGCATTCTCATCCTCTTTACATCTGTCCCAAGGAGACTGTATCCTCTATGCTAACAATTCCAGCCCAGCTTTGTAATGAAGCCACACTGTGCTGCTAATGCTCCCGCATCCTCTAGGCAGAGCAAGGCCAATGAGCCTGCTCTCTGTGCAAGTCTTCCCACACCCTCTCCGCAAATAAGCTCATGCCAGGTCACAGCCTGACTCCACTGCTGACTTTGCTGGCACATGAGTGCCTGACAGTTCCTTCAGAAGCTGCTGAACAATACGAACCAGGCTTAATGATGGATGCGACTCTTGCATGCTCCCTGCGGATTTTCTGTACTCTGCTTGGGAGATCCCATTTCCCCTCTGAAGGAAGTAGGCAGCAAATGGGAGGGCATTATCCCTCCTATTTGCACTGAAACTTTGGCAGAGACAGCATATAAAAAATGTAAGGAGCCATATAGCTTCCTCTTTTAAAAACAGAAGGGCTAGGATGCTTTCCAAGGCTAGAGACAAACTTAAGGCCGAGGCTGACATCTCAGGGATCATTGCCAGTTAACTTAATGAATAAAATTCTCTTCTTCAGCCATGCTCTGTGCATGCTGGAGAGGAGCTGGATTGTCTTCCTACCCCATTTCTGGATAATAATTTCTGCTGCATTCACTCAGAGACATGTCTGTTTTCATGCCCGCAGTGTAAGCTGGTGTTGAAGTTGCATCTGCTAAGGAGCCTCTCAGCTCCCTATCCTGGGGGCTATTTCAGGGCAAAAGTATCCATTAACTGCTTACTCTGAAGCACACATTTAACAAAAGCATGAGCAAAAAACGTAAGGCTCCAGTACCACATGTAAGTCATTGGCTACAGCAGTGCCGGGAGTCACAGCGAGGGAGTGGTCAGGAGCAGGGTGGCCTGGATGCATGGGCTCCCCAGCACCATGCCCGCGTCACGGCCTTGCTCCTGGGGCATCCCAATGCAACTAAAACCTCCGCATGTGCAGTGCCCCCAGACAGCTGCTGTTCCCAAGGGCAGCCAGACTCTCATGGCAGCTCTGCCCACCTGCTCACTGGCCCCTGGGGGACACACACTGCTTCAAACCCTTGCAATCCTGCAGACCTGAATCCACATCACATCCACCCTCCTCTCACTGCCACTGAGGCCCAAGCAGTGCTCCCCTGCCTCGCAAAGGGATATTTCACTAACCACAGCTTAAAGATGCTGAATAAAATAGCAGCGAGTTCCAAAACCCACTATAAAAAGACACAGGGCAAAAGAAAAGGTTGGGTGTGGTGCGTTTCAGGAGGAGTGAATGACTAGAAACAAACCCCAGATCCCTGAAAGCTCAGAGAAAACAGGAACAAAAAGTGGAAGAAAACCACAAAAGCAGGGGGGAGGTGGTGAGGAGAGGGGCTCTTGGTATTGATGTTTGAAACGGTCTCTTTAAAATGGAAGATAATGACACTGAAAATTATTCTGAGCTTTTCAAAGGCATAAATGACCAAACTGCCTCCTGACTCCTGAATTACATTATCCAGAAAGAACTTAATAGCATGTTATTATCGCTTCTCCTCGCTGACAGGATTTCGGCACTGAAAAGACAAACAAGAAGTGCATTCATAATCACAACCGCATTCACCTCTGCGACGCACTGGCCACAGCTAATTTCAGGTAAGTGTCTCAGCAGCCAGCCAGGGAGCTTAGCAGTGAGGTAATTGTCTTTGTCACCACCTGAGAGAGAGCAGCTGTGTGTCCCCAGTGGCAGACAGTGCCAAAACCCTGCTGTATGGGGAAGAGGGGCATGTCCTGGTCTGGCTGATAGCAGCTGGTGGGGACCTACCTCCGTGAGGCTGGCTCCAGTGGGTCACGGTGTATCCTGTCCTGGCAGGTACCTGCAAGGGGTACCTACCTACCACCTACCTGTGGTAGGCAGTGAGAAACCTATGTCTGCTTCAGCTGTGGCTCTGCTGGCCTGTTGGGAGCTTATAAGAACAGGAGCAAGACAAGAAAGGGGGTTATAAGGACATGTGAGGGCTGGGGAGTGTGAGTAAACAGCATAGCCTGAGCTGTTCAGTGATAGCCCCACTCTTGGCATTTGTCACGTAGTTAATTTTCATGACCATCAGCCCTGAAGGAGACAAAAGTGTTGCTGATTTCCAGAGCTGGGCAGTTTGGCCAGCCACTCTCCCACTTCCCCTACCTCTGCCACCCCATCTCCACACCTCATTTGAGAGGTCAGAAGGCAACTTGGTCATATTGTGCTCCCTGCCAACACTCATGCCCTGGCAATGTCCTGGAGGGGCCTGCTAATCATCCTGGTGTAAGCTGGGGATGACCCTGACGTCACGTAACACCGTTGTGCCACTGTCTGAGCGGTACCACAAGAGAGCAGTTGCTTTGGGTTACTCCCGAGGCTTTTCTTTACATCTCCCTTGTGCTCTACCAAGGTGTGCCACTGCAGTACAAAGCACTTCTCTCCCAGGGGGTGCTCCATCTTATGAAACCTCCCCCAATGGCCAGACATGGGGCTGGCTGCAGCTATGGCAAGTCAGCATGGGAGCCCAGCCCAGAGGGAAAGCAAGGAAGGGAAAGAGGCACAGAGCTGTGTCTGGCTCTGGTGAGCTGCCACAGCCACACGACGCATTTGTCTGGACACAGATCATGACCCAGCCCAGCAGGATCTCTGTGCAGAAGACCATCCCTGCTAGGGTGTTGATGTGACAAGGCCAAGCTAAATGCCAGGGGCAGCCTTCACGCAGCACTGTGTCCTGCCCATGATTTATGTCCCAGGTTTAAGAGCATTACATTTCAGCAGCCATGCTCTGACATCTGTAGGCCCCTGAGCAAGTGAAGAAGGTAACTGCCACTGATAACAGCCAGCTCTGTGCTCTGACACCTGCCCACTTCACATGTAGTTGTGATTTTTTTTCCCCCCATAGCACAGTATGGCAAATAATCCGTCCCCACTCCCAGCAGAAGATAGGCTGTGGAGAGAGCTTATGCAGTGCATCCAGAGCCTTCCACATCATCAGGGTGGGACTCCCCAGCCCAGACTTGGCAGAAGGCGCCAGGGTAGGGGCCATAGGAGCACCTGCTCCCATAGCAAAACTTGGGTGTTACCAAGGACAGTGCACATAGCACAGAAGCACCCAAGCAGCTTTGCAACCCCACATCCTCCCATAGAGACTCCTACAGGGTCCGCTTCTTGTGCAGCCACTGCTTGGCAGAGAGAGAAAATGCAGCAACCAAAGCAAACCATGGGAAGAAGACCTTGGACAGAGCTGCCTTGATTAAGACCATGGAGCAGTCTCAAAAATGAAGGAGGTCCATTAACCACATAACCTGAAGACTGAAGAGCAAACTGCAGGGAACAGCCCTCGGCCAGCAAGGGCTGTAAGGGCAACCTTACACAGCCTGAGCAGCTCTCCATCACGTTCAGTGGCTTCAGAACTCTCATTCCCTGGGAACACAATTGAACAGCCAAGTATGGTTTCTCCAGGGCAAGACTCTTCTCCCATAAAATTGATTGTTCACCCTACTGTGCAAAGTTATCAGTGATACCACACTTAGCTGACTTCCACACCACATCACTCTGCTTTCTTCCCTTTGTCTTCCTCTGGTGCTCTCTCCACACCAATGTGCATTAGGCCCATTGATACCCCACAGTAAATCCTCAGTCTGCATCACCTCACTGCTTAGGTCTCCAAATCGGCTGCTGCAGAACAGCTATTTGCCTACTCTCCCAGAGACTATGGTAACAGGCTTGCCCTGCTGCAGTTTATCAGATGATGCAGAGAAGAAACTGCAGTCCCAGTGCGAACTGGGTGCAGCACAGGTGGCCATAGGACTCACTGCCCTGTAAGGTATGCATCTTATATTGCCAAGTTTTCCTTTCAGCCTTATCGCCATGATGGATAGTTTAGCCTTGGTGAAGTACAAGACAGCAATAACAATGTCCATGATATTTTTTTCCCACATTTTCTTTAGGATAAATATGGTATTACCAGGCTTCATGCATGTTACTTTGTTTATTAGCTACCATTTAGTAACTTCTTCCATCTTTGGTTTATTAAAGCTAGATGCACTGTTAGGCTGAGGGTTGAGAGGAGAGCAAGGGCTCACGGGGCAGCCACCCTGGGAAGATGCCTGCTTGTGTACATCAATGCTGAGCCTGGAGCTGCAATCCTGCAAACCACCAGCAGCTAATGTATATTTTACATGCAGACTTGTCCTGCTAGGTCAGACCCAAGTCCCGTAAGCTTTTTAAAAGAGCTTCAGTTACAGGAAGAGACTTTATGAGTGTTTTTTATGCTCATATGTATCACAGTATGAAAAAGCGGCCTCAGTAAAAGAGACTCTGAATCAAATTAAAATAAAGTAAAACAAAATAAAATCATAGTAAAATATCAAGGCTTCTCCCTACTTCACTGTTCATGCAGTCGAGGTGAACAGTCTTTACCAGACCACCAGAAGTCATGAGTACCTGGTTACAGCAAGCAGCTCAAAGGGGAAGCTGTGCACAGAGCATCCCAAGTTCTGACATTGTGGCTGATCTGGAGTGACACAGAGCATGGCAAGCAGAATGATGCTCTCTGGGTCACACAAGTCAACGCAAAAAGGTTGTTACCATTTGACAAGGTCACCATGAGCTGCACAGGGTCAGCAGGAGGTGCGTGGGTAAGAGTGCAGTCAGCATCCTGCCCAGGGCTCCCTCAGGCACTGCTGTGTTCCCTGCAGGGGACAGAGGCCCTGATCACTATCCTGGATAGGTGTAGCTCCAAATGCCCTGTCAGGCAAACTTCGAACTGTCCCAGATGCAGCCTGATTACCATCACACAGAGATCACTGAGCATCCCTCTAGCCCACGCAGGAAGCCTTCAGCTGGATCTGTGTACAATTTATTCCCAGTTTAAAACCTGTTTAAAGCCTGCATTGGCCACAATAGGATCCTGGGAAGGCATCTGCCTCTTCTCTGGAAGGCACTGCGACGTGCAGGTTTTGCCCAAGAAGGACCCAGGAGGTGGCCGGCTGATAAAAACTGCAAGGCAAGCTACCCAGGCTGGCATTTGCCAGTACAGGCAGGCTCACACCCAACTCCACAACTGAACCAAACAAAAACAGTTAGTAAGCCCTGGCCTGGGCTTCAAAGCAAAGACAAGACCTGGTCAGGGATATTATCTCATGTCTGAGCACACACAGTGACACAGAAGGAGAACTGTGGAGAAGAACACAGAAGGGAAAGGTGAAACACAGATCCAACCTCATCCCACAGCACTGTCTCAATGGTAATGTGAGCCAGCTCCTTGCCTGCTCCATGCCATGGCTGTATGGCTTCACCAACAGGCTGCCTGGGAGGGGCCACTGGGCACCTGACTCCTCTCCTGCTCTGAGGGAGACTCTTGCCAACAGAAGACCAGCTGAGCCACTCTGCTGGCCAGCCAGGATGGAGACCCTCTCTGAGTGACATGTCCTAGCTTTGCACCACCCTCCTGGTGAAGTTCATTCCTAACTTTGCAAACTGTGACTTGTGGCCATCAGCCCTTGTTTAGTCATCTGGCACTGCCAGGAGATTGGCTCTAATGCCCTTTCAGAGCCTCTGGCCGTTATCAGCTCATGCCTTTGCTTCTTCCTTGCAGGACTAAACAAGCCCATCTCCCTTACAGGCTACAGGAATAGGTCCTGACCATGTCGTGTGCCCTCCACCAGACCCAATACAGTTTTCCAACAGCCACCTTCAACCAAGAGAACCAAAAGAGGATATAGTTTCAGGTGTGGACTCAGTAGCACCAAGTAGAGGAGGAGAACAGGTACCCCTGGACATGATTTCCACTGTAAGTTCGTGTTTACCTGGGTTCTCCCATAATCCCTTCCTGCAAGGCTGCTAGTCCACTAGTAGGTTTTCCTAGTTCTAGTGATAACTCACAGAGTAAGATGTGAGGTGATGTCACCATCACCTGTATGATTCTTGGAAAGGGTAATTTTTCTCTGGCAGATAATTAATTAATTAAATGTCAGTCTCTTACTGTCCAGCTCTTTTACAGTCCTGGCCAGCACCTGAGCAGATGCTGAAGGAAGGAGGATTACCCACACCCCACAGGCACCTCAATGGTGCTGACAAGAGCGCCAGCCCTTCCCCTTCCCTTTTTTTCCATTCCTTTCCTTTCCTTCCCTTTCCCGTTTCCCTTTCCCTTCCTCACTTCTCCTCCCCTCCCATCTCCAAACTCCCAGGACTCACTAGCAAAATTAATTGCTGCAAACACTCAGAATCACATGCATCCTCCACTGCTCCAGGAAGAGCAGTTTGCTGCCTGGCTGGAGTGCCAACACCGTGCTAGCCACTGGCCACTGCCATGCTGCAGCAAAGCAGCTGAGGCCAAGTCCTCTCACATCAACAGGGGTAGGACAGTAATCACCCCCCAGCTGGCAAAACTGAGGACTGCCAATGGGAAAGAGTAGAAAACCTCTGTGTCTTGCAGGCTCTCTCCATACAGCACGGCAGGAGGCAGTGAACATGGAGTGGTGGCAGCAGCTTGCCCCCAGAGACGCCAGCTGCTGGCACCTCACTGCCCAGGGTGGCCCCTAGAAAACTTTGGAGGTCCTGGCCCCCAGCACCACTTGCAGCCTTGCCCAAGGTGTGAAGCTGCAGCTATGTGGCTCAGGAGTCCACAGCAGGGGCAGCAGGGGAAAGCAGGATTCCTTGGGAGCTACTGCATTCCTACAGCAAACAAGACCTTCATCTCAGCCTGCAGGCAGGAGATGGCTCTTTGGTGCAGAGAGCAGCTCTTCTGCTGCTTTGCAGAGGCCACCAACAAGGAAGTCACAAGCAAATCAAAGACTCCAACTGCTTCTTCCCCACACACCCTGCTTCACCCTAGGGCACCTCTATTCAAGTTACATGACAATCAGCAGCCCCAGCCAGACCTAGATTTATCCCGAGGACTGGGAGCCTCTGAAGCATTCCTCCCACCTTTCAGCTCAGCAGCACCAGCAAATTCCCCCTCCCAGAACAGTGCATGGCTCCAGCCTGCACCCCTCTTATCTCAGTGCTGTTTGTTTGCTTTGTGCCATCTGAAAGCTGCAATACAGGCTTCTTGCCATCACCCAGACAAGCACAACCCCTGAGTGAAATGGCCATGGACAGAGCTCAGGCTGCAGGGGCAAAAGCCAGCCCCAGCCTCTCTCTTCTAGAGAGGAGACAAGGAAGAAGAAACATCCATCCCCTCTTTATAGCCATTCAGTTGTCGGGGATGAACGAAATGAGGCACTGACTGCCCTGAGGGCTGTATCACTCAGGGTATCACTCCAGGCATCCCTCTCTCTGCTCCCATCTGAGTGCTGGGCATCGTGGCACAGCCCACCATGTGTGACAGCTTCTTGCATGCTCCAGGACCCAGCACACTCTCCATACCCCTTTGGACTCAGGGTATGGGGGCAGAGGGAATAGTACCAGGGGGATGCAGGGATGCACAGTGGAAGTGGGAGAAGAGCCCTGCCAAGTGATGCACTGGAAGGGGAAGTCATTGTGAGTGGAATGATTTTGATACTGGCCAAGCTGCATGCAAGTCACAGTTCATAAGACATATGCTGTGGGAAGCAGGGTGTGATTCATTCCAAAGCTTCTACGCTGCAACTACATGAGGTTTGTACACCCCTGCAAGATGGTAGACAGCAGCATGCAGCCTTGATCTGCAAATCTATATGTCACCCACTTGTCATCATTAATGTTCACTAGATGGGCTAGGCAAAGCCTATGCTGTTCAGCCTGGACTAATGCTCTCTCTGGCTTTTCTTCAGCTGGATGTGCAAAAGCCCGTTCACTTCATACCTGAGATTCTTGAATTTTTGCACGGCAACTTCATTTTCCCTGACCGCCCCATTTTACACCTCCAGTGGATGTAACGATGGCACACATAAATGCTAGATGAAATGTGCACTGGTTTCCCAACACATCTGAGAGCACTGAAAGCATTAGGATTGGTGATGCCATTAAGGCTACAACATAGTATTTCATATTACACGAGCTGAAAGATGCCCATCAGTTTTCCACCTCTGGCCCCAACTCTTACCCCCATGTTAGTCCTGAGAAAGAGTTGGTGGGCTGCAAGGCCAACATTTAGTGTCTGCACCAAACTTCAGTTTGCTCACAGTTGAAGCTGGGCAGACTGCAGCCCATGTGCTGCCTGCAGGCAAAGCAGCAGAAGTTGTGTTTGCTGGTGGTGAAAACACCAATAAATGCAGGTTGGAAGGAGAGGCCAAGTGCACAGAGCTGATCCAGGTTACCCATGTTTGACAACCACAAATTGGGATGAGAAAGTGTCTTTTCAAAACCCTGTTAACACATTCACCTTTGAGAGCTTTCAGCAAAAAGACAAGGCAGGAATGTTAAAGGGTCAAACTCCATGCATTTGCTTGTTCTTTCCTAAGTCAAACCTTCATTGACTGACTGTGGGAAGGGTGAGAGCTGAGCACAACTGATGGAGGAGTCCCTCTGTTAACATTGCAACACACAGTCTCCCAGAAGAGATTAATGACAACAGACAAAGCTCTGCCAAATACACCCCGTTCTCTGCCTGCTGCACACTGCCAGAAACCAGTCTGAGGGGCTGCTGGTTCCCTACCACTTTTAGAGTAAGGACCTTCCTCAGGTAGCAGAACTAGCAGTCTTGTGGTGGGATTTTGAAGGAGTGAAAGAACATGCATGGCCAAGAGCACGCTGTGAGCTTGACAGCCAATGCAAATGCCAGCTGCAAGGAGCCTCTCCACAACATGGGATCCTCTAGAAATGAGGGCCTAAATGTGGGATGAGCTTTCACTCACAGATGAGAGACTCAGACAGTGCTCTGGTCAGCATATCCAGCCAAGAACAGGCAAAGGCATTTGCAGAGGCAGGTACAAGGTGAGGATGTGCAGTTGGTGACCATTACTAGAGGGTCTTTGGGGCTTTAACGAGGCACATCAGGGCAGCTTTCTGAGAGGAGCTCCACTTGTGATGAGATCAAGTCAGGTGTCTCTCATGCTGGCCAGCCTACCAGCTGTAAGTGCCTGAGCAAGGTACTGATTCAGCCAGACTGCTCACACAAGCAAAGATTAGTCATGTACAGGCTGCAGGACCAGTATTCCAGGCTCCCTGTGACTCTTTGTCGACTCAGGAGTCTCATCCTGCAATTACCACCACTCCATTCCCTGATGCCATCATACGACCCCGAGGTCAAGGGAATCTCTGACCTGTCATTGTATGGGTTGGGGACAAGCTTTGCAAGGACATTCAGTCTTACCAGGGTTTCTTTTTTGCTCTTAGCAAAGATCAGAGAGCACATCACTCCTGCTGCTGCCCCCAAAGTAGGAAGGGCTCAGAGAGCGAATGCCAGGATGAGGTGATTGACTACACAAAGAGACCTAAAACCCACATTCAGTAAAACTCTATCCACAACTCTGCCAATCACACACCATTTCTTGGCAGTCCTGAGCCAGCCAGCTCTGCCTACATGCTTGTGCATGTACACAGCCATCATCTGCACATCTGCAGTCCCTAACCCATGATGCCCAAGTCCAGCAGCAGCCAGATACCTTTTATGGATTACATTCCTTTCCTTTCCCACACAGCCAGAAAGACAACTGGTTCCCCAGGGACTCACACACACACTCACCCGCACCATCCCTGCTTCCCTTCCTAAGCAAATGAACTCACTTCAAAGTGGGGTCTCACACCTGTGCAAGTTGGGAAATTGTATGGAAACTGGGAGAGTGAATGACTTTCTTGTGGCTTGCCCTCAGGCACAGCTTAGTGCCTGAGTAACCCTCAGCTTAGCAAGATTTCTGACAGTAGAGGGACTTCCCATCCTGTCCTTCATGTCCCCTTTCACCGAGACAGTTTATGAGAAAAGCTGAGATGATGTGAGCAGTCACCTCCATCCACCCTTCCTGGCTAAAGGAATTCTTACAAGCAGCAGAGACTTCTCCCAGTATCTCAAATATGTCTCACATAAAGCAGGCCTCTAGATGAGACTTTCTGGTAGCTGTCCCACAACTGCAGAGTCAGAGCCATCAGACCTGTCACTTGCACCACTGAGCAAATGGCAGGTTTTTGTCTGAGGCCGGAGCAGTAAAACATCACAGGCAGGGATGAGGTGAAATGCTCAGTGTGGCAAGGGGATGGTGACATCTCACACATGTGCTGCAGCACACTCCCACAGTCAGCAAGGAGGCAGGCTCAGTGTGGATCTGGGCAGAAGGGTGGGAGGTGTGTGGGTGTGTTCTCCCAGCAGAAAGATGCCTGCTCCTCTATTCCATCCCAACACACATCTGAGGCAGTACCAGAGGACTCAGATGTGGTACAAACCTCTTGGATAGAGGGAAGACCAAGTGGACATTTTGCTTACAGGGAATTGCCAGCACTGCCTGGCATCACTCACTTGTGGAGAAATGGAAACAGGTCTTAGGTTAGAGGCCCAAAAATAACTCTAGTGCACAGCCAAGCATCCCTCCCCCAAAGGTCTACATATACATTTATTTTGTTATGTGGAAGTACTGTACAGCACACATACATTACCAGCAGTTTCAGAGCCCTGAGTTGTCATTCCTACTGCCTTCCTTGAATTTCAGAAGAGGAGCAAGATCATTGTCCCCTTCCCCCATTTCACCTGTAAGGAAACAGGCCCAAAGAAGTCCAAAAACAGAGGCACTTGCTGACAGGACTGGAGACCTTAGAAAGTCAGACTCCCAGTCCGCCACTCGTACCATTAGAGTCCTCTTTCTCTGGTGATGGAAGAGAAAACCCTAGCTTTCCACAAGGTCTCACTCGTCTGAGAAACCTTCTGCACACCTGAACAGAAATCAGACTCAGGAGATTGCATAAACTAATATAAACCCTATTGCATTTTAAAGGGACTTACCACCTCTCTGAGGATCTGAAAAATGTTTTGGGGCATTCTAGGTAGGGTTGGGATTCTCTTAAATTCTTTAAGATTGTTTAAGAAAGAGTCAAAGAGGCATTTTCTCCCAGTGCAATCCCACTAGAATCTGAGTGGAACTTAACCTCCACAAATGAGGAAAGAAAGTATCTTTTCCTGTCTTTCCTGACACAAGGTATCATGCACCGAGTTTTCCTAAACCACAATACAGAAGAGCTCTGGTACCAACTCAACCCCTCTGTGCAACAGAGGAAGCTAATGCTGTACAAGACAAGGACAGTGCAGTGTGTAATGTGGAGTAAGACCCAAAAATAGACAGAAACAGTCAGAAAGGCAAATGTGCCATGGAGAGCAGAAGGGAGGGAGGGAGCACCCGGGCCTCTCCCACCAGTTCATGTCAGTATGTGAAATAGTGCATCCGTCTCAGGAGAGCAATGACCCAGTTCCCCAGCTGGGACCCCTTCAGCCACAGAAAGAGTTCATACAAGTTGATCTGCCACAGGCTTAGGGCTTCTGTGAGTGAGATCTGGGCTCTCCTGTAAAGCGAGTGACTCTTGCTCCTCTGGTACCTGGAATGAGAGAAACAACTGCATTAGATCCAGCAGGAAACAGCCCAAGAGGAAGGACGCCTTTCTTACATCTTCCATACAACTGACCCTCCCCAGGGGTGGGCAATATCCCCCATCTGGACAATCTCCAGGAAGCAGGGAATTTCTCTAAGCAGTGCTTCTGTGCAGCTGGGGACTGCCTTTCTTAGAATGAATCTGGCAGAAGAGATAGCCTGCTCCCTTGTAAACTCAGTTCTCTTCCCACTGTGTGTAGTGATCCTCGGTTATGGCATCCCTCTGCTTCTATGCCCAGTTTTACTTCAGCTCACAGGGAGAGGTGAACACTCCTATTGCTTTTCCTGGTAGCACACTTGTAAGAGTCCAGCAATCCTGACACACAGATTCCAGGAAAAGGATTTCTTCATCTTTCTTTAGCAGCAGCTAATTGGGATTCATAGGTCCTCATCAGCCCAAGAAATAACTGTTATTTCACCTACAAGGAGGAGGAATCTGAGGCAGAAGTGCATTGACTCATAAGACTCACAGATAGAAATCACTTGCACAACTCCTGTTCCTGGCTTTTAAACCTCAGCCTGATCTTCAGTCGGCCCAATCCCCTCAATCAGGCTGCAGTGAACTTGCACATCTATCCTACCCACAAATACTGCCCAGTGGTAATGCCTGTAGTGGACAGGAAGCCCCTTCCCCTCCTCTGGGGGGACAAATTCTAAACCCTTAACCCAAGGCCTTCAAATCTATCCCTGTCCCCAGCTCCAGCATGACAGGTTTGTCCTCTGGAGAAGCTGATGGATGCGAGAACAGCACAGACAGAGGCTGTGTAACTGAGCAGGGGTAGGATCACGAGGGGAAGAGATCCACAGCTAAGAGTAATAGGTCAGGAGATCAAGTTAGAGCCTTGTCAGGCCCCCTGAGTGGGGGGTCTCTAACAAATCTTAATGGCCCTGACTAGCCTGGAACCTCCCCCAGCCCTCTGCTCATAGGCCCAGGAACCCCAGTTAATCTCAGAACCTGCACCTTCAGTTCCTGCCTGAGCTACACTGGAAGAGTAATGGTCCCCAGCTCATGACCTGCTGTGAAGCTCCATGGCCTGGACCTCAACTCACACACTGACCTCTTTGCTTGACCTCGGCCCTGTCTTGTCACCATGGACCTGCTTGACAACCACTGGACATAATTTACAGATTGACTTTCTGCTTTGTTCTTTGACCTGGCCCATCACCAGGATGCTGCCTTATCATGTGAACTTCTGATTGGATCTGACCACCATCTCAGGATCTGTCCTGCTCGCCTTGCTGAGCTGCAGTGGGACTGAACCCTGACTGGCCTGCTGTACCTGGGATCTCCCTCATCTCCTGGACCACAGGGACAGTCAGCTCCTGCTGCTCTCTGTCTGGCCTCTGGTGCCTGGATAAGAGACTCACGTGGAAACGGCTCTGATGCAGCAGCGAGACATGTTGAGGAAAGAGCTGGCACTGGCTCGTGTGTGCAGGGCTGACTCAATCCCCCTTAACAAGTCATTGGTCTTCAGCAGAAGCAGCATCTGACGAGGGACATTGTTGAGGAGCTGGGTGATCTGGGGCAAGTAAGCAGCCGCATTGGACCGGATCTCCATGTCCTGTGGCCAGCCAGGTCATGTCAGGGAGAAAGGAGAGAGAATGTGAGAATACATGGGAAATCCAGGTCCAGATGCAGTTGAGATTTGCCAGGAAGACACGGTGTTTTTACAGACCATTATACTAGGTCAGAAGCTAAAGAGCTCTGTCCTGCTTTCCTGCAGACACTGGGTACAGCACTCACAGCACAGATCACTCTTGCCATACCCCATCTGCCCCTCGATGAAATAAGGACCTATTCCTTCACTGGCAGGAGTAATGGCCTCTCAGGAGAACAGCCACTCACTGCTATCTTGGTTCTTGGTCCTAGGCAGCCTGCTGCAACCAGATCTCATTGCTGCCCTTAGAGACTTCTCACCTCACTAGCCCCAAAACTGGCAGAGCTGCAGGTAGCAGGATTATTCAGGAAGGTGAAGACATGCTGCAAAGACAACCAGGTTGCTTGCTCTTTGCTGCCCCATGCAACTGATGGCTCTATGCTATACTGATGAAGCTGTTTCCAAGGCCTAGTTTAGTCCTCTGTCCTCAACACAATTCAGCAGAGGTGAACATTATGCAGTTAAGCATCACGTTAGCCCACAAGATCAAAAATTGTCATCTGTCAGATCTAGACCTATATCCTGTATGACAACAGCCAGTAGCAGATAATTAAGGAACGAGTGTAAGTCCAAGGCAATCCTTCATGTTCTGTGGTTCTCCAGATTCCAAGAAACATATTGTCTACTGTAAGAACTGAGTGATAACTTACGGGCTACAGCCTGAGCCACTTAAGATGAGCTCCTCTCCAAATACAAGCCCCCAGAGCATGCAAGACACTTAGCTCCACCTCTTCTGCCTGTTTTTAGATCTGAGAGTTCCCTCACCATCCCAGTAAATGTAGCACAGTGTAGTTGGGAACTGATCCTATATGCATACCATGTTCCTACCTCTTCCTACAGAGGCCATGACATGAATCATGACATGAAATCCAAAGACAAGACTCTGGAACATCTCAAATCTCCAAAATCCAGGAGGACACATGCAGGGGGGCAGTAAATAACTTCTTACAGGAAGGAGGTTCTTTTGTGGGAAACAACAGCTCTAAAGCCTTCTCTTCTCTGGAATGAGGGATGGCCTATATTTCATCATGTGGTAACACAGTCCCGGGGGGAGGTGTGGGGCGGGTGGAAACTTCTGCTATACCAGGAAGGTCTTGGAGGCTCCAGAAGAACACTCTGGCCAGTACAACTGGGTACTGTGCAGACAGCTCTGTCCCTTTCCCCAGCCGGTGTTCTGGCGAGTAGCCACCTCCCCCCAAGCTAGATGGCTCGTGTGTTACCAGGGTTAACAGAGGGCTCAATCGCATGGAATTCCGAAGACACTTTATTCTGAAGGTGTCCAGAGGCAAAAGAGGCTGAATGGCCTTGTGAAACCCTTGTTATAGGGCACCGGCCAGAGGGCAGGGGGCACAGGGGAGGAGAGGGGGGCGGGGGGATACAGAAGAAGTGAGGGATAGGGCTAGGGGACAAGTTCAGGTTAATGTATATAGGAGAATTAACATATCCAGGTAAGGTAACCTAGGGAGAGACCATTTTGCTTTCCAAGGGGTGGTTTCAAAGAGCAGAGCTGTCCCACCAACGTCCCGGGATGGGCTCAGCTACCCCAACAATGTGGGATCTCACACTCATTCTTTGTGAACTTCAAACTTATTATAAAGGAACAGACCTGCACAAATTGAGCGTGCAGGTCATGATGGTCAGAGATGCACACAGCTCACACACCCCCATGGTTGCTTTGCTGCTGACAAATAAATCTTTGTGTCCTCCTGCCTCCATCATTGACCAGATATATAAAGCTTCAGCAAGTGGATGCTTAGCTCTCCTAAATGTTAATTGTTTTGTTCCATTACTTGTTGGCAGAAAATTTCTCCCCAATTATCTCTTATCCCTTTTCCCAGTCAGCATCATTGCAGAGCCTACATTATTTTCCACACATAGGTTTTCTTTTCTATTTCTTTTCTTTTTATTTTTAGCTCCAGCTGCTTGTCCACATCACAAAACAACCACATGATCTGTCATCAGAACTGTCATTTTCTGTCAAGGGCAAAGCCTATGTGCAGAGGAAGAAATAAGCTATGCCACAGGACCTGAGAAAAGCCCCTTGGCTGCAGCTGCTGAGGCTGCTGCAGGATGCAGCAAAAGACATCATAAAATCAGAGGAGATGAGACTAGCAGCCACCCTGAATGATCAGCTGCCTGGTCCTGGCTTAAGGCAGGAACAACTACACCTATGGCAATCCTCTCACATTTGCCCAGCCTGCATCTAAAACTCTCCAGTAACACAAATCGAAACCTCCCCAGACCACCTGTACTAGCATTTCACTGCTTTGCCATTAGATCTGGCTTTTCTCATGTTTAGCTGAATTTAAACCCATAACTGCTTGTCCTGCTTGTAGCACTCTTTAAGAAATTCAAAAATCACTTCTACAACTCTTCTTGACCTGCCTTTTCTGGATTTTTCTCTGACCTAACTTGCTCAGACTTACCTCATAGGTTGCATCTGCTTGGCCACTAGTCCTTGTAGATTCCTAGTGGACTTGCCCCAGTTTCATCAAACCTTTCTCAAGATGCAGTGTCCCATGAGTACTGCACTACAGATAAGATTTTGTTTCAGGAAGGTTGCTTCTTGTCTCACAGGCTACTGTCATGCTGATACATCCTCAGGCACACTCTCTGGAGCTCTGCACTGATGGTACCTGCCTACACAGCGCTCAGCTCTTGCTGCTGATAAAATCTTTCAAATTCACCTCTAAAGTAAGGGCAAGCAGCAGCTCATTTCCTAATGCCACAGCAAATCTGCTCAGCTCCCCATTATCTGCTGCAGGATTATCTAGTTTCAGCATTAATTGTGTCATGTAGGCAAAGACAACAAGAGCTGGTTCCGTACATGCAATTCAACTCAATGACAAAGTTCATTAGCACATACAGGGTACCACGTGCCTGCAGCTACACCTCTGGCATAACCTTCACAAGCAAGTTGGGAATAAAGACTGCTCACTAACTCAGACTCAACACTGGCCTTGCAGTATTGGAGTCAGCGCTCTGCGAATTCACTTTGGTGCCTCTGAATGTTTTTCTGGAGCTACCAGCTCCAGAACTCACGAGATCAAGCACAGATCTGTTGGACAATCATTATATTATTTCTGATGTGCAGAAAATTAACTCACATAGAAACCAATCAAATTACTAGATGAGCGGGGAGTCCATTACCCAATGTATGTGACCTACTCATTGCTATGGATAATGGCAAGCCAGTGCAGCAAATTCTGACACATCCATCAAAATGAAGGAACTTCTAGAAGTGAATTTCATAGGACAATATTATAACGCTACTTAAATGAGTTTCATTCTCTCTGCTACAAATGTGTGCAGATAAAAGCAAACCATAGGATACAGAACACTTCTACTTACAGACACTCTTCCATTGGCTCAATCACATCACTTTATGCTCCTCTCTAGAAACAGCACAGTTGGCAGGGCTGCTACTACTCTTAAGGTGGGGTATGTGTGTATCAGGTGTGCGAGGAGGCGTGAGAAGGATCCCAGCACGTGTGGATATGAAAGGGTGGAGAATTTAAGTGGCAATTTCTCAGATTTGTAGTGACTGAGTTGAGAGGATCTACAGTTAAGCAACCTTGACTCCAAGTTAATAGGGTTTCTGATTGGGAGGTAATTTCCAGGGGTTTTTAGGAGTTTATATCAAAGCTGATAATCATTTACATGAACAGTGATAATGCATTATCCTTCTCATGTCTTCCCACTAAACCTTTATGTCTCCTGTACCTTACCCTAGCCTCCTTGATGATTTCCTGCACAGCTGCATTCAACGTTTTATTAAGAAAAGGCCACTGTACAAATGTTTCCCCAGCCAGAAATGGTGAACACTTAGGTATTAAAAAACAATACAAAATTTAAGCAGCCCATGACAAGTGAATCTGGGAAATTAAATTCAGCCACTATAAAACATATTGCAGAAGGAGTCTTGGCTTTTTCTAGCTCAGCTATCAATGCAAAAATTGCTACAGTGCTGCCAGGGGTTGCTCAGCACTGCTGTAATATCAGTGGTGCAAGTGATTTCAACAAAGAAAGGTACCTGAGGAGAAGCAAGGGCACATGTTAGGGAAGGACACACAAGACTTACCTCGCTGGCAGAGATTGGTGACTGGTCAATGCCCCTGTTGACAGACTCCCAAGATCTGGCAGTCAGCATGCAGGCAAAGAGAGGATACAAATCCCCTGCCCCAAGCCGCCGGCTGTACTTCTGCACCCTCTTCATATCGGCCTTGATGAGGGCCTGCCAAAGGCGGCAGTAGTCCATGCGGAATGACTCGCTCAGCACCTGGGAAGGGAGACATGGTCCTCAGAAGCCCACAGAGTACAGGAAACAGGAGGAAAAGTCTTGCACCCCTTACCTGTGCCCTATCCTCCATTTCACAGTCAAAAAATATCACTGGAGGGTCATGGAAGTAATAGGAAAAATGTATTCATATGTGCTTAGAGGGGCAAGGCTGCAGCTGAATGTGCTCTTTCAGCCTGATGCCCAAAGGCAGCCTCACAAGGCCCTGGAAGCCCCTCATAGCTACATACCTGGTAGAGCCCATGATCCAGGAGGATAATGTGAGCCTTGCCAGAGGCTGGGCATTTCTTCACTAACACGTTGCCTGGGTGTGGGTCACAGTGCACAAAGCCATTCACAAAGATCATTTCACTGTAGAGCTTCCCCAAGTTGCGAGAGATCTGTGAGGAGACGAGAGATGGTCACACACTGCCACCCACAGTAGGGTGCCTGTCAGGGAGGGAAGGCAGCCTCCGCATGACAACCCTACAGGGAGCAAGGGTCTGCATATGCTGATGTCCCCACCCAGAGCTCCTGCAGCTCCTCACACTGATTGAGGCACAGGATGACTGCTGGCATCTACAGGTAGCAGGGCGGTCCAGGGCATTCAGGGAAGGATCCATGCAAGGGAGCACCATGAAGGCATTTGTGGGATCAAGGGTTATTTAAGGACACTCGTATAGCATAAAAAAGAGATAGTACCTGTGGGTAGGAATGGGGTTTCTGATAATGAGGAGGAAAGTGGGGCAGCAGATACTGGCAGACACACATTCACAGGTAAGGCATGGAAATTGCTGCTGGGGTGAGTGAGACTGCTTGGAGGAAGACTCAGGTGTTTCCATCCATGGACGGCAGCAGGACACGGTGGAGAAGGGGTGGGGGAAGACTCAGCCTGTCAGTCTGCTCACCAGAATGAACATGGTTCCCTCTCCCCTCCCTCCATCACACTGTCCCCCACTTTTCCTCTTCCTTTCCTCAGACCAATGCTAATCTGATTTGCAATGTCTGCGAAGATGAAGAAGCACAGAAAAGCTGTTTAAATCATCCTGTCACTGCTGTGTCCTTCCATGCTACTGCTCCTTATCACCAAGAGATGTTATTAAAGTTAAAAACCTCCTAGGAGCAAGTAAACATCCCCAGGGCATGGGATCAATCCCTTGCCATGCACTAACACAGCAGCCTTGCCTTGCCTTGCCATCCCAACACCAGCCCTCCCTGCCATCCCAGAGGGTCACAGTGCTCCGTAGAAGACTGCTGAACAAGCAATTAAAAGACAGTCGTTATAAATTATTCCAAGCATGTCCCCACACACACTCTGTAAGCAGCAAACTGGCAGATGTCCCCATAAGCAGAAGTGGTAGAAGAGGTAACAGGGATGGTAATGACAGCTCGTCCCGCTGAAAGCCAGACAGACAAGAAAGGGCTTGCTTTACCCACCTCTGAAATGTGGCCACCCCTGAGAAGAGCATTCATTAGGAATAATGGCCAAGTAACTACAAATGAGGAGAAAGAACAAGAACCCTTCCTGCAGCACACCCACAGAGACAGTGGTATGATCAGCTGAAACAATCCTCTGTCCCTCAAGTGGGACCTGGAACCACTGCTGAATCATAGTGAATGCTGGCCTGCCCCGTGATGAATCACCCACACAGACGGCACAGCACAGCCCTGTGATCTCCTGTAGTGCAGCTTCCCTAACACCATGCAGGTGTTATTTTAAGTACTGACTGAGGGGAGTGATGTTTCCCTTCTGAATCACCAGGAGAGATCACCAGAGCCATAAAGTGACCCTTACAAGTCTCCTTGATTGGCAAGCTCTAAAATTAGATAGGACCGAAGTACCAGGTGCTGTGATCTCCTAGAAGAGCTGAGTAGCCCTTGCTGACAGTCCAAGGACGTGCCAAATAGTCTTTTTTAAGCCCATCATGTCACTCATTCACAAAGCCTCCCTGGGACCCATACGCCAGAAGGAATGGACTCAGACATCATGACTGATCACAGCATCAACCCTGACACTGGTGCACACACCAGGCTAACCACACTTTGCCCTCCTTGTCTCAGCTGTCTGTCCTCCAGGAGCATGGAAAAGCACAAAATTATTGAAGATGAGGACTCGGGGAAAATCTGGGGCCCAACATGATGCCTCATACCCATTGAATACAAGTCCAGACAAGGGCTGGGATTTCAGCAAAGCTGTTGATTGGTCATGGCTGAAGGGGTCGTGCAATCTCCATCCTTAGAGGTTTTACAGACCTAACTGGCTAACACCCTGATGAAGCTGATCTGACCTCATAACTGATCCTGCCTTAAGGGAGATTTGATAGAAGCCTTCCTGAGGCTCCCTTCCAAACCTAAATATCCTAGGTTCCTACAAAAATGCCTCTCACCAGGTTATCCATGCCACCCTCATAACAGCATCTTATGATATGGCTGCAAACTCCAGATGCAGAGAAGGTCCCCCCTCCTGAGTCAACATCAGCAGAAAGGTTACTAAACAGATCTATGGTCACAGCCTCCTATAGCCCACAATGCAGCACAGAAGCAGCTCGAGATCCATCTTCCCATCCTCCCACAAAAACAGAGGGGTCACAGCCCTGCTCAGACCCACAAGCTGGGTCATGGGTAGAAGACAACGTTCACTGCAAGATCCCCATCCTCTCTCTCTTCTCTGCTGTACTTATATTTACCTCTTTCCCAAACATGCTACCTTGAGTATCTCCAGTATCTTCAACTAAACTTTATGGCTTCTTTAAGACATATGAATGTATTCTGTATTATTCCATTAGCATACAGAAAATATATTACAGGGATTTATAACAAAAGCATAGAAACAGACTTCACTTCCGGAAAAAATTTACCACGGAGCTGTGGTGTACACTAAACTATTTTCACATAATTTTGTCTGTTGTCATAGCTCTAAAATAGGATACAAAATAAATTAAGATCGAAAGCAACAATACTGTCACATTCTAAACCAAATAGGAAGCTTTACACTCTAGGTCTTAGAGTGTAGTATGTGAATAGCAACCTATCATTATAATTCAGACAAAGGGAGTTCACGTTTCTTGAGAAAAAGTTGAGGAAAAAACCATGAAACCTTTATACACATTAATTCTCCAGTACTGTGCCTTGTCACTTCAGGCCCTTATTCCACCCTCATTGAGAAGGCCACTGGATAAATAATATCTACAGAATTCACTTTGGAAGCACACAGCTAGGTGAAATGAGCAAACAGACTTATGAAAACCTCTGTCAGGAGAAGGGAAGAATTCAGCACACATTTAGGCTATGTAAGACCTCAGGGTGAAGGTGCATCACAAATTAGAAAAAAGGTTGCAATGATTTACAGAAGCAAAGACCAAAGTTAACACACAGGCTTTTTGTTATGACACAGAGAGGTCATCAGTCCTTTCTCCATTTTTCATCCAACAAAACAAGGTCTTTATCATTACCAGTGCCCTCAGCATTGTTCTGCTGCACACTGTAAAAAAATAATAATCACTCTTGGAATTCTGCATTCACTTCCAGACACCTCATTAACACAAGAGATGCAGACTACACAGAGGGAGTTCAGAGAAAGCAAATAAATGAGCAGGAGGCAGGAGGCATTTACTTGGAAAAAAGATTAAAAAAGCTGAAGATTCCAAAGTTGGCTAAGGAATGGCAGAGGAGGAACAGTCTACTGGTTAGGAGGCTTGAAGAGCAAGGAAGCAGAAGCACTTGTAGTTCTGTATGTGCTACAAGAAATACAACTAGGCAGAAGCACTTGTAGTTCTGTATGTGCTACAAGAAATACAACTAGGCAGAAGCAGGTGTAATCATGAATGGCATAATTTAGGCGTAACACATAAGAACAAAAACTATGCTAATCAGCAAGCAGAGCTTAGCTTGATATATTAGGGTGACATCAGGCTCTGTGTCTGGCCAGAGGCATGTCCTTGCCTATTGCCAGAAGGTGTGTTATTGCCTAAAAGAAGTTAAATTTGCCTGTCTGTGCTGCAGCAGAACATGATGACTATAGTCACCCAGTGAGCCTGTGGCCTTACCAGTCAATGCAAATACCAATCTGCCATTGCCAAATTATGTGACATGACCATGTCACTGTGTCAGGCAAACCACACATTTTCAGCCCAATGTTTTCATTTGAAAAAAAAAAAAACAGAGCCGAGGAATAAACAGACTGCTGACAACAATCAAACAATGGAGTGGCAGATACATGTATAACAGCCAGACTTGGGAGTGACTCTTCACCAACCTAAGCACATGAAGAGCTTTTTATGTACTCAATCTGGCAAGGATGCTACATGTCACAAACTGTCCTATGAGAGTTACAAACAAATACAGAAGAAAATAAGAACGCAGTGCAGACATTAAGGGTTGCTACTGTATGGCATCACACAGTCTTTCTATAAACTGGTCAAGTTCACTGGAAATATGTAGGACGGAAAGTATGACTTTGGCAGCTGCTCCAACAATTTACCCTTTAGATTGCCAGAACCTTTCCCCTAAGTCCCAGACTAACTTTAATGATGTTCAGTTTAAATCATTTCCTTAGCTAGCATAATCCTAGAGTTTAATGAGTTCCGTTCCTCTCCAGCATTTGCTACCCCAATGTGTCCACCAGTCAGATAATAATCAGCATATTAAACAGTAGAAATATGCCCCATTTCTACAGAATGCTCCTTTGCCTGGTGTGTCCTAGGAGTCAACCTGCCTTTTGCACAGTTGCACTGCACAGGAAAGACACACTTACCCTGCGACCAATATCCTAAAGTTAATTCTAATATGGTACTTCCCTCTGACAAATTCACAGTATATTTAAGAAACTTTTCTCACTAGTTTTCAAGCACATGACTTTTCACTTGACATTGCTCCTTTTTATCCCCTTCTACCACTTTAGTCCTCAAGGCCAACAAGTAGTATTGCTACTCTGGTCCTCCTCTGCAATGTCAGACCTCCCAGACTGGTGTCACCAACAGTCTCCTTGATACAGTTCTGTTTGTGTTGAAGTCATCACCTATTTGTTAAGTAAGATCTGTTTGAAGAGCAAACCTCACAAAACTCCACTATGGTAATTTCTCTCCACCACTGCCTCTATGAGTTTCTTACTTACTTTGCAATTTCCCTACTAATTCCCACTTATTCTAGTTAATGGAGTCATATCCAGTGTACCAAATATTCTAACAAGTATACCTACTGCATTACTGTCATCTAATTCAGAGGATCCCAAGCTGTACTGCAGGTACCAGCAGTGATATATTTCTTCTTTTATACACACACAGCCACAACATATTGCTGCCATCAGTTTTGAAAGCCTAGACAACATGTCACCATTGCCCCCGTCTGCAACTTTCGCCTTAACAAATCAGCACACCCACTGACAGAGCAAAGTGACAGTAACAAAACTCTAGAAAGTTCATCATAAATGAGTATCTTTAAAAACACCAATACACAAGAGTTAGCAAGAAACTTCTCAGAAAAGAATGAATGCATGCAAATTTGAGCTTATGAGTATTCCTACAGTAAAAAGCACATATATCATGCTCATGGGTAGCTGCAATGCAGCAAACCAGCCTGGGTTATCTGGGGAAAGTCACTGATACTTTCCTGGACTTGTGAGCAAGTTGGAGTGGTTCAGGCTCCATGCCTCTAACTGACATGAGGAAGAAAAGCAAAGAAAAATATACTGTGTCATGGTCCTGTAGAGATGATCTCACTGCCTGCCCCTGGTGAGTCCTAGATGAAACTGCCTGATAAGGCATCGTCCCTTCCTGTCCCACCTCCATCTGTGACTGTCTCTTTAGATCAGGAGCAGATACTAGTCTCTGGCCTTAATTTGGCTGTAATATTTGCCAATTATTTTAAGAGATAGCGACACTAACTTCTATTGATCTCATTAAAAGTAAAGGTCGTTGTGCAGCTCATTTCTCAGGGCTCAATATTACCTCCTCCGGCCAAAATAATAGCATTGATTTTGGAACTTTAATCGAAGGTTAATTGGATTGAAGACTGTATTGGGTTTTTGCTTGCTTTCATTGTTGTTATTACAGCCATCGTCTAAGGGTTTCCTTAATCCTGCTAGGGCAATTCTGCACAATTAAACTGGTGTCAAATTAGCAAAGGGTGTGGATGGAGAATAGCCACAGTTTGAAGCCTTCTCTGTCTCTGCTCTGAAATGGCTCTTGTCCATAGCAGATTAGGGTGGTCACACAAGAGATCTGATTTCACACTGTCCTCTGTGATTTAGTTGTGAGGATTGAAAGTGCTCTGTTCAGCAGCACTGTCACTATGCACTGATCTAGCATCACGGCAAGGTGATGTCTGAACACACTTGATGTCATTAAGATACGGGAATAGTTTTTAGAACTCCTGGAGTGCACTCCTAGCATGCCCTGTACTCTCTATTGGGGACTCCAGAAATTATTTTCATGCTCAATGCTCCATCTTCCATGGCATGTACGTGGGGAGAAATATTCTGACTCATCCACCCAGGGAACTGAGGGACTAACTTGGCAAGTTTGTACAGATTCTCAAAAGTTAGAGAAGACTAGTCATTATTTATTTGTTTCTCGCATCTCTGTCAGACCCAGAATGACCATGGGGATCATCTCCCTTGGCTTTAAATGCAGGTGTATTTCCTTGGATTTAATGTAAAGCATCTTGCTGAGACTTAAGCAATTGATTGACATTGATGCTCAATACCAACTTTCACTCAGAAACAGGTCTGTGTGTAATTTAACTCTTTTACCTGGTGTCTGTGCACAGTTCAAAAGTTGAAAATGCTGGAGGTCGCTATTCTCGCTTATCAGTGCCTCGTGAATTTCACTAAGCTTCAGACAAGATGAAATGTAGGAGAATCTGCAAAGAAACCTCTCCCCAGACTAACTCAGCAAGCACAAAGAGCAAGAATAGCCACTTTCCCCAGAAACAGTGTTCTTCTCCATGCTCCGCTTCATCTAACACTTGAGTGTTATAAGCACAAATACTTGAGACATGAGAGGTTTCCACTGCTGACAAAAGGATCCCACCCTGGGAAATCCCACTTAAATTTTAGCAGCTACATGGTTACAGCTCCTGACTCTTAGCAGAAGGGTAAATCCCACACTGAAAGCGTACTTCAAGTTGCAAAGCTGTCAGCTACAGGAAGGTACTGGGCTCTTTATCAAGCTCAGAGATAGCGTTTCAGTGCAGAACCCATTTAGTAACAGAAAGAAGCAAAAAGCCACAGTAGGATGGAGTAACAGATGGCAATAATTGCACACAGTAGCTCATCTTAAGTACCTTAGCTGTTTGATTTCAATTCTCAGCTGGACAAAACACCTTCCTGACTTCTGAATCAACCATGGCTCATGACCAGGCTCTTAGCGAGCTCAAGTACATAGCATCATTTCCTTTCCTTGACTCAAATCCAAATCAGGGTGATCATGGAGACTCTTCACTTGGCTACCCGAGCTGGCTGGTTAGTTTGAGGCAATACAGCACATGCCATGAGCGCATCTGGAAGCTCCACAGGTCCTACAGCCTGCTGATACAGCAGCCTCTGCAGAGACAGGCAGAGAACCCACAAGGAAGGACACAGAGAACCCATGTGGCAGACCAAAAATAATGTTAAGATTTTTATACAAATACGCTCTCTCTAAATGAATCAGTAATAATCAGAATGGATGCAAAAGGAGCATTTGTGCCATTTGGTATCTTAAAAAATCCATGCTCTAAGTAGCCTTGCCATCCTTCCCTTCCTCCTGTATACAGTATGCTACAAACCCCTTGGGAGCCCATCAGTCTAATTTTTCTCTCTTCCCTTCTCTACCCACTTCTTCCAAATATACCATCCCAATCAAGACTGCAAATGTTCTTGTGTTTTGAAATAGGAAGAGCCCAGTTTCCAGACATCCCCTTCTTAGCCCTGCCATATTCTGGTCTTCCCTTAAAATTCCTGCCAGCTCAATCTTGATAACTCTCCTCTCCAGATTTCCCCTTCACTGTCAATATTCTAGTTGCATGTTCCTCCTCAGCTACACTTGTACATGAATAAGTAACTGTTCCACAGGCAGATATTTCAGTGTTTGCACTTGTCTTTAGAAATCAAAGCCTTCTCTGATTAAATGCCATTACAATCCAGCACTTGGACGGATCCAGAGAGATTAATGTGCTTTTGGGCAGCTTTAATGATAATCCTGCTACAGACGGTATTAAGTAAATGTCAGTAACCTGGTTTGAAGGGAGCTTTCACCTCAGGGATCCTTTCCATTTAGAGGAGAGAGGCTCAGCTTGCTTTTCAAAGCTGCATTGTCACAAAAGAGAAATCCTGCTTAGTGAAGACTCCTCTTCCTCCACACCATAAAACAAAAAGGAATAAGATGATAGAGGGATTGATAAAATAAATAGATTCGGGTGATTTATAGGGAGCTAATGCATCTCGTGAAAGCCAAGATTGCTGTCATATTATAATCCAGGTCACAGTTTTGAAACCTAGGATGCCATCCCCTCCTCATGCTCCTTTCAGTGTCTGCTGCCTTTTGCTCATCTCCCCACCATGCCATGCAATCCTTTACCCAGGGCAACAGCAGCAGCAGCCAATAATTAACCTAGGCAATATCTGTCCCCATCTGCTGCACCTTGCCGCAGGGGAAGTCTGGGGTGTGCACTGCCCCTACCTCATCTTACTGTGGCCATAATAACAGACCTCTTTTCCCATCACATGATACTGACAGGCCCAGTATTCCCTCCTTTCTACCTTGCTTTATTGGCAACCAGTAGAAGTTAATCATTAATTTCAGGGTGTGGGGAGAGAAAAGGAAGAAAGAAAATTCAATCCTACCACTGAGCTGAGTAACATCCTCTACCTGACAGATGGCCGGAACTCTCTGAGGCTTATACTTTGCAGTAGTAGAAGTCTGTTGACAACTTTTTTTAAAAATTACTTCGTAGCTATCATTTAGAGACCAGCTCAGACTGAGGAAAATACATGATTTCACTGCTGCATGAAACATATTGTGCCAAGTCATCACAAAACAACTTTCCCAAAGGCATAGATACACAAAAAAATTAGCAGAAATTTTCACCCTACATTGCTCCTATCACAAGCAAAAGCCTCTGCAAGTTAGAGAAACTGAAATTAGCTGCTTCTGTACAACTTTGCTATCTCAGCAGTTTGAGAAAATTCAAAGAAAATCCCAGGGAGCTACACTATGCTAGCTACCTCAATCTCAGAATGGATCTGCTGTCTGAGATCTGTGAGGAAGCCCACCTTAAAAATCTAAATGTACATATTGCTCAAGAGTCCTCCTGTTAATGCATCAAAACAAGCCCTTCTAACTATTTCAACACTTGAGGAATATTCACTCTTCTATCTGAATGTGTGGGCTATATTTGATCTCTGCCTATAGCAGAAGTATAGGATAAACTCACTCAAAGAAACAACTCTTACTCTGGACCAGTTGACTTGTCCAGATGAATGGAGCTGACCATGTTTTGCTACAGACAGAACTCTTCAAATCTCTCTTAATAGCAAAGTCCATGAGGTAAAAACAATCAGAAACTGAAGGTGTTCCTTTAAGGTAACAGTAGCTTCCATCTTGGAACAAACCATGGGTGTCTTTAATGTAAGCATGTGGTCATCTTTCACTATGTCTCCTTGAAGATCTCCCTACCTCTGCAGCCTCAAGAAGAGTGTTCCCCAAAAGGGATTATGTACTTTTCCAAGGAGCACAAGAACAGAGATCTCTCTGATTGATTTTCTGTTCACATCTGTGTGTGCTTATTATTCTACCTTGTCCCATCCTGTCGTGTCAGCCTCCATATTGCATCAAGGTCAACATCAGTTTTGCATTGCCCACCACGCCCAATTCAGAGGAGGCTGAGAAACTACCTCATTGACGTTGATGCCATTCCTCTCCATATAGGCCCTGTCATTCACTTGTCCCCCTTCCATAAACTCCATGAGAAGCACGCGTCTTGTTGAGAGCTCCCAGTAGATCCTGGGGACCTGAAACAAGAACAGTTGGGTTAGGTCAAGCAACAGCTTGGGAAAGGACGAAGAATATATCACACACAGCCCAGAAAAGGAATAAAAATTGAAGTGGCTGAAGCGAGGACTTGGTTTTTTGATGAGCACAAGGGAGGTAAATCTATCTATCAGCCTCTTCCCCAGGACAGCAGCAATGTCTAAAAGGAGAACGCACCAATTCAACCACAGCAGAATCTGATCTCATGCAACATTTCTGGCCACACTCTACAGGATTTCGACCACCTCCCATTCCCAGTGATGTCTGAGAGCTTTCTTACCTGCTCTGCAGTTCCTCTAGCTGGGCTGTTTAACTAGTACCTATTGAAAGTTTCTGAATCATCCACTCAGCTCCTTTAGACAGGAACTGCATCTTGTTTGCTATGCACAGGGTCCACTTATGCAGCTTTAAAAATTATAAGCCATCGTCATAAATTGTATCTCCGCAGTGCCCCTTGGAACACGAACGCCTTTGAGCTGACAAACCCTGCATACTTAGGCCATCTGCAATTGAACTGGGAGAAAAATCGAGTGTCACAAATAAGGGACTTGTCATACAAACCCTGGGAGACCCTTAACTATCTTATTGCCAACAACACAGTAATGAGTGTAAAATGTCAAAGCACTTTTCATTCAAGCTGTGGTAGATCAACCTGAGTGAGGTACCAGAGAAGAGGTCTGGTGTCATCCAGGGAGGCAGTGACACAAGTGTCACTCAGGCTGGCTCCCCATTTTCCAGCCTCCCTCTCCAGACAAACTTCTTCCATGCTGAACTCCCTATTATCAAGAGCCATTTTGCTGAATTTCCTTTGGATATTTCTCCTGTCACTGTACTGACCAAACCCTCAATCTGCCCAGATCTGCTTTTGTACATGGGTGAAGTCACACATACACAGTTTTACCAAAGACATAAGGGAGCTCCACCCATTCCCATTACTGCACCCTAGTACAGAGATAATAATTTTGGATCATGCAAACAAGTGAGCCAGCAGTTCCGTCTCCTCACTTGCCTGACTCAGCCAAGGACTCAGGACCAGCACCCTGGGGCAGGACAGGAAGAGGTAAGAGGTGTTGTCCATCAACTGAACAAAACCAGGGGGTGACAAGGCAGGCCACTGTTGCTCATCATAGTTCCTGAACAAGCAGCATTTGTTGCTTTTAACCACTGACAATGTTCCAGTCCCTTACAAACTATCAGCTTCCCTCCTGTTTCTGTCCTAGAGAGACCACTTCTATTTTACCCTGTGTGTGCCACTTTAGATCAAACGCTCCTTTGCTGAGCAATTTCAATGTCCCTCAGTCCCGCCATTCAACACTCCTGGTATACTTTGCATGCAAACCTTGCTTAGACTTTGATGCCATAGATCCACTATGAGCAAGGAGGATTCAGACACTCACAGCCTTCCCAGCTTATCCGGATGCCCATTCTTTGCAGTTAGTTTGGTGAGAAAGCCTGCTAACTCCAAAACTAACAGTTCCCCATCCCATCCAGCTCACTGATTCCTTAGATCACTTCCCATGACACTCATTCTTTGTCTCACGATTTACACGGGCAAGTCAGTGGGCTTGGAAAGCCCTATTCATGCTGTCGGAGATGCCTCTCTCAATCACAGCCAAATTCTTCAGTGATTTTTTTAATTACTCACAGATGTTTGGCTGTAATGCTAGTGTGTGGAAATAATTTATCTCTGGCTTTAAAAGCTCAAACAGGTTCACAGCACAAAAATCTACTTCTCAGCTTTCTAGCGTGTTCAGGAAAATTTATGATACAGGAGCCCAATTCTTCTGTTGTTTTTAAGTGATGAACACGTCTCTGAATTGGCAGGTCAGACAGGAGGATCCATTATTTAGCCATCTCAAGTCATTTGTTATTGTTACACATATTGATATCATGATAGCTCCTTACCCCAGCAAGGAGGTGATTGGCTGTCTCCACGGGGATTTACTTTACAGTATGCTAAGTTACAGCTGCAACAGATACACTCTCTAAGGTGCATCACTTCTGATAAGCGCCCACTCAGCAAAACCATTGGCCCTCGGCCTTCCATAGCCCTGGTGGCTTTTAGCTATCTGTGTCTATGGGAAGGCCATTGCTGCCACTGGGCTCGAAAAAGACTGCTCCAAACTTAGAGTCAGGCAACATGGAATCACAACCCTTGCCTGGAAGAAGCAAGGAAAGATGGATATATCAGCCTGTAAAGCCTAACAAAAACTCACCTTATTTCAGACCTCTGTCACTTCTATCTTGGGACTTCTGCATAAACAGGAGATGAAAAGCTCATTTAGAAGTGTGTATGCAGGGAGGTCCACAGGAGGGTGTGTTTTTTGCTGCCTTTTTGTATGTGCCATGGGCACAGTCACATCAGTGACCATGGCACTATGTGTGTTTTGAGAAAGTGCACACTGGAGGCTTGTGCCTCTTGTATGTCAAAAAATTTCTGAACATGTGAGTTTGAAGATGTGATCCTATGTCTTTCCAAGAATAAGATGTGTACATGTCTGGTTGTACTTGAGACATTTGTCAGTGACCTCAGTGTCCGGCAGGGGAAGTGGGGTAAAAGTATCAGTGGGGAAGAGCACACATGGGTGCAACTGGGTTTCTGTATGAAAGTAACATGAATACATCAGCCATAGATGTGTATGAAGGACAAATGTCCCATTCTAGAGTGAGAATGTGCCTCTTTGCAGTAGGAAGGACTCATGTGAACATGCTTCCTTCTGAGATACAAGGTGTACTCAATATTACTTAATATCATCAGTTTCAGTCTAGCTTTTCTGTTCTGTTCTCTATCTCAGCTGAGATAAAGCCCAAGGAAAGGTACCATCAGATGGTTCGGCAAAGAATGGCAAATTCACAGTCTCTGAACAAGTTCAGAAAGAAAATGAAAATTAAATTCAGAAAGAAAACTTGGGACAATGACTAGCAGGCTCCAGAGACTGCTGGTCCCAAGCCACCACTCCTGACCCAAGAGAGTGCATTCAGTGGGCAACAACCAGGGAGAAATCATGTCTCAGCATCTTCTGGTCTGTATTAGCAGAGCAGTCTAGGATGAACAACACAAAGGGGCTGAACTCCACTTTCCCTCCTTATGGTTCCTTCACTTGGTGCAAGGGGGGCATAAGACACAGTAAGGAAGACTATTAATGCACATACATAGACAGAAATATGTGTTTCCTCACCTTCAGGAAGTCAAAGTTCTTGAGCATATGAGCAACCTTCTCAGCATTTCTGCCTTCATTGAGGAAATCCAGCTCCAAGGGCAGATTCTTCTTAGCTTCTTCCACCAGCCACATGAACTCAAAATCTGGGAAAATCTGCTTCACAACCAAGAGGAGAACCTGAGAACAAGGAAACAGACAATCAGTGGCATCCTGGCTCCAAAGCCACACAGCTACACACAGTGCTGTTTTGATAGAATCATTCCATATAACTTACAGATTAAAAAAACCAACCTGCATACCAAGTGCTTTAGGGTTTCTGCAGTATCACAACACAACACAGTGTCATGTCTTGGTCATGTAACACAAATTCTGGCTTACGCTTCCACAGAGGAAGGCACATCTAGCAGTTAAATGAGGACACACATCAAATGGAGGCCAGCTGGCTGCTGCCTAGAAGTAAGAGAACAAAGCTCTGGAGAAGAAACCACATGGCCAGATCTCACCAAGGGTGTTGCCCTGGAGCAATTATCTTCTGAGTCCTATAATTCTACAAATCATTCTTTGGCTTCATTGGAACAGCTCTCACATAATGCAGACAAGGAAGATCCAAAGCAAGACTTGTCACCTCTGTGTTACTTCTTCCACTTTTGAGCACAGAAAATTCTCTGGGCAGTTCAAAGAAGACAGTGGAGTTTGGATACAGTTAGTAGGCTACAGATGTTTAAATAACACTTCTGGTAGGAGTCAGAGGGCAAGTTGCTCTTCAGCATCAGGGAAAGCCATCCTCACAAGGCTGAGGAGGTATTTTCAAAGTATCATATATCCACCACCTGGAATGGTCTTCTTAAGAGGATTAGGTATTCAGCAACAAAGCACCTTGAAAAGCCCAGCCCAAATGTTCCTTGAAATGTCTGCTTGAAGCAACATTTAAGGGGTGAGTGAATCAGCATTACACAATCAGAGCTGCACAACAGCCAAGCATGCTTTCTGTTCAAATAAAGGGACAGTTTCTCCACCAGGGTCAAATTTACACAAACTGACAATTTGGACCACACCTTAAGGAAAATAATTTGTTTGGCTGTTTTTAACTAAATGAGTCATAAAACAAGTAAAAAACCATAAAAATGCAATGCATTTTGCTGTCTTTATTTCACCTGTTCTGCACATTCATCTGAAAACAGAAATAGGCTATTAAGCGTGTGTTATTGCACAGTTTCCCTTTCTCGATCTCCACCACTGAGGTGGGAACTCCTGCACTGCAGGAAGAACATTTAAAGTACACACAGGAAGCTGCTATCATTGAAATGTATGACAAGAATGAATTTATGAACCATCACTGCTCCTGTTCAGTTGTGTGACAACATTTGTTCTCCACCCCATCTCAACTTCTCGTATCTAAATGTCAGTTGCAAACTCAATGTTCCTTTAAAAATGTAATCACCAGGTTCCAGACACTACTGAATTGTATTTTTTACTGTTATATCTAGAGGCATAAATCCTTTCAAATTTATGTCACCCAAATGAAATGTAACCAGCGATCTTCATGAACATAAACTTCATAGGGTCTCCAAGATTATTTCGTTGGTGCCTGACATCAGAAAATTCATGCATTTTTTTTCCTTTCTTCAAATGTTCTTTTCAATCAATTTGCCAATTTGACCATCAGCAGGGACATACTAATAAGTATTTCGTCTACCCCTTCTCTGACATCTGTCTAACATATTGTCTTGAAATAATTATTGATATATAGAGAGCAGTGAGGTATCTCTCTCTGGGTTTATCAGATGCTGTACTGATTTTTAAAGAGTCAGCATCGATGCTATGAAACCTCAAGTGAATTTAGGAATTCTCCAGCTACCTTTTCTTGTTCAGATTTCTTCCAATCAGTCTCTAAATAAGACCATCTCCATCAATATTTAAATTAACCTCTTACCTAGTTGCAATGTCTGTCTGATTCTTAAAGGACCAGAACATTAGCACATGTGATCTAGCCTTCTATGCAGCATACACAAGAACAGTCCCACACAAGGATATGATCATACATGTAAGCCAAGACTCCACAAGAGAGACCTTTTAAAAACAAAACTGCAACGGTCACACTCTGAGCTGCTTTCCCATATGTGTGGATATACAACACATCTTCAGGACGGTAAACTAGACTGACTGCACAAGAAAGACAGTACTAAATTACCAAAAGAAAATATACTGGTTTAATTCCAAGTTTCCCAGGAGGAACAGTTTAAAGCCAGAAAAGACAGGAATCATTCTAAAATGATTTGTTTCAATGTCTCTTACCAGTATAACCAGCAATCACAGCAACATAGTGTGAGGAGGTATGCTTTCTGTGATACCCACTGTTAGAAGGGCAAATGTCCAAGGTAGACATAGGTTTTGGTTCATTCATACAGAATCCTCTTATTGCCCTGATCCCACACTCTTTCATTACCTGCTTATCCTTAACTGCTCTCTTTCTGTTTTGGGAGGGAATGAAGGATATCATAAGCCCCATGAGAAGTGCCGTGCATGTGATGACTCACAGAAGCAAATTCATTGGGCAGACCATTGCAGCAAATCCTGGAGATGATCTGAATCAAATTCAAACCTACAACTGGACCCAAAGCCAGTTCAAACAGTTCTGTGTTCTCAAACTAGCACTGAAACAGACAGATCCTATCTTATTAGGACAACTTTTTGGAACTCAAAAATTTCTTTCACTATGAGTTCATATTAAAAACTCAGCTGCAAATTAATGTGCCCCAGCTGGAACCAGCTGTGCTTCTACGCAGACTAGCCAGGATTGCTCAAAGCAGAGTATTTTAACTGCCTAGAGAAGCTTTAGTTAAGTGGAACTCTGAGAGGATGTCTGCAAGATCTTTGATTTCTGATATTCTGTGATGGGGAACTGTGTTACTGCATCAGCAATACTCTCCAAACACTCATCAGAACTCCTCAGCTTAAGCTTCCCCTCTACCATGGACCTACCTGTCTGCCAATTAATGTGCACTTGCTGTATTATACAGACATACTTATAGATATACATGCTTTATTAAGAGAGAAAAAAACTTTAGTGTTATCACTTACAGACTTAATTCTTCCCATCTCCTTCACCTCAGCCTTGTGTCCATTTCCTGTTTCCAGTGTCCATACCACTGGTATCTTTGTCTGCTGCAATGCAGTACAGTGCCACATTTTTTTTCTCCATTTCCTCCTTTCCATGGCTAGAATTAGAAGTCTGGGAAAAGCTACAGCACTGCACTGGGAAATATGAATGGTACCCACCATTTAGGAGAGGAACAAGAGCCAGGTATTGAAACTTTTTTCATAGCTGAATCCCTTATTTGTGTATTTGCCCCTGTTAGGTGACCCTCTCCGTATTTCAGTGTTTTTGTTTCTACCGTGAATCAGTTCAGCATTAAGGAGCTGATCAAGAGACAAAACTGAATCATAGCAACCTCATCCACTGTTGAATCCACACTAGAATTTAACTGGGAAAAAAATGCTAATCATGGACAATGATTTTCCTTGGCCACACAGCCCTGACTACAAGAGAACTGAGACCAGTTAATGGGCACACAGGCTGAAAAGAGACTTCAGGACTCACTCTCTAGTTCTTAAACCTTATACGGACTTACTATGATGTCATTCATCTTTACTTGTCTTCTCCTTCTGCCCTCTTACCCTGTTGCTCAGTCTCTCCGTCCACATAATCACCAGAATGCAATCCTCACCAATTTTCAGTATTAGTCCTGCAAGACAGCATTGATCTCTGTGGAGGTTTCAAAGCTACAGGCTAGTGGTGTTATACCTTCTTACACCATGGGTGAATGTGGTCCCCGTATGTTTCAATGGCAATTGTTCTGTAAGTTGAAGTCAACAGGTAGTTTTACCTCCATGAGCAAAATATCCTTGGAGCTCTGAGATTGGACCTTGGGGTGCTGGATTTTCACAGCCACTGTTCTCCCATCCTGCAGCACTGCTTTGTGTACCTGGGCTAGTGATGCTGCTCCCAAGGGAGTGTCTTCAAAACTCATAAAGAGCTCTTTTATCTGCCGAGAGAAGAGAAAGAGGCATTAGTTGGGGTAACAGAGGCTATTCTCAGGAAAGCCTTGCCCACAGGCCAGAGAGTTCAGGTGCCAAAGTTGGGCAGACTCAGTCCTTTCATCGTTCTGTCCTCTCCCTCAGCCTTGTCATTGTTCGGCCTCCAAGTAAAGCCTGCCAAATGTGCAAGTGCCCTGGAGATACTCTGCTTGTGGAAACCTGTGGCAGAGTCCCAGCAGCACGTTTCATCTTGGACTTGTAGTGGTCAGGCAGTATGTGAGGGACTCCTCCAGGCTGTCCTGAAAATGGGTTGGATGGATTATGGTCAGCATCCTGGGTGCAGAAGCCAACAGCTGTTCCTTTGCATGTATTTCTTTTGCAGATATTTAATACCACCCACCATCACCCCCTGAAACGTGACAGTGTGTATTCCTGTGCATTACAGCAGCAGCTGCAAGCTTACCTGGTGAAAGCCAGCATATGACTGGGAGCAGCGGTTAAGGGCTGCATTCAGGGCCGAGGGACAAAAATTGCTGTTACAACATTGACAACTCAGCCTGAAAACATTTAATGTGATGAACTTTGTCACACCTTCTATAAAAGTACCCAGTGCTCTCAACTCAGAAAAAGCACCAAGCAGGGACAGCAAAGCACTTGGCAAGCAGGAGAAGAAATTATTAGAAGCTCTGGCTGAGAAACTCAGGACTAGACTACAAGGAAAGTTGCAGATGAAGTAGATTTACCAGGAGCAGATCCAGGAAGCAACATTCGAGGTAGACATGGGTGAGGCAATGGGAGAGGGGCAAAGGCCCATCTGCCCTGCATAACGCAGCATCCTGCTAGAGACCCTCAGTGCAGCACCAGGCTCTGAAAACACTACAGCCATGGTAGTACGATGGCTCCTCCACACAGTCAGTCAGCTCACAGGAAGGGCCAACAAAGATATGTGGCTTGAGGCACAGTTCATGTAATGCTAGCTGAGGATTTTTGTCCTGCTCTGTAGGGCAAGGTGAACATAAGCTCTGAGGTTTCCAGAAGTCAGCAAAGGGAACCTGTCCTACCCTTCTCACAGGCTAAACTGATTTCGAGTGAGCAGCTGAGAAGCCTGTAATTTATGCAGTAACAAAAAAGAAAGAATGTCAGTGCATTTTTGTAACATGCTTTTTAAAAGGTAATTAAAGCTGGGAGCTGCAGCAACCTAGCAATTAAATATGAATAAAGACCTTCTAAGCAAAGTCTTCATGCAAAGCCTTAAACGAATACTCTTTTTGCTGAAGAGGAAGAAAAATACTACAAGGAGCAGCCTGTTCCCTCCTGCAGCTGCCAAGGAATGAGCCCCCTCCCACACCACCCTTTTCTCCCAGCCCCTTCCACAGAAAACTATTGCTAGAAACAAACTGGAGCATTTGCAGTAATTAGATACCACCACAGACTCAGCTGCCTTCAGTAATTCACTAGGAAGGTACATTTTATTTATTTAATTAATTCTCTTTGGTCCTAGCGGCAAAATCAATTAAGTAAAACAACTGCATTTAAAAACAACTAGTTATGTGGTTTTTAATTACAGCAGGTCCATAATTCAAACCTATTGACGTTTGTGTCTCAAGAGAAAATGTGTTCAAGACACAGGGATTTTTACCTTTATGTGAAGTTTATCTATTGCCTGAAGAGAGGATCTGTTAAGGGTAAAGATTTAAGGTAGCCAGAAGCATGCTGAGCTGTAAGATTCCATAAGGAAGAAAAAAATGCAAACAGAGAACTTGCCACGTGAGGTCAAGCTGGGACTTACTTCAACTCTCTCACTACCCTACATTCTCGTATCAGAGGGATGTACCCTTTACAAAGTGGTTACTAGTCTAACTGTCATAAGGCTGGGTAACATCCCCCAAAGGTTAAAACACAGAACTGGGAGTTCACTGGCTTGAATCCAGTAAGGTACATTTATAGTAAGATCATATATAAATTGGAGAAAATTCCATCTGCTCTGGATTTCAAAACCTCTTAATTGCCTACACTGTCAATCCAACCATTTTCACCAGTACTGAATGCATGAAGGGGAAAAAAAAAAAGCTGCACATGTTCCCTCTGGCAGGAATAATATATACCTCATTATCGTGTGACTAAGTTTTCTAAAGAAACATAATTGAAGAAAGCTGAGTCTAGGAGTTATTTTGGATAGAAGAGCTCCATTTAAAAACTTGCTACTTAGGACATGAAACTCAGGTTAGCAGTCATGTCCTGTAGAGCCAGCCAAGTGGCCCTACTGCAATTCCAGGGCAAACTTGTGTACATTCACAGGCTGCAGGCAAGGACGGCAAGGCGAGGGACTGCAACAGGGCCAGAGAATTGATGGATACCCCAGGAGCAGAAGGGCAGAGCATGCACAGGGGGAGGGAGCAGATCACAGCCGAGTCATTACATGAGCAGGTGTGAGGCTGAGATAAAGCAGACGCACAATTATGGCTGGGCTCCAGGACCCCCCACTTAGCAAATGACCCTCGTTCATTATGGAATTGTCTTCTCTCAGCTCACTGGAGGTAGCTAATGCCTCTGCTGCAGGCTGTGTGTCCTAGACAGGCAAAAGCAAGCAAGAGGCAGTACGACATGGAAGCAGAGAAGAGGTGAGTCATATTGCCACACTGCCTGCCAGGGAGTGGGGTCCTTTCAAGGGAAGGTGGCTGCACCCATTTCATGCAGCCAGGGAGTTCTTGGAACAGGCTGCAGGCTCTTACTGCTCACAAGCACCCTTAACAAAAACTGACATTTCCAGGATGGATAATTAGCAAGCAAAGGTCTGGGACAGTCTTGGTTCCCACCTGACTTAAGGAACTCTCAAGTTTTTCCCAGGTTACAGCTGGTCTCAAATGGCCTCATCAAACTCGCTGTTACCATCTGTAATCCTGGCAGGAGAAGGAAACGAGCATAGTTTCCCGACAGGTTTAATAAAGGTTTAAAAGGAACTTTAGGGTTGCTCTTTCAAAGGAACAGGACAGCCAGCTGCAAGTTTACAGCTGTACAGGTGAACAGTGTCCCTGCACACAACGGTTTCCCTCGCCCCTTTTGCATAGCCAGGTCCCCATCTGGCACATGCTCCACCAACAAATTAATGTGCACTGTACTTCACCGGCTGGAAACACAGTCCTGACTGTTTAATTCTAAAGAATGAAGCTCATTTAATTTCAAATATGCAAAATCTTTTCATGATTGTTGGTATTAGTATTCACACCTCAGGGAACTGATATAGAAGCTCTTACATGATCTATCTACTTAGACACTTATTAGTATGTATTTGTGCTGAGGTTGCACCTAGAGACCACATCAAGACCAGAGTGTCATGGCATGGGGTGCACAGCCACCATGCGCCCTGCACAAACTCATGCTTTCCAGGAGTTCCCAGATGTCAGCTACAGGCTTCCTCACATGCTGAAGTGCTTTCCTAAAGCACAGCTGCTCTTCCCAAGGTCTGCAGCACATAACACCTGATGCCACAATGTTGGGCATCAGGATGCCTCAGTATTTTTTGTGAATCCTGTCCTTAAACACTTAGGAAGATACTAGAAGTCAATTGGATTTAAGTTCCCAAATCCTGAGTCCTTTCTGAAAGTATTACCTTACACGACCTGCCTAGCATGTTTTGATAAGTCTTTGACAGAGCTGGGATTTAACCCAGATATCCCAAGTTCCAGCCTGATATCTTAATCTCTAAACCATAAAAGTTAAATGTGCATGTCTTGCTAGCTAATTTCTTTTGAAATATATTACTTCTTAATCCCAATCTTTTTCTATCCCTGTGCTGCAGCAAATGATGGAGTATTACTGCCTGGTTTCAACTTGCCCACTTCGCAAAAAGGTATGTTCTCTTCCCTCTCCAGAAAGGCTGCTAGCACAGTACCCTGGAGCAGGAGCCTAAGTCATGGAGCCCTTTCCCAGCCCAGCACAATATAACATCATTCCATATGAGATGTGGTAGCTCTGCTCTACCATTGTGATCAATGTTGGCCACATGCCAGCAGTCTGCTCAGGACAAATTTAGGGTGTAGTGAGATGCAGGATCACGAACAACAGAAGGCATCTCAACAGTCCAGCCCTGTTTAGCTTGCAGGCTGAACCCCATTGTCTCTTAGACAACAGTGGCTACATTTGGAGACAGAGTGGTGAGCTCCAGCTTTTGGTCTGATCATTAGTCATCCTTACATTCTTCAGAAGCTCTCCCAACAGACTGACCAGTCTCAATGGCAGAAGGATGGACACTAGAGGAACTGTTTCACCTGCTACGAGCTGGGACTCAGTCACTATTTGACAGCCTAGAAAGTTCCTGATAAACCCTGTACGTTTCTGGGAGTGCAAAGGGTACAGGGAAACCACAGATGAAAGTAGCCCAGTGTCCAGGGTAAACCCTGAGCTTTGGTAACAGTTCACCTTCATGAAAGGTCTGTCACATAGCTTTCCAAATAATAAAGTTGCTTCTGTTTAGTATGGTAAATATGCCAGAACAAAGGTAAATATGCCTATGGCAGGGAACTTGGCCAGAGTCTGGCACAAGTGGGAACATGCAGCAAGAGCTGAGACCATCTCAAGCAGAGGCCATCTCCAGACATTTCACTGTGCTTGACAGCTTCACCAATCACAGCTGCTCAAAATAATTCACAAAGAGAAGTCCAACAGGGATAATGTTATTCCTTTAGTACCAAAACCAGTGCAAACTGAAACATTCAAAACCTCAACCACGATTTCGCAGGAGATATCCTCGTCTGATCACAGGATACTGTAATTGCTCCTGAGTCTTGCATTTTGTATTTGGAGACTGTAATCTATAAGATGTCCTGCTATTTTAGAAGGGGTGCCCAGGTAATATGTGATTAACTTGGAACTCTTTTTTTGTCTCCAGGATAGTCATCACAGGCCATGATACAACAGAGCTTCATTAACAAGAGTATTATGTTGCAATGGTCAGGAGCAGCTGACCAGTCACCTATCATTTTGAAGCCATGCAGTAGCACAGGAAAACACACATGGTAAAGTTGGTATAAATTCATTCAAGACAAAGGGAATGATACAGCTGTGACACAAGTTCATGGAGGAAGCGGATAGGAAGAAAGTGATTCAGGTAGGTAAATTTTGCACATTCCCTTGTGCTGTGATTCTCCAAGCTGGAATTCCCTTGATGATTCAATTCATCTGTTTTTTCTATAACTGATAGATAAAGCACTAAACAGTTCCCTCTTAATCATGATTCCATGGATGGCAATTTGCTAAGGTGAGCTCAGTCTGCAGGAGCTTTCTGAGTGTTACACAGGGATCATGCTATCTGCAGCCTCCCAGCCAAGACAGTGTGGGGCAAGTGTGATAATAGGATTCATGAGTTTGCTGGAAAACAGATCAACATAGTATCACTCTGGGAAAAAAAGTTGGGGGGCTTTAGCTGCCACCGTAACACAACATAGTACAACATCCTCTCTATTTCAAGGAGCAGAATACCTGAAGAGACATTTAGTTCCATATCTGTTACAGCACTACTAGGGCTTGCCGTCTCCAGGACTTGTGGAATTCGTTTTATCAACACTAGCACACTATTGCTCTCAGCAATCTGAATGCCTTTCCTGGTTTAAGGAATGTGAACCTCATCCTAGGCTGGTTGTCTTTTCAACAAGATACACATAATGGCTCGTGGTGCCAAGGACTCACTGATACCTGCAAGTCTGCAAGACCAGAGTTCTAGGTGTGAGAAAAATGTTACCTTGGTGTAGAGCAATATACTTCCCAGACAACAAGTGAGGGTTTTTTTCCCGTTGTCCCAGCCTTTCTATCCCCTCTATGAAAACAAAATGTCACAGTGTTGCTCTGAGAATTATTAAGACAGCAAAAACTGAAAGATTAGATTTATCACAGTAGACAGTGGATTATGAAGAATAATTCATCAAACGTCAGAACAAACAGCCCACAATTTATAGGCGGCTTTGTTGAGTCAGTGAAATCTGATTGGACTTCTCCCCAGCTAATGAATGCCAAGCTTAATTGATGGTTCCTAAATGCATCTGTCAAGAACATGTATTTATTAATTCAGTATTTTTAATAGTATTGTAAATATATACAGAGTAGCGGTTTGCAATGGATTCGCTGGTGTTCATATTACATTTACATGTACGTGTGCATATATAGAGAGGCATATGCTGCATCCAAATGAATGCAGGTAAAGGTATGTGTGTATTCTCATGCACTGAAACAATTACCTATGGGTTATTACACAAAATCCCTGCATCTTTCAGTGCACAGGATTGCAAAGTAACATGGTTCTTTTCAGGGGGAGATATGCAATAAGGTGCCTGCCTAGAATCTGGAAGAGCTGAGCTCTAACATTGTTCCTCCTTGATATCCCATGTGATGCTGGGCCACACCATGTCACACTGCTCACGCTTGGATAAGCAGAATTAGGGCTGTCAACACAGCTAGAAATCTGCCCTTGTCTAATTTATAAGGACCAAATTTTTAGCTTTGTTTTTAAAAACCTATCTATATAATACATATACAACAGCTATTACACACAGCCACAAACATGTCACTTCATGTGCCAATGGTACACATTTGCTCCTGGCATGCCAGTCATTGCTAACTTCGTTAATAACTGCTAACGTTGCACTACAATAGCACAAAACCAGGCTTGTCCATCAACCATTAGCCTTTCTTCTAGGAAAGGGCTGTGACTCAGGTGGAGTGTGAAGTTCACTTTTTCCTGTTATTTCTACCTGGTACCACTTTGGTCCTCTACAGCCCACTATCTGCTAAAACCCTGAGAATCTTCTCTGGGAACCTACCAAAAGCATTTTTCAGTCACGAACCCATTAGTGTTACAGAAAATGAACTCTGCTAAAGGAAGGGTCCTTGATCCCCATCAGCCAGAGACCAACATTTGCTTACTCATTCACTGTCTGATACCTAGGATCCTGGCTACTTCCTGTTCTGCTCACCTATGATCCTCTTTCTGTAGTCTCTTTTGGCTAGACAAGCAGTGGAAAAGCCTACATGAAGGCACTCTTGTATTCATCACATCCATCAAGCTGTGCAGCAATAGTATCAGTCTACTTGCTGTAGTACCTTTAATTATTACAGAGCCATACATTGAGGAAAAGCACCTTTTATTCCACCCGTGATGACTCTTGCATAATAGTCTGTGCTCAGCCACACCCATGGTAGCTTCATTTATTTTCCTGCGTAAGTCAGATTCTTAAGATAAGGCAGAACTGTCTGAGACTATCACTCATCCCAGATCAAAACCTGGATCTCAGTGCTGACAGCTGCAACAGGCAGTAAGAGCAATGAGCAGACAGAGCTGACGTATGTCTCCTGAGACCCTGTGTGTGAGATAGACCTCATCTCCCATGTCTCTAAAAGGTGAGCCACTTATCTATGGCTCCCACAAACAAATAACATTCAGTCTAACAAAAAGCAAGGATTGTCATGGCCAGACTGGAACATAACTGGCTCAGGAACATCCTCCTCAGTGGTACAAGGAGATAAAAGTTTTTCACCAATTAAGCTACTGAATGTCCTACTACCTTCCAGAGACACAAGATGCTATGATTAACAGATTAGCTCAGTACCCAGAGATGCTTTCAACAGTTGAGAGTTCTACAGATTTTCCACTAGCATTTCACCACAGTCTCTTTCATGCTTAGCTTCATTCAGCTGTTCTTTGTCCAGGTGCTGGTTTCACAAAGCACTCTGAAAGCAGAGAAACTGCACAATATGCTTCTTATGTAAGTCAGATATCAAGCTAAATTGTAAGAATGCAGAGTCCAGACATCATCTGCCAGGCTAGCACAACATCTTTTGTAGCACAAGCATAGAGATGAAACCAGAGGAAAGAAACAGCAAAGCTGGGATGTCTCTGAACAAGTTTCTAAGCCACCCACATGTGTGTGAACATTATTCCTGGTCAAAGTACTCCATACAGGTAGCCTTCCCCCATGTCTATAGTCTTATACACAGAATTAAATTCCAAGAAATTCCTTTTCTTAAAAATGTCCATTACCAAGGGAAAGGTTTTACTGTTGGAAGCTACATCGTAATTTTTAGATGCAAGTCCAGTTCACTTCCCTGTGGAGAAGACGGAAGGTGGAAGAACCTTGCATGCCTGAATCAACTATTTCCTCAGAATCTCCAAGTGATAACAAAGTACCAGTCCCTCTAACACTGATGTGAACATTGAGAAAATGCTCATTTTCTGTTTCCAGATTGCAATTCATCAGCACAATGACCTGTGGCCCATTCAGCATCCCGCTTCTTTCCATCTCAGAATATAACATCTTGTGCAGCTAGTCACCTTCCTGATACCCTAAACCACTTTTGCACCCCAGCCTGTCTGTGACTGGCCTCCAACAGCAGCCAGTGCTTCCTGATCCTAATGGTCAAGAAAGAGTCCACCAACAGCTATGCTTGTGTCGAAAGGGAAGATGAAAAACTATGATCTCTCTATGTGCACAGCAAACAGTATCACTGTGCACCCTATTTTGCATGACATAAATATCTTATAGCCTATGCAAAATGCACAGACCAAAGCAAAGTAAAGACAAGGTGTGTATATACATATATAATCCTGTTTGCTTTCCACTCCATCATGCTGAAAAAGAAAATAGTGACTTGTGAGCTACTTATTCACTCCAACAGTGCAGGCTATGGTGCAGATGCTACCCTGCTCTTCCCATGCACATACAAATGCTCCATTTAATTTGCTCTTTTATCTTTTTCCCAGCTGAGTAATGCTCATTAAATCCACTCTTTTCTCTCTGAATTTTTGGGGAAATTCTACTTCCTCTGCATCTCTCTTGACTCTGGGGATGGAGCCACACTTGCCAGTTGTTCAGACAAACTGGAATCACAGTCCTTCAAAAGCACACCATTCCCAGCCGTCTTTTGTATTTTAATTGAAAGCATTCTTTCTCTTTCCTCCCACTGCTAACAAAGGCAGGTCTTATTCGTTATACCAGTGCACAGCAGAAGCACAGCAGGAGACATCTACTTGCTGCACCCCATCTGCCCAAAGGGATCCTTATTGCATGGTTGAAGTAGAGCAGTAGTGGCCCCTTTCTATTAAGATCTTCAAGGCTTTCTGTGTTCTCTGCAGCTCTTCAGCTTCCAAGCAATAGGACTGAAAGTGCTAACATAGCAGGAACATCCCAGTAGCTCCTAAGGAAGGGAAGAGTCTCCTCAGTCTTCTGCTCTTTTAATGGCTCTGTTAGTATATCTGAGCAGCTTGCTTATCCGTTTCCCAGCTTTCTGGAGATGTTACACAAAGCTCTGCTCACAACCTCTACCTCCACCACTGCATCTGGATAATAGCTCACATAGAATTCCTACCTTCTTTCTGCTGACTTGTAGTTCTGGCTCTGTACTCTACATCAGTCTGCTGCTAGCCAAACTAGAATTTCAGTCTATTTCTCAGTCATCTTCCTTCACATAGTCATATCTCTATTCACATTCAACAAAGCTAAAGCACAGTTCCTAATCTGGTCACTCAAACCCTCCCTTCTGTCTCCTTTCTCATCACAACAGAGAATGTCACCAACTTTCTGTCAAGCATGCCTGGAGCCTTGACCTTGCGATCAACATCGACCTCACTCCAGATCTCATTTCAAGGTCTGAATCTAGTACTAGATTTCAAGTGCTAATGCTCACAAATGACAAGTGAAAACAAGCCACTTATTGTCCCCCATTCCCTCAAAGTTCCCATTTCTCTTGAGCCACACATGCAGTAAGATATGTGGAGGTCCCCAATACACAGAACCCCTGACTGAACTCCTGAAGACATATTCCCAGATGATGTATCACCCCTACAGATGCCAGCAGCCTGGTGCAAAGACAGAACATTTGTAAAGAACCATCAAATCATAGAACAGCTCTGGTTGGAAGGGACCTCAAAAGATGGTCTGGTTTAACGTTTCATGGGAAAGGAAGCCTAGAAGAGATTATAACATCTTGAAAATCTCCAGTGATGGTGTCTCTACCACACCCCTGGGGAAGTTGTTGCCGTGATTGGTAGTTCTCAATGTAAAAAATTTCTTACCTGTATCAAGGTGAAGCCTTTCTCAAAATGCCACAGAGATGGGGCCAGTTGGCACATAAGCAAAAAAGTTAGATTTAAGAAAACACCCAGAAGCAAATGAACTTCCAAGACCATTTTGACTCCAGGTATAAACACATCCCTGCTACACACACCGTCTGAAACCTGTGTAGGAAAGGGTCAAGGAGCCACAATAAACAAGCTCCATGTTAGTCACAGCCAGGCAGAGGGAGGCTCAGTGAGGACTGCAGAGATGTCCCAAGGGCTCTGTCAGCAGTAAACCTGCACAACAGCAGCAGTCCTGTGAGAAATAACCAGCTGCCAGAGCCTGAGGATATATGGGGACCTTCAGGAACATACATCACCTGTGCCTCATCTTAAATGCCTCTGATTCAGCTTTCAAAGCCTGGGGGCTTCAACAAGTGTATTAAGACAAGGCGGGTGTGGGGGTATGGGGGGGACGTGTATGGGCAGTTTTATGTGACTATACAGAATGTGATGAGGGGATGTTCAGAAGAGGTCAGGTATAAGGATTGGGTCAGGAAGTGAAGCTGTGTCAGGGCTTGAGCACAGAGTTAAAAACAAAGCATGGGGCAGGGTATTTGTGTACACAGCTTGTATGGGGTATGGTTGGTAAACTTCATCCACAGAGAGGCAAATGAAGAATAGGATCAGGACGGTGTTTATGTGTGTGCAGAGGCAGGGTGTGCAGGAGGAGTGGGGGGTTCCTGCAGTGTGTGTTCAGAACAACACTGCATTTTGTTTTATGGAGTCATAGAATGGTTTGGGTTGGAAGGGACCTTAAGGATCATCTAGTTCCAACCTCCCTGCCATGAGCAGGGACACCTTCCACTAAACCAGGTTGCTCAAAGCCCCATCCACCGTGACTTTAAACGCTTCTAGGAATGGGGCAGCCACAATTTCTCCGGGCAGTCTGTTCCAGTACCTCACAACCTTCACAGATGTTCCTAATATCTAACCTAAACCTACTACCTTTCAGTTTGAAGTCATTCCCCCTTTGTCCTATCACTATATGCCCTTGTAAAAAGTGCCTCTCCAGCTCTCTTGTTGGTTCCCTTTAGATACTGGAGTGCTATGTCTCCCCTGGTCCTTCTCTTCTCCAGGCTGAACAACCTCAACTCTCATCCTGTGTTCATAGGAAAGCTGTCCCAGCCCTCCGATGATCTTCATCACCTGGGACAAAGAGCAGGAATGACAGAAGCAGCACTGCACAATCCAACAGCCTGTCACCAGGATGGCCAGAGGCACAGTACAATGATAAAATGCAGGAGGCAAAGCCCAGTCCCAGATAGATTCTGCCCATTTATATCCCTTCTTCTGGCTTTGGCTATAATTACATAGATACAAGCAGGCCTGAAGTCTTACTGAAGCACAACACTTCCCCTATTTTAAAAGAAGAGGGAAGTAGGAGTAGGGATCTGAGGGGGACCTCAAAGTGCATGCAGTCTGGCAAATGTGGGCAGCCCTGCCTGAATTGAACTGGTATCAAGAAAGGGATTTAATAAGGTCACTACTTTAGAAGAATAATGCTTAAAAGGTAGTAAAGCTCTGCTGAAGATGTAAAGCTCATAAGCCAGTTACTGGTGCTAACTGTGCCTTGATGGGATATTGAAACACCAGCACACCTGGCAGACAATGCAAAAGACACAGCTATTCAGCAGTCCACACCACAAAGACCAAGGTGCAGGGACTCAAAAGAAGCTGAGGTAGAATAACTTACAAAGAGGTCTGGATGGGGCCCTGGAGTTTGTATCCTTTGCAGCCAACTCTCAGAAAAAAATTTACAGAGACCAATAAAAGTCCCTCAAGAGAGACAACCGCACAACAAATTAAATCCACAACTGACTTTGCAACAAAGTCACTAGCACCATGCATTAGGTCATCCCTAATGACTACTCATACAAACCATGGAGCCCTGGGCTCACTGCACTGATGCAAAGAGAAAAGTCCTATGCTAAGCCAGCCGCATCCTGTCCTCTTTCCTTCTTGTCAATCTCTCCTCTGAATGTCAACTTTTCCTTTCTTCTCCTGACCATATTTCCCCTACTTTTCATGTGTCTGCTGTGATCTATCTGCTTCTTCTACAGTTCATTTATTATCTGTCTCTTTCTCTTCTTCCTCCCATGTGTATTTCCTTGCCCCCAGATTTTTGTGTAGGGCTGCCAAATCCCTGCTTCACTGGTGTAACTCAGCTGATTTACTTTCCTTAAAGCAGTGTCTACTCTCATGTAAATTGCCCTCCAAACCCAGCCTGTGAAACGGGCTTATTCACTAAACTCTATGAATAGGAAAGTAGGCACAGCTGGCCTATTCATAATCAACATAAAAAATAGATTAGCACTTTACAGATTAAACATTATCGTTTCAACAGTTAACATAAATCAACTACACTTACAGGCCTAGCATTGCCGCTGCCACTGCAGGGCAACAAGTACTGCAAAGGGAAGGGTTGACAGTCCAGGGTGCAGTGGGAAATAGCTTGAACCTAAGTTTTACTCTGGCATCCCCAGTGTGTACTGCTAGAGATTGTTACCAAGAGAAAAATGGGCTACAGAAACAAAGATAGGGGGTAATTTTGATTAATTCACATGCATTTTCAAGCAACCTAGCAACCCACTATTCTAAAGTCAGAATCCAACTGCCTTTCTTTCTTCCCTAGGGCCAATGCAGCTCAAAAACAGAGCAAAAAAGTCAGCCTCTGGAATAGCAGCAGGACAGGAAGCCTCTAAATACTAACTGGTACGTAGCTCTGTTTCCTGTAGTTCAAAATATTTGGGCTTCTGTGCATGAAGAAAAGCAGTTTGGTGGATTCCCTCTATTGTAACCATCTCAAAAACCACCTCATTACAACCCAGGATTCACCTCCCCAAAGAGGGGCCAAGTACTGAGATCCACTTCAGATGTGTTCTGTGGAGAACAAAGCCAGAAGAGAGTATCCCAGAGTGGTCAGGCTGCACCTTCTCCCTCATCAGGTACGAGATACTAAGTCACTGGAGACACTCAGTCCAACACACTGTAATCAGTGTGCTATGGTTGTGTAGTCATTAGAGAGATAAGGCCCACAGAACCAGTCCAGTCCATATCTTTCCATTCCTTACTGCTCAGTCACTGAGAACCACCCACTGTCTCAAATGTTTACCTAGGAGTGGCCAGCCTGTAATTCCTGAGCTGGTTTTAATGACTGCAAGGGATGGGCAAAGGCCTTGGCCAGGATATCGCATTAAGAACCAGCCTCACACCTCTTTCAAACAAAAAGGAAAAAAAAATAGAAGAGGAAGAGATTAGGTTATGGTCCAAAGGACAAAAGATGGACTGGGAGAAGAGGCACTGGCTTATAGGTTTTCTTGGCATTCAGGTCAAAGACATTAGCAGTTTACAAAGGGCAAGGCAGGAAAAGTTACATGGAGAGACTTCTTTACTATGACCCCTCTTAAAAAGCCCTGATAATTTTAATTGCTCTAGGCTCCTTCTAGCCTTTCTTGATAAATGGGAATAGCAGTTAATAGACCTGAGCCAATCAGCTACATCCAATAAGGTGCTTGAGAAAATAAGCTTTGTTCTCCATGTACAACTGATACCACCTCAGTTTCATTCATTATCCAAAATGAGCTCACTAATGTAAATTTTCTACTAATAATTTGAAATTTGGAAGGATTGGTGCTGAACAACCTTTTCCAAGAACTTGCCAATTTGAGATGCAGTGGTTATGTGAGCTTTGTAAGGGAGAAACTCATAGGTTTGCTTCAGCTGAGCTTTCCTGGCACAAGCGATAGGTATGTGAGTTTACTACTTCAGTTGTCACAGACAGCTTCAGAGGTTTGGCTCTGAACCACACATCCTGTAAAACTAAATACTGCAAAGCTTACAGAAAGTAAGTGCAAAATGTGTTTAATGTTCACAAACATAACATGAGAAAACTTCCTCAGGCTGGTCTGCCTATGAGGAACAAGCACATTTGGCTCACTAATGGTATAAAGAACTTTGAGACCCCTGAGATCCCAATTTTTGCCTCAACCCTCAAAACATAAAAGCATGCTGAGTGTGTGGCTTCTCATAAGGAGAATTTCCAATGCTCCTAGCAGTTTTTTCACAGGGAAGAAAGCTTGCAGGCAGAGTTGAAGTGTTTTTTATGGCTCAGCATCCTTCCATAGAATCAAGAACTGCCTGTCAGACAGATCCCAGAAGTGCCATAAAACAAAGTTTATCAGATCACTGTACATCTTAAAAATTCATAAAAATTCTATGTGTCTATTCTGTGTGTTTGAAAAATGCAGATGTGTCAAGGTCAGGCCCTGTAACTCCTTATTTCATCTTACGTCATTTGTTTTATCTACAAATAACCTATTGCCAAAAGTTGCCTGACTCACTGCATCAGGTTTTCATGTTTCTGATGGGTCAGGAGCCAAGTAACTGTGCAGACATAAAATTCTGAAAGAAACCAGGAGATAATAACTAGGCAGCATCAAGTAGGCTATTAAAAGATCAGTGGGTAGGCAGAAGACGGGATTCTCTGCTCCCTCAGAGAAAAGTCAGGCATAGTAAACCCAGCCTGTGTCAAGATCAGAGAATCAAGAATATTTCAAAGTGTACCAGCAGTGGGTTTTGGAAACAGAAGCCCGTCCCTCCTCATAGCAGCTTAATGTTTCTACCCCTACACAGATACTGCTGTGTCAGAAATGTCTGGAAATTGCTGAGCAAAGAAGATACACATTTGAAAAAAGAAAGTCTCCACATGCAAAAATAAGGACTATTAATCCCAGTGACAGACTGCAATTTCCAGTGATTGTTTGGAATTGGAAGGGTTACCCATGTGCTGAGAAGTGTTTGCTTTCAATGGCTTGAGCATTGCTGTGCAGCACATCCACCACCTCTGCAGGATGTGGACACTGAATACAGCCTGACACAGCTGTTGTGTGCACTGCCAGCCAAGATGTATTTGCATCAGAGGAACACTTCAGGTGCAATCAGAACTCTGAGAAAACTGTACAGAACACAGCTTACTGTCTGCACAGACACTGAGCCAACAAATTTCATGCACGTAGGTCATACACTAACCCCCAGGCACCTAAAGAATTTGTAAGTTGAAGGAAAAAAATGTCACTGAGTGTCCAACTCAGAAGAATTATTCCTTACCAGGCCATTTCCCATTGCATTTTCTGATCTGAAGTTTTTCTCTTCCTTGCAGAATGCCCTCCAAACAATCCTTCAGCAAATCCACTGTGCAACTTCCTGTATTGTAAATCTTACTAATTTGAAAGAAGTCAAAGGAGATTATCCTCTAATCTACACTCAAAACCCTCCCTGTCTTAGACAATGGGGCCTAGAGTACCCATGAAGAGGCTGCCATGAGCAGGACAGAGCCATGCTCTCCCAGGAGCTCTGAGTGGAGAGAAAACCCATGGAAAGAGGCAGGGCCCTCTTCCAAAGCTCCCCTGGCAGTAAGGACACCAGGTTGTCCTTGGCACAGCAGTAAGGGTCAGTAACACTGGAGCTTGCACACAGGGTGAGCAGGAACAGAAAAAACAAAGCAAGGTTCATTACCTGAGCCACATAAAGCTCTCTGTTTGCTTTCCCCACCTGCCTTTGGAGCAGCAGTTCTGGACAGCTGCTGCCCACACAAGGGCTCGGTGTAGAGGATGCCACACTGGGATCTGCCAGTGACTGGGGCCTCTTACCTGAGACAGGGCAGGGCAAGCACAGCAGAGGCTGCAGCAGCAGCGGGCCCTGCACAGGCAGCCACTTGTGCCTTTCAGTTGAGTAATGCACGACCATTTGTTCTGGGTGACATTAATGTTATTCGCCATCCATCTCAGACTCTTTAAATTACCTTTTTATGGCCAAAATCCTTTTCATAATTGATAAAAATCTCTTTTTTATATCCCAAGTTATTGAAAGAAATGTGAAGGTTTTTTATTTCTCATTACAGTTTTAATAAAAATGTGTTTTTTATTGACGTCTGCTTGGAAGCCCTGACGGGTATACTGAGAGAGGCTCAGAGCAGTGGGAGAAGGGCCATATCTTCCTGTCCCACTTTCCAGCCCCTCACACTGTCAGAGTAATGGCCACCATAGCTCAGTTTCCACTTTGGTGGGTAACGGAGGGTGGGGAACATCATGCAGAATAAGGAGACTTCCTGTCACCAACAACACCCATAGCAGGCAAAAGAGGCTCTTGCTGACCTAGATCTGGTTGCTCCCAGTCTGTTAGTGACGTATGCACAGTGATGGACTTCACAGACCACCCTGGCACAGCATTGCTGGAGATGGTGTTTTAGGACAGAACCAGGTTCACAGGCTACAGGAGACCTGGGTGTTCAGCAAAGTCATTCTGCATCAGTCCACAGCCCCAAGCAACCACAAGAGGGACTCTGCACTGAGCCATACATCAGTGCGTTTGGTCAGAGCACTCAACCACAAGGCTGCGCAACACTGAAGGAAGCAGGCATGTGTCCTGGCATTCTGCATGGGTTAGACAACACTGCCAGCCTGGGAAGAGGCTTTCTGGACCCATAACAGAAGCTGCAGCAGCCTTCATTATGACATGAAAACCTTGTGGTAAATGAATCTTCTCTAGAGCACCATATGACGCCAGCTACAGAAAGTGGCTAATACTACCATGGGAATAACTTGGATGCTGCAGGATATGCAGAGTAATACCCAACAGCCTAGCTCCTCTCCCACAGGGCTGAGCATTGCTTGAATTGTTCAGCAAATCAGAAATAAGCATATGGCTCACCAGAGCTTAAAATGCTAATTGACAATTCCAGAAGGTAGGAAACCAAGTCCATCCCTCTCCCTGTCACTGTCACAGCAAAGGCTGCCATACTATACCAAGAATTCATACAGAAGTAGGAGTAAAAAGTCTTTTCTATTCCCTCTATTTCTCATACTCTCATAACAGTATGACAGGGAAGTCTCTTGCACTGGGGATTAGCACCTTGCTGTGGTCTCATTCCCTGCCTTTTCCACAGCAGTACACATGGGCATACAATTTTTGTCCCTCCCTGTCAAATGGCCATGCAGCATCACTGCAGATCATTGCAGTAACCATACTCCCAGGCATATATGAGTACATTTCAACAACAGATGAGTAATAGTTCATGTACCCAACCCAAAAAACACTTTGGGAACTTTGGGAGTGCCCTGGTTCCAACTAGGACAGAGTTAATTCTTTGCAGTAGCCAAGAGGGGGTGTGGCCAGGACCCTAAAGTTACTTGATACCACCCCATGCCATTGCTAGGGGCAGGGGAAAAGGAACCTCTGTCTCTTCCAAGGAGAAGGGATTCCTTCCAATCTGGTTAAAGTGGCGGATACAACAGTCAGGTATTGTTTATTGTCAGGGGCTTTTCATGTAAATTGTTTCTTTGTCTTATACCTTTCGTTATTAATATTGTTGCTGTAGTTGTTTGTTTTCTTATCCCATTGCTGTTTCCAGTAATTTGTTCTTATCCCAATCTGTGATCTTTGACTTTTGTGCCTCCAGTTGGTTTTAGCTGTAGTACTAAATTGGAGAATATCATTCCTAAGCCACGACAGGGAGCAATTTAATAGAACAAACCTTCCCAAACAACATTAGAATAATATAAAAGCAAACCCTTACTTGAAAACCATCAGGTACACAATATGGCGAAAATCATGTGGTATAGTAATTCTACAATTTTTATAATGTTAGTTGATTAGTATACCTATCAAATATTGTCCAGTTAGAAGAGCAATTGGTTAGGTAATTTTTCCCTGGGTACTGCCCCATTGCAATTGATCCAGGGGTTTCTCTGGATCCACTTCTTGTTGTGTCTTCTAAGATTCTGGTTGGAAAACAAAACATCCTTGTTGGTGGTGCTCTTCTTAAGTAAGACTAAACAGTATTTCAGGAATGTGTTAGAAGGTTAGCTTATTGCTCTAAAATGCAGGGGAAAAGGGTAGGAAAAGTACTAGGAGCTACAGCCATGCATTAGCAATCTACAAGGCTACAAATCTATGAAAAATATATAAACAGCTAAAAATCTTTAGACATCATTTTCCCCTTTAGAGACTTGACAAAAATTCTATATTGTCTAGTCTCTACCACTTACATTTGACAAAGGGCAGTATTCTTCTTACCCATGGTTTTGCTGCAAAGACAATGACTTCTCAGACAAGGAATATCTGTTTCTTATTTGCACAGCACTGGTGCTGTGCCAGGTACAAGAGCAGGAATCCAAGGCTGAATCCTCCAAACATCACTGTGGAAATGCATCCTGCTTCACAAATCACAGCACAGGAGGTTCCTCTACCACATGTGCTTTGTTTATAAATCACAGTCAAACCACTGACATACCCTGCCCTGCTCAATCAACAAGCTCCTTTACGGTATGGCTGCAGGAGGTTTCTTGCAAATGGCAAAATAGGGCTTGAACAACCTGTAAAAGCTGCAATTAACTCTGGATGAAAAGGATGGTCTCCTTGGAGGTGCTGGGTAATCAAGCAATTAGAAACCATTTCCCATTACCTGCATTTCCACAAAACAGAGCTAGAATGACATCGTTCCAAATGACTATCTTTCCATCTGTTTAAGCCCTTTATATGATTTGTCTTCAGCAGAGGCAAGCCTGGATCTCTGAGCTCTCCCCAGCCCTTTCTCCCAGCTTTGAACAAAGCAAACATTGTAAGCAGAACTTTTAATCACTGGTGTGTTCTCCCTATGGAGCCTGTTTTGCCTCAGCATTCCTGGAGCACAGCAAACCCACCAGCAATGGCAGAAGTATATATGCAGATATGGATACCTGCAGTCAGGATTTCTTGGGATCCGTCATTTGATAGTATCTGAGACTGCTCAGCTTCAACCATTTCTACTCTTCTCTGCAACAGGTTCAGCAACTGTTAAGATGTGAAGGTAAGTCAAGAGACAAGGAGAGAAACTCACTGCCATGGCCAGTCACATGCCTTACAACAGCCCATCACCCTCCAAGCAATGACAGCCTGGACAAAGAGCACCAGGGCAGCTGTGCCACACAAGCACCCTATCCACGTGGGAAGGACCCTTCTTGGGACTATGCTGCCCTCAGATGGGGGGTGCTAACTTTATCCTTGCCTTAATCCCCAACCACACAACCTCAGACCAAACACAAGAGCAATGACTAGAGAACCTGCCTGACAGGAACCTGCCAGAAAGGAGAAGGAACTGGGATCCTTCTGAAAGGACAGAGTGACAGATGGGGAGGAAGGGAGTGTCTCCCACCAAGGAAAATTGCCTCCAACATGACTTGAGGCCTGGATAGAGTATGGAGTACACAAACAACATATCAAGAGGTAGAGTCTTAGGGAAAGGTCAATAAGTTCATCAAAAAATGCCAATGTGTAAGGATGGCCTGGAAGCTGATGAGCAATGGGCTGTGAAAAGTGACATCTTGCTGTACACAGGCGAGGTAATACAGTGGTGCTGAGTGGATAGAGCTATGCTGTGGCCTACTGGGACGTGCAATATGAGGAGCTGTTTTGGGACTAGAAAGAGGTAAAAGTGTGTATTGGCATAGACAAGAGTACACAGTGAAGCAAGGAGATGTCCCAGTATCTAAACTCGTTATCATTGTGCAGCAGCAGAGAAGTGAGACCCATATTAGGAAATGCATTGGACAGTAGTGAAGCCAGGCAACAGGAAGGCACAAAGAATATGTGGAAGATCACTTTCTTTGTAATATGTGGGTTGTAAAAGCTCCCAAGTCCTTCTGCAACCACTCCATCCTATGACAAGGGATGCTGTGAAATGCACTTGATCAGAACAGAGTGGCATCACCTCCCCAGTATCCCTGTATCCCACAGCCATGTGAGAGTCCTTTCCAACAAACCTGCCAGAGGAAGGAAATGCCCCTAATCCCAGTGCTGTCAAAATTTCTTCTACGTTTTCTAGTTTCTAAGCACAAAGGTTTTGTGCCTTTAAGGTGCCTCCACTCTGAAAGATTTATTTTCCAGACCTCCTCATCAGTCTTTCTCCCTAAATGTGTGGTGTCCACATTTCACCAGAAGTTGCCTGGCTCTGCTCTGCATGCACTTTGCTGAGTTAGAGCACTTAGCTGAACCACCTCTCCCTCCCTGTGTCATTAATAGTTCTGCAGAGAAAGAACATACTCGGTTTGCTTTCATTTTCCACGCTTGACACCTTTTTACTTTCAGAACCTTGTTCAAGCAAGGAAGATAAAAATGGAGGTAGGAGAGACTCTTTCAGTCATATCTTATCACCCATTCTTATGAACATAGCTCTTCCCAACTGCTCCAAGGAATACACCCAGAACAATCCCAACCTGTGGTATCTCCACTGTCTCCCCAAAAGATTCTTGCTCTGTGATCTCACTGGTGATTGTTTCCAGGAGTTATTGCAAAGATTTCTTTGTGCAGCCTCTCCCACTGCTACTACTTGTGTTACCCTGTGAATCCCACCCCACCCACCTCAACCTCTTGCATATAACACTCAAGAGAATTATCACCTCCCACCATCACTCGTCCAAACCACTGTGGCTGAGATTAGAAAGCCAGCATCTGCTCACTACTGATTATTTTTATCCCAATGATCCCTGATAGGTAAACAAACTGGCCCTGGACTTAAAACAGGATTGGACAGGACAACCCACTAGTCAGCATATATGATGCTTCTCCAGTGTCAAATCAGAACACATGCCATTTGCCTTTATATCAGAGCTACATGCTGCAGCTCCCTGTCCCCAGCCATGATGCTGGCCTAGAATGGGAGATCCCACATCAGCAGTGTATCAAGCAAGTTTGTGTGGGGACAACGGAGTCATGTTGAACTGCCATAAATCCGCCTCACAAATGCTCTGTCTTTGCTCAAACATCAGTCCCATTGGCATAGTCTCCATTTAAGCCAGTTTTCCCACAAAACATTTATCAAACATCCAAGCCCATGATAAGATTTGCAGGAGAAGGTCACATCAGAAGGCAGAGTATTTCTAATTGACTGAAAATATAATGCTTCTATACATGAAATTGGCCTTTTTTGATCTTCCTGCCCTTTTGCAAGCTCTTGCCTAATTTGTTAGCTTGTCACATTCCTCTCTAGGTATCTCTGTATTTTCAGTCGCTCTTTCTCCCATTTGTTCTGCACTGATCCAAGCTGTATGCAATTACTTCTTGCCTACACTTAAGATTCGTGTGAAGAGCCCTGCTCTTGGGCCTGATGGGAGAACTGGAAGTCTTACCACTGAATTTGAGAGCAGCAGGACTACGCCTAGGCACCCTGGGAAGGTTCCCTCACTGTCATTTTTTCTTCTATTTGAATTCATCTGCAAGTTCCGAGGTGTGGTGCTGGCCCCAGGAGGGAGAATTTCGGAATCCCTCTCTGCACTCTTCTCTGCCCTGACACTCCACTTTGCCCCTCTGCCTCCTATATTTCAGCTATCATATTTAAAATATACTGAGGATCTAGCTACACTGGAATTAAATTTGTTCCTGAAGCAACCCTATTAAATCTTCTAGGGTCCAGCAAAGACAGCTTTGGTGCATTAGGTTCCCAAATCCTTTCTGGTTTCAAATACCTTGATTTGGTACCTTGTAACTATTAATACAGGCATTTACATCAGCTTTTAATACTGCCCAGTTTTACAAGGTCCTTTATATTTATACATGTTATTCTCTTCATTTATCTCTTTTATCGTTCCTCTCTGTCTCTCATTACCATTTCCTCTCCATCACTTTCTTCCCATTTCTACCTTTTTTGCCCTCCCTCCCTTGGTCTCTTTAAAATTAAATATTGCCCAGCACTGTCCACGTGAAAGAAGTGAATGCTATGAGGTAAGGCTGCTGTGGAGACTGTATTCGAGCTGCTTCACTGGGAATCAATGAGGCACGGAGTGTTCTCTAGCTCCCAACAAGCACAAGGAAACCAGGGATTATCAGTGTCAGCTGAATACACACTTGAGAGCAAAGGTCCCACCTCTGAGCACCTACTTCAGCCTTTAAGAGACACCACAGAAACTGTGCCAGAGGTGGCTGGTGTGGTAATTTAATGTGGGCTAACCTTGTGGTGGCTTTCTGCAGGTCCTGTGGAAGGGAGGTTTCCACACGGAAGCCCACAGAGGCAGAGGCCTTCAGGGAGCAGCCAGCCTGCCCTGCTCCATCTATCCACTGAGTTATGCAACACAGCTGGTACCAACATTGCTACAAGGGTGGAGTGGTGATAGAAGGAGCATGTTGCAGGTTGGGGGCTGACATTAACCCTGCCATTAAACTGTAGGGAAATATTAATGGTCATTCCCGGCTAGATAATATGTAGGCCCTTAAACTACACATAGGCAAACTCATTTCATCCAAATCTGCCCGTAATATACCCTCTGGGTGCAAATACTTTGCTTATGTCCTGTTTCCCCCATACCTCCTTACCACACAGTCAGACAGGCCAGGACAACCAAAACAGCCCCGAAAGCTCAATATATGAGAAACAACAGATGTACACGCTGCTTCCCTTCTTCAGCCTTCTGTCTTCCTCTCCCTCACACACACTTTCCCTAGCATCACCTTTGCAGACTGTTGCCTCCTGCCTCCCTCTTACCATGTGTCCCGAACTCAGAAAGAGCTAAGCCCAGGTGGTGCTTTCAAGGACAAGGCCTAACAAGCCTCTCAGATCACACAGCAGCCCGGAAAGCAGGCAGGGAGGGGGGCGTGATGCACCACCACACCATGTCACTTGTGATCCTTCAAATGCCTCCTGGGTTAGAGTCTGAGGGGACATCTTGTAAAGAGTAAGATGCAAAGTAGTAGAACACCCACCGTAATTTACTGTGGTTACTTCCCTTATATCCAGTGAACACAGTCACCTACCTACTGATCTCAGTGCTATGGGCTGCTGAGGGTTAATGATGGCACTGACTCCTGAGCTACTGCGTTACCTGACTGCAGCACCAAAAGTGATTTATGCTATTATTTTCTTTGGGGGTTAATTAGGGGCTCGAGAAAGTAAAGGGTTGTCAGTGCTAGCTGGAATTGGTCTAGTACAGCCAGGGAAGAGCAGTCATCCCTCACAGAGGTCTGCCAATACATCTTCGTCCTGAACATCAATACCTCCAGCTCCCACCCCTCAGTGTGGCAGACAGTCCTCCATCCTGACCACCAGCAACCCTGTTAGTTTTGGCATACAGAGTATGCTGCTCTGCTGAGTCCTGCCATTTCCATCTGGCACCTTTCACACCCTTACTCCTCTGTTATCTTCTCCTTACCAAAGCTTACCAATAATGCCCATTGATGGACAGAAAGAACTCCCACAGCATTCTCTCAGGGGCAAGGAAGGGATATCTCCCCTCAGTATCTCTTATTAACTGAGAAACAGCAGTTTTCCTTCCTCTAGCTGCTGTTTTCCTTCCTCTAGTTGCCCAGGGCTTGCTGAAGCCTGAGAAGCCAACACAGGCTATGCCTGCCCATACCTCTTTGCCCAGATCCTCACGGATAACTTGCTCAATCTCCTGCCTGGTGCTCTGCGGGGCCTGGCTGTGCAGCACCTTGAGGGTGCGGGTGTACTCCTCAGGCAGGAGGTAGTCCAGCGCTCCCAGGTGCTGTCCCACCTTGATGAAGGTGCCTCGGTTGGAGCAGCACAACTCCCGGAGGCGCTCAGCAGAGCGCAGGTGCACCTGCGAAGAGACCAGAACATCAGTCAAGCCCTTTTGCTGTCTGTTACGTGCACACATCCACATATGTGTCTTTTTTTGTCCAGTATTTAAGCTGACCAAGGATTTCCTTTCTTGATTCTGGGCATCATCATCTAATGTGTCAGCTCAGTAAAAGGATTCTGGCTGGATTTAAAGGGTCTGAACCAGACTGGGACAAGATGCTCCAGAATATAAAGGGCTTCAACACTTGTTTGTACAGGCACCATGATCAGTAACAGCACACTAGTTTTTGACTCATTCTTGCACAGAATAAAAAGTCTGGCCATAGGGTAGCATTGGTTTGTCACTGTGATTCACCACTATGATGTACAGTTTGGGAACCCCTTGTCAAAAGACAAAAATCACAAACACAACCATTATGTTACACTCTTAGCATGAGTGCAGTGAATTAAAATGAGAAGAAAACCATAGATACCATCTCAGAAACTTTCAGAAACTTAGAAGAAGAGTCTGTTAAAAATCAAAATTACAGATAACTATTTGGCAGTGAGGAGGACAGTATGTGGGCAGTCCTTTATCTTCCTCACCTCGCATTGACACGCACAAGGGGAAATTACATCCCTCCAGTCCAGCCAAGTCTTGGGTCTTACTGCTTACATTGCCAACAAAGTCTGCAGTGACAGTGGTTTGAGCAACTAAGTGTTAAAAGACTTGCCAGCTGTGCTCACAGTGGCCAAAATGCAACTACCAAACGACAAAACCCATTGCCAACCACTTGCCTGGTCTGTATGTCAGCTCTTAAGGTTCATTTTGCTCCTCAAGAATAGACCAGCCATCACATCCTTCAGTGACAATGATTTATTCTGCCTTTATTACTATCACTAGAAAATCCTCCTGCCAAGGACACAGCTATATTGAATAATATTTAATGAACTTCATATAAGTTTACCCTGATACATTAATAAAATCTAAGAAAATCAATAACAAAAAAATAACTGTGCACCCATCCCCTGTTAACACCTGACACCTATCTGCATGAAGTCTCCTAATTCCTCTGGCTGTGTCTGCAGCCCTCATCTGCCCAAGATCCTGTGGTGAGGGACTCCACCAAAAGCCTTCAAGTACATGACAAAAAGGAACAATACCACAAGCATTCATGAGCACCACATACACCCATGCCATCCAGTAGCTATCTTTGCTCTCTGTGCAAAGCGGTGCCACGTCACATCATGGGACAGGCTGAGTGTCTCGCATTTGCGAACGCGTTGGGGGCAGACTGAGTGCTGAGCTGCAAGTGCATGAGACACGGGCCTAGGGCAGTGTGATGAGAAAGCCTAAGGTGCAAGTCTCGCCCACAGCATGAGACTTGACAGTTTGATGCACACGTGCTCACACACACACACATCTTCCTAGGTGGGCACATACGGGCAAGTGTAACTCATGCTAGGTGAGTGAGCTTCCCCAAGCATATTGCCAGCTCAAAAACACTCACACAAATAAAGGCAGCAAATAACACCCATGAGCATGCGTCAATTCTCCCACATTATTCTCCTGCATTTTACACAACAGCTTTGAAGCTCCTGCTGTAACAAGCCTCAGCCCTGGCTCTTTCCCTGCTCTCCTCCCCTGTGTGCAGGAAGGACAAAAGTAGGCCAAAAGGGAACAAGGAAAAGAAGCTGTGACAGAAGATGAGAGAGCAAGAAAACCAGGGAGGGAGTAACAGGATTAAAGAGAAAAGGAGAGAGGGAGCCAGAGCAGCTGGGTTGTTTGTCACAGCACCGGGAGTGCAGCCCATCACAGGGAAACAGCTTGTTTGCAGCTCCAACAGTCACCCTCTACCCACTGCCTCGACCTGTGGAAAACCCCTGCCAGCAGTGAAGGAGAGCGGTGGCCAGCCACACCCCTCAAGGTGTTGGGAAGCCATAGCCAAAGGCACTGGCAAGAAACAGGGGCAAGGGTCTTCACAGATGTGTTCTAAAAAACCCAACACTGAGCTCCCAGCATTGAGCTCAGACCAGCACAGGGCCCTGCAAACTCCCATGCACAAGAGAAGCCCATCAAATTACTCCAGGCTGCAGCATGGCTCAGGGCAAAGCAGCAGCAGCCTGGGGCTGTAGTGCAGTGCTGGGTGCCAGGCCAAGCAGCTAGCTCAGGGTAGAGATGCTGGCTCCAGTGCATTACCCACGTCACATGGATTGCCGAGGGAGATGGAAAAAATAGGATGGAGAACTCATGTAGCTAAAAATGCAACTGATTGTAGACACACTTGCATACAGGGTGTATCTTCACATCGGTTACTGCTGAGAAGGAGGTGGAAATAGACCGTCTTTTCTCTAGCACAAGGTACAGGGAAATTTTGGCCCTCACAAATTTACCTATATTGTTGAGAAGCTGGTTGGCCTCATGGACACAGCAGTCCTGACCAAGAGAGACACGAGGATCCTTACAGAGGGCTCCAGGAACAAAACAGAACAAAATCTCCATGTACAGCATCCTCCACAATGCTCTCACAACTGGCTTGGCTTAAACTCCTAAGATACAGCTCCCCTGGCTGGCTGGCTTAACCAGGGAATTCCAGCTCCTGCACTTCTAGAGACAAGATGGCCAAGCAACTTGTCTCAGAAGAAGTAAATCTGTAACCCTACATCTTACAAAACTCCAGTCTGCATTAGTGGCAGAAGTACAATGAGCATGAAGCAGGACTGTGAACGCAGTTTACAGGGATGCTTTTCTTATGAACCAGATCAGATTTTTTAATGGAAAACTTTCCTAATGATCTATATTTTTTTTTATCTCCCCAAGACAGGTTACAGTCCAGATGCAGCACTTGTTTCTCTGACAGACTACATTCCCCTAATCATAGACAAGGTAAGAGCATCACATTCCCACTATGGTGTCCAGTAGTGGTGGCCCACATTTCTGTTCTTGAAAGAAAATACACGGTAAATGGAAATCCCCAGAATGGTTCAGAACTTTTCTTCAAGACACTGCTCTTTGTTGCACAAGCAATACTTCAAAGACTGTTTCTATCAGAGGAAAGAGCTGGGAACAACAGCTAGTTTTACACAGACGTATGCACCACACCTAGGAGCACCCTACAAAGAAAGGAAGCATTTCATCTACAGAGGAATATCAAGAATAAGCTTCTGTCAGAAATCACTTCAGATCACAAATCCTGTCTGACTGTGTACATGGCTCTTTCCTCAGTCCACATGGGCATCTCTTTCTGTCTCAAATCCCTTCTCCAAATTTCAACAGGACAAATTCTACATTGGCCCACATGGCTGTCAGACTCCTCTGCTTTACCTAAACCCTGGTTAGACTGGGATTAACACAGATTATCAAAACTGTGAAAGTAACAACTCTCAGGTATGGAGAGGAGGCACCTCTGGGATGAAGCACATGCTCAGCAAGCACAGCTGCAAAGGGATATTTTTTTATTTATGCTTGATGTACAAGCAGACCTGGCTTCTCAAGTAATTTGGGTGCTTTTGAAAGAGCCTGTACTCACACAGATTATTGGCAAAGAATTGCTTGTCAGAACATCAGATGTGCAGATGTCATCAACTGGTAGGTGCTAATCTGGTTTTAAAAATAAAGGAATTAATTTACAAGAAAATAAACACTCAAGCTAAAATATACCAGTGAGAACTTCAGTATTTGATATCTGGTGACAGACCTGGTGGCAAAAGTACCAGGAAGGCCACTAGAGATAGTAAAGTAAGTGGTGGAAGCAACTCCTTATATGAAATCCCACAGAAAAGTCATCCCAACTCTGCAGGGCATACAGGAAACGAGGATTAGGAATACAGAGAGAACAGCCTGCCCATCACTGCTTACAATGGAAATACACTCTCCAAGACACTATTTCAAGAAAGGTGTCTCCAGAAACACCGGGAAAACTTTAATCACATAAAAATTAGAGATTAATTCAAAAAGCCGCTGAGATGCTAATAATGATAATAAAAGGAAATCTCATATTAAAACTGTTAACTTCCAGAGGATTGAAAGGGAATAAATATTGCCCTGTTTTTAAGAAAAATCCAGACTAATCTGGGAAACTATAGTCCTGCAAGCTTTAATTCTGTATCAACTAAATTACTTGAGATAATAATTACAGAGTAATGAAAATCATCTAGCTAAATGTGATATGACTGATAAAATGCCAACAGGGATTTTGAGAGGGAAAAAAATATTCTTCACCAGTCCACTAAAATACTGTGAGCTTGTTAATACAATGGCCAACAGAAAAGAGGTATTAGAAAAGAAGTATTTATGGGGACTATCAAGTGGCTTTCAATAAATATCCTCACAAAGAGTGAAAGGAAAACTCAGTAATTACTTGAGATACAAGAACATAACTTGCTCATTTTATCCTATTCCCAGCTCAGAAAGCCAGCACTACAGACAGCAGCAACAGGAGACTCTTCAATTAGAACAAGGCTGCAACATTTAGTGCTGTTTTCACCACAGTTTGATTTCAACCTGCTCTGAGCATTTTTAGACCAGATGATCCTGCAGAAGCCTTGTCTATCTTAGGACCTGTATTCCTTGATACTTCCAGGGAGGATGAACTAGCACTGGAAACCCAGAGAAACATGATTGAAAAGGGGAGATCCACAGAAGGCAGACTGCATTACTGTCAAAAACAAACGCAGAGTGTCCCATTACACCTGATCTTAACAACAAAAGTTTAATCGTCCTGCTAGTGATCTGGCAAAGGAGAGAATAGTGCAGTGACAAAAATTCTGTGAGATGCAACAGATATTCAACACTGTGGAAAAATAAGCCCTGCCAAGTCCCTGCCAAAGACAGGTGAAAAATCAGTACACCAGCAGATCTCACCCTCAGCATAGATGGCTGCAAGGTTACACATATTGGGATTTGGGAGGTGCAGTTTGTCCTCCCCACACACCCTGCTGGGCTCTCAATTAACTGGACCCATCCAACACTTGCATCACATTTTTGTGGACAGCTCAGCCTGCTCAATGCACAGTGTGAGTCAGGAAAACAAAAAAAAGTCTGTTTGACTGTGATAAAAATATTAAAATGTTAAAAATATCAAAACACTATTTTATAAATTGAATGCATAACCCCACCCTGGATTCTAGACATCCTATCACAAAAAAAAGAGGTAGATAAATAAAAAAGGACAGAGAAAGACAGGGGAAATATGACCAGGTCATATAAAAGAGTCTATTAAAAAAGAGATTTGAAATGTTAGGAGACTGTTTAGATTACAGAGAGTTGATGCATAAGAGAGAAAAGTTGTATGCAATAATGAAAAAAAAAGCTCCTATTCCTATTTCCAGCTCTCATAAACCCACAAATAATAGGACATTCCTCAAAACAACAACCATTTTTAAGTTGTTTTTATTTTACATCCCATTTTGCACAATACAGCATTAACCAGTGGCACTCACTGTCAGAGGACAGAGAAGCCAAGAGCTTAATGGGATTCAGAAAGGCTTTAGATATTTATGATAAAACAACCATACCTGATTTTATATGGAGCTTTTCATCTCTAAAAGTGCTTTTACAAAGCTCTTTACAAAACTCAGGATCACTATTCCCCATTTTACAGACTCATAAGAACATTACAGGTAATAAAATGTCTAAAGGGCTTCAAATTCTATTGCTCAAGACATCAAGACAAAAATTACCCTATTGTCTCGCCACAATGAGAGAATGCAAACAGGGTGCATTATTAAAATCTTCAAAGAACCTATTTGGTGTGTCCAGCTCCCAAATTCTGGTTAAATCTTCTGCTGAGGTCAACCTGTTTCCAAGGGTCTTCCATATTCACTAAATTACCTGCCATTCGAAGGACTTTTGACATTGGTGATGAACTCTTGCTTTCTTTCCACAGAACAACAGAACTGATGCTTATGGTCTTTCATATTAAGCCTTTGGGATGCTGGGAAGAAACTTGTGGCACACAGTGGATGGGAGCATCCCAAGCATACATGCTGTCAGCCATCCTGGACAAGAACACTCTTCCAGAAATGCCTGCAGTAGGAGACTGGACTGGAAGAGCCAGGCTGTCCTTTGCACTCCCTACAGATGGAAAAGAGGGTGTCATCACCTCTGTGGTGGGTATCTCCAAAGCACAGTTGGGTTGGGAGAAGAGACATGTAAGTGAATATAGGAAAGGAATCTGGTCATCGTAATTTTCTCTTCCACCCCTGACAATGACAGGACCATATACACATGACTAGTAAAACTGCAGAAAGAGCTTTAGATGACCCAAAACAGCATAAACGAGAGAGAAAAGATGTCCACCTCAATTTAACACAGTGAGAAACTGAAATCAGTGGCCATGCCAAAAGATCTGTAAAGATGCTTAGGGAGGACACAGCTACTGGTGATGTGAATAGGGTACTTGGGTGCTTTAAAAACAGCAATAGAAAACATAGAACCCATTTCAGTGACAGTGTAGTTCTAAGGGGCTGTTATCTCCTCTTTCAACTAATCTGAATAAGCATACAGTAAATATAAACTACTACAACCTTCACTATACTAGCAGCCTGGTAATCAAACTGACTGGCAGCAAGGATGCTGCAGGAAGACACACAACTCTAAATGGAATTGTTATTGCCTGCTTTTTGTATTATTTTTCCTACTTACCTTTTACAAAAGCTCATTTCTAGGCACACTAGATATTTCCCATTCAAATGCTTCCTTATCTGAATACTAACTGATCACACTGCCGATGATGGATAGATCCACACCTTTGGAATTGGAATAAGTCCTGGTGCAACGTACCTCACTACCTAATAATTCATTATTTGTGTAGGTTATGTATAACTTAGTAAGATCCTTCAGAAATTCTGCCACAACGGTTGCCAGCGGTACAGAAAGGAAGTGAGAAAGACAGTTTTATAGCTTGGAAAGGATTAAGGATGGAAATGATCCCCCAGACTCAACTGACAACTTCTTAGCTTCTCAATTTTATAAACACAGAAACAAGGAGTAACACAACTAGCAGGATGGCCAGTAAACTCTGTACTATTGGAATATAGACAGTAGGCCTGTATCAGACAGCTGAAATCTGGTGTTGGCACTGTGGCCTTGTATCAGCAGTGCTACAGGTCGCTGAAATTAAAGCAAACACATTTCATGATTTGTGCAAAACTTCCCAGGAGATCACAATGGACTTGTCCAAACTTAGGCCAACACACTTTACACTGAACAGATATGCAAGCTCACACCCTCTGAGCCATGAGCACTCTGAATTTCCACATACAAGCGCACGCAGATGCTGACATCCCACCTGTTCCACACACACTCCCAAGTCTTCCTCCTAAAACCCTGATTCACAGCTTGGTTCGTATAGGTTACTAAAGGCTGGCCTAGCAACAAACTGCTAGTGTGAGATGTCACTTGGTTCAGGAAATGTCTTCACACTAGGGTGAGGTCCACCTCTTTCGCCAGTCACTCCCCAAGCTGCTCTGGAGAGGAGGAAGCAGTGTTTCTCAACTGCAGGGCAGAGCACCAGCAGTCACCTTGCTGAACCCTGCCCTTGCTGGCTGGTGCATGCACAACCAGCACTGATCTCCTGCTTGTGTTCCGTCTTCATTTTACTCCAAGCTCGGTCATTTGTGCTCTGATTATCTCTCATTACTGACGACCTTGCTGTAATGAGTTTTAATCTGCCTCGTATTAATTAGAAACATTTTCATTAGCCAGCTCAATTTTAGGTAAATAGCTAATAGAAGCAACTGAGCTGCAATTAGTTATCTGTGGGGCAGTTCAGGATAAAAATCAGAAGAGAGCAGCTGTTTCCCCTCTAGACACCTCGGTGATACAATGCACTGTTCTGTGTAGGTCTCCTGAGCCAGGAAAACAAGGAGCACAGGGAAGGGGGTGGTCAGAGACAAAGGGAAAATAACATGCTAAAATAACTGGGCTGTAGAACTTCTGTGCCTATAGCAGGAATCTGAGAGTCGAGTTCCCTACACCCACAAACTTTACCTCTGGTGAAAAAGGTTCTACTGTTTGAGGCTGTTTTGCCCTATGGCTACTCAAGAGGTCTTTCACACAGGCTCTCTTGTGGGGCACGTACATTATCATGAATGGTTACTTACACGTGAGGATAAGATCAGATCAGATTTGCCCAAGACAGAAGGATCAGACCCATGTATACACAGATGTATAGTACTTGCAAAGGCAGCAGGTTCATAAAAGTGCATTCACTGCCTTGTTGTCCTGACAGTTGGTATACAAATAGATCTGTCCTGTGCTTCAATGCAGAGAACCCAAGGAGCATAAACAGTAATTCAACAGCACGTCTGCAGAAGGCACAGAGACATTTACAGAAGCCACAATGAAATGAGGTATGTCTTGATCCATTGATCACAGAGCCTGCAGCTCCAGTTACGGAGGCAGGTGAAACGATAATAAATTTGACACAGCATCTCTCAAAATCTGGCTAACAAAATTAATTCAGTTCATCTTGGATCAAACCACATGGGATGCCAGTGAAAACAAGCCAAGTACTGTAAAGACACCATCTTATTTAGCATTGTGTTTAGCTGTGGTGCGGGGCTCTCACACCTGCTCATCAATCCTACTAAGCCCTGTTTCATTGCTGTTTTCAGCTGCTGTAAGCAACAGTATCAACCAACATGTGTATTACACTCAGGAGTGTTCCCTAAACAGGAGCTGCTGACACATCCTTCAAAAACCGCATACTATTGACAGAATAGCGAGAGATGATGTCATGCAGTAAAAATGACCTGAAGGGAGAACACTTCCCAGACAGCTATTTCCATGTAAGAAGAGCATGGAAAGGCAGTAGCATGGGAAGTGAGGGCTGGTCTTGGGCCATGGGGAAGGTGGGGGGAAGAGCTCAAACAAGGCCATAGTAGGAATTAGCTGTCACTTAAGCTCATACAGATTTGGCTACACTTTCAAAGCCAAGTGAATAATTTTAGCAGCAGGAATGAAGCCTCTTCCCTTAGTCCCTATGCTCTATCTGCAATAAAATGGAGCTGGAAAAGCCATAGACTCCACAGGAAGCACAACATGCAGAAGACAGACTGAAAGGCACATGGAAAGGTGAGTTTTATGAGGATGGATGGCCCAAGCACCATTGAGAAAGCTCAGCTGGGTCTCATCTAGTTCAGCAGCTGAGGGTCCAGACAGGGTAGCTTCACAGTCTGCTCTCCTACTGTGGGTGTGCAGAAAAGCAGGAAGCACAGAGGCAGCCGCTGCAGCTGGAGGGGAGAAATCGTCACATCCACTTTGTCAATGCTGAAGAATCTGGGCTGGCATTTTTCTCTTCCCAACAGTCGAATCCCACCCTACCAGCTGCACGTCACAGCTGACCTCCAGTCAGGACCTATCTGAGTCAACGTCAGGCAATTAAATCGTGCAACAGCAGCTTCTCCCCCTTGTACATATGTAACTTCTCTCCTGGCAGGTCACTCCAACAGCCAGGGGAGCAGAGCAAGCCGGCGCCCTCTCTCACAGCCATGCAGACACACACCAGCATTCAGCTTGGTGACAGACCCCAGAAAGAAGGGTTTCTGTTGAAGTGTCTCTAAAGAGAGCACAGCCCCTTACCAAACTGACAGAGACAGATTCCTTCCCCCTTCTTTAATCTGAGAAGCTCTGACCTTTAAAGTACAGACCTCTTCCCACAGGAGCAGGATGCCTGCAGAGGAAAGAGACAGTAACACATGAAATACCTAGAAGTGATTAAATTGGATTGACGAGGAAGTCAGGAAAGATAACAACCATGGGATTACGCTGTCAATTCCAAAAAACTGCAGTGACTGTCATAGCACCACATCCAACAGAGAAAGTGGCTGCGGTGCCAATAAGTCATCACCAATGGCAAAGTGCAGTTCTACATTTAAAAGTGCCTATGTAAAAAAAAAGGAAAAAAGAAAACCAAGGAACATCCCTTTGTTCTTCAGCAGGTCTGTTCCCTTCTGGGTATCTGTCAGAGTTGCTGACTTCAGTGAAAAAAATATATAAATAACTCCAACTTTTTCATCTAGTTGATAGCACACAGCTCCACACCAAGAAAGGTAGCTGGTGTCTATTAGCATCCCATCAATGTCACCAGTATACGAGACTCAGCTGGTGTCCCTTCTGATTCATACACAACAGACTTGTTGAAATTCGAAAGTCCAGTCCTTCCTTGCAGCCACTCCTGTGCTTTCTCACTGAAAACAATAGGTTTCTGCAGGTGGCACTGGAAGAAGAATTTGAAAAAATCTGGCTTATGTGGGTCCCAGTAAAGGTAGCACTTGGTCTACTGAATCCTTATGGTTCCTAGGAACACAAGGAAGAGAGAAAACCTATATTGGCTATGAGTGCCACTTCAAAATAGCATGAGGTAGCAATTGAATGACATAAAACATGAATATCTGACATGGCACCAAACTGAGATAAACAAAAGGAGAGGCCAGGTGAGGCCACATGTTATCCAGAGTAGATTACTTCTGCTCCCACAATAAGCAGAAGGAACTACCTCCAGCAGTACCAGAGGCAATTGCCTTTACTGCACCTGGTATCACAATGAACAATATTGTACATGCCTCCCCTGCACCTGGCTGTGGCTCACCGAGGTTGTGAAGGAATAAAATTGAGATAATCTTTATATAGAATTATATATTCAACATTTTGCCCTTTCCATTGCCAGTTGTTGAGTCTTTCCTCTCATCTTAGAGATGAATGAGCGCCCATGAGGCAGGGATGCTGCATTTTTAAACACCAAACATATTTTAAGAACCTGAAGTAAAACAGTCAGGAAAGCTGCTGCATGTCTTGTCTCATTCCAGTTTTAAGGAAACAGAGTGTCCTTCAACCTGCAGACTTACTGCCAGTCATTATTTTATTTACAAGGAATTGGGTGCAACAGGAAACACTACCAGCGTGTGGGGAGCTGTGCACACAGACAAAACGTAAAGGAGCAGACAGCCTCCACCTCCAGATTAGCTATCTCATGCAGCATCAGAGTGACTGGTCAATACTTAAGAGTGGTTCAACCTATGATATTAGATAATAGATTTTTGCACAATTGCCTGTGAAGGAACATTCCCATCTTTATTCCCTATCCTTTCAGAGAAGCAACTACAAATATGAGGAAATGGCCTTTATCAAGTAAAAATCGAGGGTAGCTCTTTTTCTTGATTTAAAAGATGATTATTACCAAAGATCTCCTGAGCAAGTACTCCAAAGGGCAGGTTATGGGAAGTCTGGTCCACTAGTACCCAGTTGTAACTTTGCTGGGGAGGAAACTGCATATTAGGCAGTGTTTGGCACAATTTTAAAAAGAAACCACCACCTAGGAATCCAGATGTTTCAAACTGTATCTCACACAAGCAAAAATTGAGGGACCTTTGTCAAAAGAGAGAGAATATGGTATAAGAGAAAGCAAAGATGACATTGCACCAGAGATAATAGGCAAGAGTCAATCTCCATCAATAGGCCAGTCTAAGACAGCTAATGTCTAACCTTGGCTAGAAGGCAAATAGTAAACTCAAGACAAAAGGTATTGGTGCAAAACCTGACAGACCAATAATACTGACAGAGATCCTCCAAATAATCAGATCTTGCTGGCCAAGTACAATCACAGTGAATGTTCCCAAAAACAACATTTGCATGGCAAAAAAAAGAACCATGAAGAACTTGCACAACACAAGATGGCCGTGAAGCAAAGAAATTAAAGCACTTGCTAGTAATCCAAAACTAATACTATTATGAGTTTTAGCCTCAAATATTTAATATTAAAGCACTTACATACTCCACACAGAGATCCCATGAAGAGGAATGAAGTCACAGTGAAACTGGGAGTTGATATCAGCAGGCAGGAGAAAATGGAAAATGACATAAACATGGTCTTGATTCGGTCTCTGGAAAAGAATGGAGCTTCCCTGTTCTCTCATTAAGGAGACCATACCATGAATAGGGGCTGTGCATTGATTACCTCTGAAGATTTGCTCCTTCTCTGGCAGAGTCCTGCAGGGACAAACACTTGGCTGGAGATGGTAAGAGGTGACTCAGTCCCAACTACAGAGACCCTTTGATCTGTAGTTGCCTGTAGTTGCCTGACAACTTGAGAGAGATATCAAGGCAAAGCTGAGAACATGAACAGACCTCATCCAGGAGCTTCTTTAAATCTGTATTATTTCTATTTTGAAGCCTAAAATTGGCTCACTCTTAATGATTTGCTCATCAGCATTAGGCATTCACTAGCATCACATGGTAGCCAGTCAGCCACAAGACACATACCTAACTGCCTCTTTGAAAGCACAGTTACCAAGTTTACATAGATTGCTGCCCAGACTACACATACACTGTGTGAGCTTTTAAACACAGCAGTGAGAAATGCAGGTATTTCAAAGTCCTCCTCCTCTGAGCATTGACAGAATGGTTCAGTCACATGGAGGCAAGGTGCCTCAACCCCTCTACAACAGGAAAGCAGGCATATTTTTTGGGCCACATCACAACAGCTCCCAAAGTGCACCCCATAAGAATAATCTGGAGCAGGTAGTCTGCAACTTCCAGGGGGACACAAACATACTGGCCACTTGGAACTCAACCAGCACATTAGTTTGGCCTCCCTGACACAGAGAACTCCTAAAGGAAATAGAGCAGTCCAGATAATGACTTTGTGTCTTATTCTAAAATCCATAAAATTCACACGTCCAGCATTCTTCACTTCAAGCCTTCATGATGCTGCTCAGCCATGACCCAGATAGAAGACACTAGTCCAATACCAACCATAAAGACCTCCCCTCCATATGGCAATGCCCAGACTCTACCTCATTTTGGCACATAATGTGGGGAAACCAAAAGCTCAATAAAAGCAAGTTTGGAAACCCATTCCATACTCTAGTCCCAGTTTTTCAAATCTCCCACCCCTAACAGAAAATCTGTTGGCTTACAGAGAAGCATGTGTTTCTAGCAGTTATATGGGAGCTCTTAGATTTTACTATTCAGTTGCCTGAAAGAAAAAAAAGAAATCCCCTCTGCTGGCCTATTAATCTGTCATAACGAGATTCTTCATAATTAGTTTGTCCCTAACAGTTGCTTTGTAATGCTAGCAAGAGAATATTTCAGGAATGGCAATTACCTCTGGTGTCAACATGATGAGGAAAACAAATGTTCAACCATCAACAAAATGCAGTGCCTTTTCCACTCCCACCTGATGGTGGGTGACAGCACTGCACATCAGAATTACAGTGCGGTTAATTACTAGGCATGTTGCTATTGAGAATTCATTTCCCCTCTTGAGAAAAATTTGTTGAGGGGCATCTGTCACTGGGATGGAGGTCCTGTGGGTAAATGGTCTTACCAATACATTGCTTCTTTAATTTACTACACATATGTCCAACAATTACATGCAGTGAACACTATTTACAGGAACTTTCTTTTGTTAGCTACACATACATCCCACCATTTCAAAGATTTTGCAAAAGGACATACCTTGACCTCTTTATTGTTACTTTATTTAAATTTAGTATCCCTCAAAATTCACATGTCTGCATTTGTTGCTTCACTCCATTCATACGAATGGGAAATATAGTGGGTTTCTAGGCTGTTTTTAAATGGAAGAGTTCCTTGGGCAGTGAGCTCACTGGATTTCAGCATGTTGTGGAACCTGACATCAGACTGTCTCTGGAGTGAGATTTACAGGAATGAAACTAAGGCACACACAGTGTGGAGCTCATCTTGTCAGATGAGGCCTGAGCTGTGCCAAAGCTGAGAACCCTACTCCAGAGAGGGACTGGGGAGGGGAAACCTGCTGGTTTGGCTGCCATTGACACAAGTGTGCAAAGTCACAGCCTGGGAGAGCTGTCCTGTCTGGGTTTGGCAATGTATCCTCCCAGCACCTGGGTCTCAGTTCTCAAAAAATTAAGATTGTGGCAAATCTTTCTCACCTGAGTTACCAAGGAATGTGAGGCCAGGTGGGGTAAGCCTGTATCCAATCTGCCAGCAAGGCAGGGGCCAGGGAGGTGGCAGCCAGGGCTGAGGCATCAGTGGGAGAGGTAAGGGCAGAGTTGGAGCAGGCAGGAAGCTGATTCAGGCCTGGTGCGGGATGGCAGTACAAGTGAACAGAGAGCTCAGCTGTGCAGGGCCAGTGTGGGAAGCTGCATGTGTTCAGATGGAGATACACCAGGAGAAATGCATGCATGAAGCTGCTTCTGCATGCATTTTGCTTGATATTTAACCACATTACCAAACACCTGCTACCCTAAAATCAAAACATAGGTTTAGAAGAATCAAACATCATCCTCACTTCTGGTACAGACTCAGTTCACTTTGGGAAGAGTGGAAGTCAGGGAAAGTTGCAGAGGATATAACCCTGCCAGTGAGGGGGCAGGAGCTGGTATTGCTCTTGGGAGCCCCTCACATGCATCAGATTGCAGTCACCTCTTGTCTTCAAGCACACAGTGCTGAACTAACACCGGCTCAGAGTGAGGAAAGTGCAGTTCCAGCTAACAGCCTTGCTGTTCTCAATCCCCGTCATTTAGGAGCCATAATTTCAATTTAGCATTCCCCAGTCAAGGATCACCACTCTGTATATTAGCACGGAATAACTCCCGATTCAGACAGACACAGCAAAACCTCAGCTTACTGCAAGAAATAGAAGCAGAGAAGTTGTTCTGGAGAGGAAGCAGAGAGACAGAACAGGTGATACCAGGGCATTGCAGAGTTGAAACAGTTCCTGCTGAGCTCTGGAAATGCCCAGCTGTGCTGCTGGCCTGTGAATGCAAAGGAAAGGGCCTGAGGGAGAAAAGCATATCTTCCCTACTTCTCTTCACACAACAGTCCTACGATAAACAAAGCCTGCTGCCCTTCAGCAGTTCTGTAAAAAAACAACTTGTGTTCAGAAAATCCCTACAATAACAAACAGGCTGCACACTTACAGAGTTCACAGGCAACTCAAAATGAGTACATTTTCAAACCAAGACTGCACAGGCTGTAAAGACATTTTAAGGTTTTTTGAAAAGCAATTCTGCTAGTGACCTTTTCAGTGGATTTACCTCTAAATTCAGCAAAACTAGCAACATAGTAAATGGATCGAGGCTTGGCAGACGGTGTTTCATAAAATACTGGGCAGGTTCGTATATGTGCAAGCTCACATTCAAATTCCTTGCTAAAGTGAAACTAGGAAGAGTGTAGGCTTTATAAAGACCCTTGTTTATCTGCTGGCTGTGGCCCTCTTCCATGTCACATCAGCTCAGTACACTGACAAAACCAAGTTGTTACTGGTGTCAGACCTGCCAAAATGATGCTACTGCACGGGAAGGAGCAGCAAGCTGCTGTGAATGGTGCACCATCAGCAGAACTTGCAGCCACTGAGACAGAACTCTGAAGCCAAAAAAGATACAAGTAAACAAAAAACCCAACAAAAATAAAGACACCTCAAGCCAGTTCTATAGGACCAAAAGTAGGCTTAACTAGCGTAGCAGTGAATGTGATTACCATCTTGGATTGACTCTTCCAAAGCCATCTTTGAACCTTTGACCCTGTTCAAAAGTGGCTACTTCACAGTAAGTACTCCCACCTGAACAAAGTGGCACGTGTCTACAGGCAAACAGATGAGTCTGTCCAGATGTACAAAAATGCACATGTCTAGGCAGGGCATCTGAACACTAGTAAATAAAGCAAGGGGTAGCTTTAAAACCTGACATTGAACAATATTTTTTTACTTATTCCTATAACTAAATCATCAACTACTCTAGTTCAAGAGAAACATAGCTTCTTTTTTTCCGAATCTACAAAGCTTCCTCTGAGTCCTGTCTGGGCCTGGGGCACCAGATGGAAGAATACAGCAGTTCCTTTCAGAGACAACTTTCCTTCAAGTATGCAAATAGCGTAGCCCCCACATACATTAAAAGGATTTGCCTGGAACCCACTACGATGCCTCCCACATTGCAAACAAGTCCAGAGAAGTGTTTGCAAGACACCATCCACCAGAGCAATTCCTTCACCCCTGATTTAACTGACTAAATGAAGACACTTGCTTGACAGGTAAGGTAATTGTGAGCTGCCCTCCAGCACATTCTTTTATCAGATCCACTTTGGGGAGAATGTGATAAGGTCACTAGTTTAGCAGAGCAAATCTACAATATTCAATCCTGCTCTGAAATTCCAGCCTGGCCTGATACATGAAATATCCTCTGCATGCCACCTATTCTCTTCACGCCTGGTTTTATATCTAATTTCTACTCCTAACTTGGAGTCTTTCAAGATAGTGTTTCACTGCAAGCTAACTACAAGAACCTTAGAAAAGGGAAGAGAATCCACAACATGGGTCTTGATAAGGACTCAGAGGGCAAACAAAACAACACTACAGAAGTCCACTTTGACATTGCAAGTATATGTCTCTATTCCCAAATGAAACTTTTGGTATCTATTTTCCTAGTCTCACATACGATTATTTTTACTATCAATCCAACTGTCTTCCTGTTCTTATCATATGTTAAGTACTGGCTACCTGTCAGCTCTACTGATTTTACAGGTGGCCTCCAACAACCGTATGAGCCATTCCCTTAAGAGTTGGACTCAATGATCCTTTTGGATCCCTGCCAACTCAGAATATTCTGTGATTCTGTGTTCTGTGACCCATATAAACTGGTCAGTAGATCAAGGCTAAGCAGTCCTTCATTAAGAAAATATCCCTAATCAGGGCCTGATCCAACATCAATGGCATCCTAAGTAACTTCTGCTTTTTGTCTCCTTCCCTCTTTACATAGACCTTCAGCCTCTGAGAAATCCCATATTCACATCTATTTGTACCACTCACATCTAGTGTGGAAATCTAGGCAAGTCAACCATGACCATGAGCGCTTCAGGGAAGATACCAACTCTTGCCATACCTCTTGGCTTTGCACTGTTCGTTTCACACTGGGACTCAAGGCGTAGTCCAAACACTAAATAAAACATGATTATTTCTCCACTTCTCATTTGTTTCTTTTATAATGCTTCTCATGATGCAAGCTCCTTGCAGCCTGCATTCTTCCAGGGCTTCCTAATGGTTTCCTCACTCTACCAGATGAGATGTTCTTTAGATACTACTCTGGCTACTATGTACCTCTCCGTCTAAGGAAGCAATGGGATGAGGTCCTCAGGGATTCAAATCAAAAGGGATAGCCCCACCTGGAGGAGAGAAAAGCTAAATGCTCCCCAGGCACACTGTCACTACTGCTGGGAAGCTAAGAGAGGCAGCTCAGGCAAGGCAAGTGCATGACAACTCACACTCGTACTCCTGGACCAAAGCACTTCAGGGACAAGTCTGCACAGCCAGGAAAAAAGATGCAATAAATGAGGCACTGCCTCCTTCCCCTCACTTCTCTCCTTCTTCCTCCTTCTAAAATGTCACAGTAGATGGTCCATTCCTCTGAATAAATCACTGCAGATGACTGAAGAACATCTAGTTTCATAGGCACAGATTCCCCACAAAATGGACCTGCCTAATGCTACAAAATTAAAACCTAGGGATGCTATGGCCGGAGCGTTCAGCTGACACCACTCCAGAAAGCACGAGGAGGAAAAGGAAGTGTCTTACAATTATAAGATTTATTTTACAGCTAGTTATGTGTTTTCAATGCAAAGCTTTCATGCTTTATGTGTTGGCAGGAAGTTTGCTAGACAGCAGTGCTCAAATGTAGAGTCATCAAGCCACCAGCTGGTCCTGACAGTAGCTTTTTTAGACTTGCATTAGTGTCGACCATGCCTTCTAGAAGAAGAGATATCCCAGGGAGCACATAATAGGGCAACCAAACATGATCAGCTCAGGGACTGTGGATGGGTTCTGAAGCTCTTCATCTATTACTGGTTCCTATTTAGTGTGGTGACAGAAAGTCACCTAATGGTTATTTTGTATCTCATAGGAAAGTTCATTTGCTTCTCACCTCAGTTCATCAGAGGCTGAAACACAAGTAGACCCACCACTGCACACACTGGCTGTGGTGTAGAACAGCCCACAGACCCCATTCGCAGTTGCCTCTTTGAAGGAATGCCATGGAGAGTTCCTGAGGACTTCTCTCTGCAGATGCAGTCCACCTCCATCAGGAAGAAACTATTTTAGGACATCACTTAATATTTAAGGCACACAGTGCTACTGAATCACAAGGGAAGTCCAGACACAGGCTATTTCGTTGGTCTGAACTATACAGAAACTGTAGATTTTTGAAAACACACACACAGGTACATTCATTCCTGTTCTTTCCAAGATCCTTCAGTTGGGCAACTTCATTGTGAAACAAAACTCATTTTGAAAACTCTCACTCCACTGTGAGAAGCAAACATAGCAAAGCCAGGAAGAGCCTCCAAGGAGCAAGAAATTGCATTCTGTATAATGATGGCACAAGGTTACACTTTCCAAATATTTGCCCAGGTACTGACAGTCCAATAACCATAAGTTTGAATGAGGAGAACATCCTCATTCTGCTCTCAAAAGGAGGACATTTAATTAACCTCACCAAATGGCTTTTCCCTGACAAAGAAATTTTGTAGCCAACAAAGTTAATTCAAGAATGGATTCCCACTGTCTTCTGAGATACCTTGACCACAGATCCTTTTTCTCTTTGCTGTCTCCTCTTCATGACAAAAAACCAAAACTCACAGCAGTAACCTTTTTTCTTACAGAGGAAAACAACAAAAAGATGTCCTGCTCAAGACTTTCACCTGTGGCCACTTGTGCCAAAATCTGCAAGACAACTGACCCACTGCAATCCTCTTACTACACTGACAACTCAGAATTCCATTGATACCAGCCCTTAAACAAACTGCATGTTGTGACACACATCCTGACTGACAGCAGGATCAACAGAAATTGATGCCAGCAACATAGGAAGTGTCAGCCAAGATACCCAGATGCTACACTGAGAGGAACACCACTGGAAATGTCACACAGTAGGCTGACTTGATACTGAGACAACACTGCGAAGGGCCAACACTCAAGAAGGCAAAAGAATGTCAGAGAAACGTAGCCTTCTACAGAATAAAATGGTTTGTTGAGAAAACAATAGGTCAGGAAATGGCACTGAGCACGCTGCCCTCCTTCTTCCTCTGGCCCAGTGCAAGCAGGAGCAGAAATGAAAAGAAATGCCCAAGCTTACACGTGGAAAGACGTCCAGAATCATTTAATGAAACACAAGAAGTGAAGAAAGGTCTTCAGGAAAAGGGGCCACACACCAGGAAAGGACCCCTAACTTAGGAGAAAGATTGAGTTTCCAATGTGGTTGAGCCACCAGTGGTGAGATGAAGCAACCACTGAGAAGGACATAAATCATCTCTGCTACAGGTAGGGGCAGGAAGGAAAAATGGCTATTGCTGAGGAACAGCTATGAGTGCCATCTGGTAAGTGGATTCTCGAATCTCCTAGCTGACAGGTGAACCAGGGAGAGGCAAACTAACCTCAGACACACAGTGAATTCCCATCTACTGCTTGCTACCTCATGGAAAGTAGTAAAACACCCCCAACCTGCTGGCCATAAAAAAATGCTGAGAACTGAAGGACTTAAGAATATTAGCATCAAAAGTGGTCCACAAGGGACAGAAATATATAGTAAAATTGAAGATAATTCCTTGAAGCTAAGCAAGAACCTGGCTAAAAGTCCCTGAGGAACTCATTACCTTCTTAATCTGCTTTGCATTTAATTGTTTCCTAATGACTATGTCCCCGTTTGGCCCCAGTAGGCTCAGGAACTGGTGCTGCCACTGGAGCTTCCCATCTCTCACACAAGGCCATGGGTAATTTAGAGACTCCAGTTTAATGTCTCACTGGGAATCCATGGAGAACAAGTTAAGCATTATTTGCACTAGAGTAGCGTCACCAGTATGCTGAGGACCAGGAGGAGATCCACAGAAGAAAGTGGTTTTCCACTTCCAGCTGCAACCACGTCACAGACATATATGCAGCTGCATCCCCCACACTGGAGACAGAGGCACAACCACCTCATTCAGACCTTTTGGCACTATCAGTTGTCCCATGGTCACCAAATCTCACACACACACACATACAGATACACCCTGCCTCACAGAACCTCTCTTCTAGGTGCAGCACCAAAACTGCTTCTGGAAATCAGCAGCCAATTCATACATATGCTTAAAAGAAAACTCCAGACTCTCAGTATATGAAGAGGAGGTTAAGCTGGCCTCACTAGAAGGACAGAAACAAAGAGAGTACGATGAAGGGCTGAGAGTACCAGAGATCTATCCAGGACAGAAGTTTGTAGAAGCAACATCTGGATAAGTATCATTAAAACACAACACTTACTTGGAAGGGGCATTCACATCCTCTTGGCCCCATCCAGTGACTAATCTTAAGTACCAACTCCAATGGGGCAATTTCTTACAATTCATTCTGAGCTAGTACAAGACCAACAAAATCAGCTGCCACAGAGAGTTAAAAGAGCTGCAAGATGGTAAAGACTTGGTTGCCATCCACTTAAAACTGCACTCAGATAAACAGTTTGGTGTGCTATTGTCCAGGTCCAAAATATCCCCCATGCCAAAGGGATGCTTCACTAGCATAAGCTGTACAGGGATGTTGCTGAGGAACCCACAAGTGCTGTTCCACTCCATAACAGCAAGACAGGCCTCCGCTGGTCAGCGAGTTTCACCAAGGCACGCTCTGCCTGTGCTGACTTCCTCTGATCTCCCAGCTCATGCCCCTCTATGCAGCCAAAGGTGAGTGCTGGCTATGCTGGCACCCTGTCCTTGCCACTGCCTCTGCCACATGCAGGGGCTGACTCAGCTCATCTTGGCTGCCAAGCAGGGAGGCCACAGCTCTGTGCAGTGCTAGCAAGCAGGGCCCTTTCTGGCTGCTTGGGATGTGGACTGACAAACCATCAAAACCCGCATGGCAGAGATTAATGAAACCACGGAGATACATGGCAAAAGGTGAGGAATTTGCAGAGGCTGCTGCAAATTCTGCCAAAGGATAAGCTGTCCACAGCACTGATAGCTCCACAACTTGGGTGTCGCTCAAGGAAGCTACACGCAGCCCTTCTGCAAACCAGATTTCAAAGGTACAGGGCAGAGACATGGGCAGAAGGACAGTGAAGCTCCAGACTCCCAACACACCTATCTCCAGTTTATGCCAGGGCATCCATGCCACTCACCTGGGATGGCAAGCTACATCAGAACAGCTTAGCATCTCTAGACAGGAGAGGACAAGAACAAGCCCAAGGAAGCCATCCTGCAAACCATTCCAAATACACTAAGACCATATGATGATGTGGATTTTCTGCCAGAGGAATACTAAAGCATGCCAGACTCCAATGTCACTGATTTCTACCTTACTCAAGGCTGTTTCCAGCTTTACAATCCCTCCAGTCTGAGAATCCCTGGAGAGCATCACTCCATGCATTACAACCACATCAGTGGCCTAAATCCTACATGCACCAAGAAGAAAAATGAAGCTAAAGACCTTACTTCAAACACACTATGCACACTGGCCTAATTTGGCACAAGCTGTACTTCCCACTCCAAAGAGGCCTTGAACTGGAATAGCAGAGAAACCCTGCTAACATACATCACAAGCACTCAACTAAAACAGGATGTCATTCACAGCTCAATGAACTACAGGGTTATAGGCTGCAATGAAAGGTGCAGCACAAGATTTGAGAGGAGCAGTGGGGGTGCCTGTCTTCCTTCTCATTAGAAATGCTTTTGTGATTATTGTTAATTACTGATATCAAAACACAACAGTGTGTTTTGAAATGAGATGTACACTTCTTTGCACAATTCTCACTTCCTCGGAGATCTGCAAGTCTGATTCATCTCTATTACTTTCTTTTCAACACACTTCTATTACTTAAATCCCTTAGCCTTCATGTTATGGCCATTATCAAACAATAAGCAGAACAAGAAAGCACTGCCAGGCCACTCTTAGCAGCCGATCTCCACATAACCAGTCTCGGTAGCAGAGATCTGGCAGCAGAACCCAAATGCATACGCCAAGGACTAGAGTTTCCATGGGACTTAAGTGAGCACTGGATGCATATGGCTACGTTTGACAAAGGACCTTCTCCACTGGGCAATGCAAGTCCTGCAAGATGCTTATCTAATATGGGGCTGTTATCTAATGCTGCTGTTAACAATCTGGTAGAAAGCATATTGAATTATTAAGCTGACAGCTTTACAGCAATGGCTTTGGTGACACACCTGTGCCTTGCAGTTTCCAAGGAACATGGTTCAGTGCTATTACCTACCTGTGATTTGAGGAATTCATACTCCTCTGATCCGTATGGGACACTCCGAAGAGAGGTGAGGTAGTCATAGGTGATAACTGCCGTCTGCAAATGAAACCAGAAATGCTGAGCAAGCTCTGCAGTTATCAAAACAATAAGACTTCTGTTAAAGAGTAAAATTTACCTTAGGCTTCAAAGTTTAGGCTCCACAGTGAAGCCTGTGGCAACGGACTCATTAATAAATGAAATGAAAATATTTTAATTTCAATGAACACTTATAAAAAGCAGTGCAGGGGCCTCATTGATATGTAGCTATTAAAAATAAGCAACACTCGGCACTCCTATACTATCTTCTGTTTGAGAAGCTCAAAGCATTTTCCTAATCTCTGTACAGCACCTTGCACAGCAGACTCCCATCTTCAGTCAGCCATCTGGGGCTTTCACAATAAGGTCTGCTGCTAGTAACAGAGGCCATCCAGACTCTGTTTGTGTCCCATCAGTTATCCCACACTTCATCTTCACACCTCCAAACTGCCTAACCAGCTTGCTCTGGATAAAGGCTCAGCAGGGAACAGAGTGACTGAAGACAAGCTCATAGATTAGCACAAGCAGCAGTAGTTTTGGGGATATTCAACTGCACAAAGCACTATGGGGCCAAAGGGTCGAATACCCAATTACAAAACCAGGATATGGGATCCAGCTAAAGCCTGTTAGACATTGCCATGGACAATGGAATTACATTCTTAAGTGCCTTAATGATTTCTGAAAATAGTTCTAGGGTATTTCACAATTTCTATCACTAAAGCTCCTCTCTTTCCACCATCAGAACATCAGTGAATGGAAGAGAACCATACAGGTCATGTTTGGATGGAGAGAAGGCAACATACACCTAGAGGAGCCTGTTCACTAACATGCCATTTGAACTTCAAGATCCTTGCCATGAAGAATCATTTGTGTGTAACTTCCATCGAAAGCCAGTTTTCCTAAAATCTTCCTACTGAAGGGTAGCATTCCATTCTGGCACAGGATACTAGCCCCACCTTTTACCATAAACATGCCCAGGAAGGGCACAAAGTACAGTTGACATATCATGAAAACCAGGGAGGCAAGGGAATCAAACCTGGTTTGAGACAAAGCCAGCGGAACTGACAATAGGGAAAGAGTCAAAAGCTCAGAAATGCATCCAAGAGTGGACCAAGATGGGAATCAGTAACAAACAGACACACTCCCTCTGTGTGGAGGTTAGGTTTCTCATGTTTCCTATTTTCAAATTGTAAACTGAGCACAGAAAATTTTTTTCTGGCTTTTCAGGCTCTCTTGACCCTGCTGAACTCAGGAGCTGCACAGCTACAGAGACCATTCAGAAGAAAAATTTTTCAAAGCATCTTCACAACCTCAAAGAACAACTTTGAAGTGGAGGGAGGTTCAAATCAGTCTTGCATGAAGGCTTGAGTTGGTTCCTATTTTATCTCTGGTCCACGAGGGTAATTATCACCTCCAACTCAAAAAGAAGCAGCTAACAGATTGGCCTGTACTACAGAGGAAGAGGGAATTAATTAAGCGGTTGCTAATTACACTGTAATCTTAAACACTAAATTAATATTATGATGATCCTGATAGGCAACTCTGACATTGCCAAATCCCTCCCAGTGTCTAGCTACTGCACAGAATGTTCCTTCCACATAACCAAAACAACTGGTATACTCTCAAAAGAATACGGCAAATGCACAACAGCTCTGCCAGGTTTCTAATTTTACCACAATACAGAAACTCTCTGCAGCGTGATGCTGCCCATGCCAATGACTTCGTTCTCATCCAAGACTAGTGCTGTCATTCATGTTACAGTGTGAGACTGAAGCTCGGAGTTATAAAAAGATACACAAAATCAACCAGTGCCTCCCTTTACAAATGCCAGATTACTTTCACTGAGCATCCTGTCCAGTGTTCAATGTCCCACTTGGTATCAATGAATTCTCAACACCATACACTCTTACACTGTTCCTAAACCTATCCTCAGAACTTTCCAAGTCATGGCACAATGTTCCCCTGAATAGCTGTCTACCCATACATGAGCAAGAGCCAGTTCCCTAAATTGAGGCTTAAAAAGAAATTTTCTGCTAGTGAGCTTCATCAAGTTTCTTAAGGAGTCTGCAAAGAACTACTGAACCAACATGCTTAAAATACAACCAGACTTAAATCTCTCTAATCAAACTCAGATGAAATCTGTCCAGAGTCTCATAGTTGTACATCAGGTTCCTTGATCTACATGTGTTCTTTTCTCCAGGCTTGTCTTTTGTTTTGTTTGCCCCACCATAACTTGTCTTTTGTTTTTTGTCTGCTGCTGCTGCATGTATTAGCTCTTAAGAATTGCAGTCTCTTCATTAGAGTCTGCTTTTGCCTGGTTATGGTTCAATGACAGACTTAAACATCCAGGTAAGAAGCCTGGGCAGGGCTAGATTGAAGGACAGATACTTTAGGTCCATGCAGATGTTACCAATATCCAAAATCGCTTGTTTGCTACAGAGCCTTATCTTTCATTTACAAAAAGAACATTCCTAAAGCTGAGCTTCTTAGAAGTGAACGTCTGCTCTATTGGTTTCACCTGGTCCATGGCTAAGGAATGACAGCAGTTCAGGCTGCCTGTGCTCAGATGAGAGCTGACTTTTGACTGTCCAACAAGGTGCAGGGAAGGCAGAGGTCGTTGGTGCAGCAAGACTAAAGAATCTCTCAGAAGCAACTGAAACACATGCAGTAATAATATATACCAGAGGAAACAGAATTCAGAAAGAGATAGAACATTCTTTTTTAAAAGTATATACACAGACTTAAATACATGCTGCCATCACCTATACAAGCCTGAGCACTGGTAACTTGGTTTTGGGGATCATTGCTTGCTATGGGTGCAGAACCCTCTAATGCATTTAAGAGCAGGACCAGTGAAGCGCTTTACAGCCAGTGACTTGTGACCTCCCTGAAGGCAGAGAACATCAAAGTTAGGCATGTCTGTGATTTGCCAGCATCTAAAGCAAAGAATATTTCCTTTCCCCTATTTCCTATTCTTCAGAAAAGTAATCTCTAACCATCACTCAATGTGGTAGTGTGCTGGCCAC